>JAVJAQ010004531.1:1263191-1863191 GCA_032362365.1 Zygogramma bicolorata | reverse complement strand
AAATCTGCTGACAAAGTACAAAAGCACGCTGAAGACACCGCAGTGCCCCAATCAACGGCAATAAGGGAAAGGGGAAAATGCAGACTCGAAGTAACCCTATTCAAAATGAAAAACAAGCTCAAATTTCTTCAGATAAACCCCCCAAGCAGCAACTAGTGGGATTAGAAATAGGTTTTATCAAAAGAACATCAATATCAATGTTCGAGAAATATGCGGTATTTGAAAAATACATATTCGGCAAACAAGATCGTTTGCAATATCAGAATGTTCTTGGCGGCCGCCTTCAGAACCAGTGTGAGCCTTCTGGAAAATTGATATGGAGATGATGGTGATGATGATATGATGAAACACTTTGTTGCACAATTTGTATAGGTATACGAGTAAGTACGCAATTATGTATCGCGAGATCGATAATCGGGAGCACTGATTCTCAGCACTGAGTACGTTTATCGAACTCGTAGCGAGATATACCCAGCTGGTCGATGGCTAAAATGAGACCGTGTTCCTGCTATCAAGTTGAATAAGAATTACCAATTCAATGGAGATTCGCTGAAAAGATATGTACGGAAATTCTTGACATGCAATATTTTATTAACATTGAAAATTTTAATAAAGAGAACTGTCTATCATCACTTATAAAAGAAAAATAGACACGAGTTCTAAGCATACCGCTCACTCAAAATGTAACTTTTCACCCAACATTAACGAAACGAAAACAAATATTAAAAAAATATCAGGAGAAAAAAGATTAAGACTGATTAGTTGAAGGACATACTTTGGACACAGGTCTCTCATGTATTCCTTTTGCGGTTCTTACAGTTACAACACGTGTGACGCCATCAGCCTATGAACATTCTCTACTCTTGCCAAAATGTCACTTTGAGGGTAGCGATAATTCATATTTCTGTGGCATAACCGCATCGAGTTCATTATTATTAGGGAGGTTGAGTCGATTTTGATCTCTGTAGAAGGGTATGAAGGTAGTCGCGATGCTATCTGTCCTAGAAGCTTTGTTGCAATCTCTGAAGAGGCTGCCATCTTTCAAATCTGGATCTGGAAAGGAGTTCGATGGCTATTATGCCCTGGGTGATAACTTGCATATCCTTTTAGTCCAAGAGACGATACATGATTTAGAAAGATTCTGTCATTTTTCACGATTCGTGATGCGTCTGAACATGGGCATTTAAAAAGCATTGCCCCCGTAAAAAAGGAATCATGAGAAAAAACGAATTGTCTTCGTGTGAATAAACTATCGGCTTACTAAGGCTGATAGAAAAACGGCCGTACATATCTATGCCTACTTGAAAAGTTGAAAAAAGTTCTATTTCTGATATCCTCACAGGAAGTGAATTCTCAATTGGAAGTTGAATTGGAGGGGGTTTACTCGAAAACGTCGATAAAAATTCGAAACAACCTTATGTATTGTCCGTTTAGGAGACAGAATCCTACAGCGCTGGAAAAGTAGGTTTTGTAAACTCTGGCTGCCACGATGATAATTCATGGGTATGTTCGATAGTTAGATTAGTGGGATGATGTAGGTTTGGGAGTAGAATTGGGTTTTTCTACTCAAATGACAGGGGAGAGCGTACGAGTCGACCGCCCACCCTGAGGATATCCTGATCGTCAACAGAAGGGTTGAGTTTTGTCAGACATATTGAGAGCAGTTTTTAATTGTGCGAGAGTTCAATTTCGTCTTCTAAATTCACATTTGATGAGATGCAATTCAAGAGTGGGTTTAGAGGGAATTCTTCAACTTCAGACGCCAAAGTTATAGGAGACCTTTTTTTTATCTGTCTCAAGAGAATGTTAAAGGCATGAGGGGCATTCACTGCTAGGTAAACCGAGCCATTAAGGTCCCGCTCACCATAACATATGGTTAAGCAGTTCCAACAGGGTGAATCCTCGAAATGCAGGATCAGCAAGATCTTCACGAACTCCAACGTAACGCCAACAGGAGGGAGTGATCATTGCTTGGACCTGCTATTTGGCACCAAAGTTTTCAACCATTTTTGGGGGGAACTCTTCAGCCATGGTATAGTAGTCTATCCAGGCAAAGAATTGGGTGACTTCCCATTTATCATTCCGAACGTTTCTAACGAAGCTAATAAGAGAGCAGCGCAGAGTTCAAGTTTTGGTATTGAAATTTCATTCAATGGAGCGATTTTCCATTTCTCACGGAAGTGCATAAATAAATTACGCTAGCGTAAGCCTTCTCTGTAGAGTCGCCAAAATAATAAACTGGTTTTCATCGAATTGTGGTGGAAAACACATTCAGGAATTTGAGGAGATGAATTAGTTTGGAATTAAACTTTCATTTCATCACGAATTCCAATTATATTCTCTGGGAGTTCACTCAATTCTTTTTGTGGGCTTAAAGCCTGAGATAGAGAAATGGATGCCCGCGACTATGTTTACCAGTACAGAGACTATGTAAAATTTCGGTCCGGTAAAAAAAGTATCATTGAGAGGAGTTGTTGAGTTTATGTCGGGGAACCACCATATGAGCGGAGGATAAATAATCGTACATCAACTCATTATATTGATCATTAATAGATGGATTATTGAAAAAGGCGACGCTCTTATGTGAAGAAACTGCTGAGAGCATTGTTACAAAAACCCCTCAAATTAAGGTAGAGATACTCTGTGAGGTAAACATACTCCACAACAGCCAAAATTGGTGCGAACAAATGTTTCCTGAAAATTACTTTCAGCTGAAGTATCTTCAGGAGTATAAGCAGGGTCATTCGGAACTTGTTCTAGTCTGGAAGATTCTCCATAGACTTACGCAAGTATATATATATATATATATATATATATATATATATATATATATATATATATATATATATATATCGAGAGAAAACGAGGAATGAAAATGTGTCCCAATCCTGTTCACTCTTGGGTTTGTGGCCATGCAGATCTCCTGCATCTGGAAAATGTTAAAAGGGCCCATTGTGCTCCCTCAAATATGCTGGGGTGCTGCTGTGAAGATTTATTAGCCTTATCGTTTTAAGGCAGTTGGCAATTCCCTTGCTTGACCACAGATATTCGAGGTAACTCGACTTAACCCATTAGTCATTTACTCAAGGGATACTTTCGAAACATTCCACTTCCTAACGTCAACCTACATACATTGCAATTATTGCAAATGAAAGTGATATATCATTCGTATCGGATTATTACTATGCACTGCGGAAGTAAATACTCCCTCCCCTCTCAATGAATGGGAAAAAATATGAGTGTTACAATTTTTTCGAAGGAATCAATTTTGTCAATTTCACAAGAAAAGAGAATAGTTTGACATCACTTGCCGCCGAGAACGTGCTCTCAACTTTTTTTCAAAGAGAAAGACAAGTTTTGCGATATTTCGTGAAAACGATATTTTAATAATTTATTCAATAACCACTCTTTTGAATTCAGATAACCAGCTGCGGATTGATTTTTGAATTTGGAACGATGAGTTCCGTAACTCCGCCCCCTATGTCTGATTTTTCAAATAAATGTTCAATGGTAAAAGAAATGAATTAGAGAGTTCCACTTTTCACAATCGATAGGTATTCATTTCAAGAGAACAAAACGATAGCATTTCATTTCAACCCCTTCATTATTTATTTTATATATGAAAAAATCATTCAAGCAAATGTTGAAAATTTTGAAAGTTTGTGTAACTTGTGATTATTACCTTTGGAGCTGTTTCCATCCTCTTTTGGTAGCAATGTACCTTTTCAGCGAAGGGTCACAGAACACCCTTTACTATTGGAAAGAATCGATGGGGCATTTTTGCGGCTAGTCATGTGAACCCATTGGCCTTTTTATCAAAAGTAGTGAAATGATTCCCTTTTATACAAAGTTTGTCCGACTTCGATATGAATCCAGTAAACAGAGGGGTGCTTACTTTACAAATGGCCCAGTAGTTCTGAATTTTTGATATGTGTTCTAGGATGGTTAGTGAGTGTTGGCAATTTCTTCAGATTTTCGCTTATATTTTCATTCAGGTGCATTTTATCTGGAGAAGAAATGCGATGTTGCAGATAATTGTATTTTCTATTATTTAAGTTTCGTTTTTTAAAACATTCGACATAGTCGATGGGCATACTCGAAGACTGGTGTTCATCATCTTTCGAATAATTCGTTCTAAATAGCCAGAAACCGGTCTGCAAGTGTGTCCGTCCCTATAATTGAAAATGAATTCCTTCATTCGTATCGCCGAAAGCAAATGAAGGATTTTATTCTGTTAAGAAACCTTTAAATTTAGAACGCTGTAATTCAGTTATGGCTTTCTTTGGAATAACAAGTATTGAAGTGAAATTTGTGGGATAAATAACCTACAGAACGCATGTAGATTTTTCAAACCAACTGGACGGATAGGGGGTAGACGTAAAAGTTAAAACAACGCAATACTACTTTTTTTGGCTATGGTGCATGTTACAGCGTAAGGCTCATGAGGTAGGTACTATTTTTACTTGAAGACGTACCTAGTGATAAGGAGGGATGTTCAGAATGAAATTACCCACCATCACAGCAGATATACTTTTTTAAATTCATTCATTCGAACAAAGTAAGAACGAACGGCAATATTAATCATACACCAATTGAAGGTTGTAGAAAACAAAATAAGAAATCAAATTTCCGTATGTTTCGCTCGTTCCGTAGGGGATGAGTTAATGAAGACTATGCCAGACTATTCAGACCATTTCAACCGAAACATTTTTTGATAATAGACTAAGGTTAGGGATCTTTCCGCTAATGACACAATTATTTATGAACTTTCCATTCAATGAAGTCAGTTCGCATCTAAGGCATCTTACCTATAATATAGCGTTGAAGTTCGATTGATTGATTCATCATTTCAGTATATTGTAAATTATTTCGCCATTTCTTGAATGTCGTAACAGTCAATTACTTTTTTGTTATCAACAATAAAAATAAAACTTTTATGGCTGGAGATTATGCATCAACCTGTATTTTGCGAATGCTACTGAATTGAAAATGTATATGACTTCTGCACAGGTATTCATTAACAATGTTATGCATTCGTTCTGAATCGAAAGAAACTATGTTAATTGTAATTGGAACTACAATCATGTTACCTGTAATTAACCTATATCTTCATTCAACAGAAGAATGACTTTCCCCTTGAACATAAGGTATGTAACCGGTATTTAACGAGAAACACTTTTATTTACTAATTGTAGATAAATGAATTTGAATAATAAAAGCAGAAAATTTGTTGGGCTCATGACCATGGCTAAGTAATCATGACTTCAGAGAGAATATCAATGGAAAAGTTGGAAAAATAGTCAACTTGTTATAGATTCCTAATCATTAATTATCAAGCGGCTATAGCATAATAATAATACGTATGTAAAAATGTATCAGGTGCATAATAAAAACCTCATAATAAGAAGATTGATTATAGGTTGAAATTCATTCAATATTCCCAGAAATAATTCACGAGAGGCAAAAAATCAAGATTTTTCACCGAAAAATCAGGAGTTGTTTTGAATATAACTGGCATTTGGCAATGGACAAAGCTTCACCAAAGCTCCTTTCAACGAACCATTTGTTTTGCTGAGGAGTTTGGTGATATTTATTTTCCCATCTCTTTCAGAAATATACGTGAAGATGTTGCAGTGATTGCCAACGATTCAATCTATTCAACTTCAAATGAGTTAAGTCTGGATCGGGTAGTGAACTATAAGGGATTCCAAAGTCAAAAAATGTCTGACAGATGTGGAGAGTCCGGAGAATGGAACTTAAAGGAAATATGTTCTCTTTCTACGGCTATGTCCAACTGTTGAAAAGGCTTTAAATCCTGAGACTCGGAAGTTAAGGAGGTCTTCTATAGAAGGTTGATAATTTCAGGTACTAAGCGACAACTGCTTACTATGTCCTTCAGAAGAGAAATCACAATGAACGATTGATTCATAAATTAGGCATTGTTCTTGAAGAAGTTTGAACCATTGTGGTACTGAGAATATTTTTTTCTGATAGCTCATAAGGAAATGATTATTCCCAGAGGATACATGATGCCAAAAATCAGGAAAAAATTTATTCTGAAAATGCCTAACGGTATTGTTAGGAATGTTTTCCACTTATGAGGAGACTCCAATGTAACCATATCATGCTATCTGTGTAGGCAGAAATTTAGAGAATATTATTGCTGGAGATCCCCGGGACTAGAAAATCAATAGTAGTACTTAGTAGTAGATAGTGAAATTGTGCTACATTATTCTAGCCGCGGCATAGGTTCACTTTTCAGAGGAGCAACTTTCAATTTAGCGCAGACAAAAAAAAAAGACTTTCGTGTTCAATTCTATAGTTATCGACGTCAAAAGGCAATATGTAGCAAATTAAGTTGAGTATTGTAATCCGAGTCGCAGCCGAGGATTATAAAAACCGAATCCGTTATTTGCGTATCAGCCGTGTGTCGTTCAAGACTTTTTGTAATCCCGCTGAAAGATTACATTTTGTAGAATGGAGGTTTCGTAAAAGAAGAAAATTTGACTTGATGATTTCAATATAATGAAAAATCTCAAAGATATGGATTTTTTCGTGTCTGATTTTATTGTTGACGCTCCTATAGAAATTACATTGTTGTTGGAAGCTGGTAGCTTGCAAACTAGTAATAATAAATATCTGAATTATAGCTCTGTTGCCACAGATACACACTTTGAATGGACAGTTATGGAAAGCATTACAGGAATAAAAACTCCCATGTTTTCTCTTGATTCTTTGATATTCTATCACAGATTTGTGGGAACTTGATACAATTGATATCAAAGATCCAGCTAATGTCAAAACTGAAAGCGCCATTAATGAAGACACTTTCAATTTCTACACAAATACAACTATTCTCAACAATAGTAACATACGTTCATTATTAAAATCATATTGATCACTCATTATTCAAAAATTCGAAGATTATCAATACGTCTTATCTGAATGGCGAAAGTAATGAATGATAGAAGAGGTGAGGAACGATTCGAAATTTGCTCAGTTGGTTCATTATTCACCCCATCAGGATTCGTTCAGTCTTTGTGTCAGGAATTAAAGATATTTGTTTTGAATAGCTGTCTGGATGAATTTTAATTGGGTTGATACCAACTTTGTGTAGTGAAGGCATTTCTTCAGATCAGTATCAGTGCGAAGGATAGGGATTGTCCAAAGAAGAGCTGTTTTCGGTGTGAATCCCAGTTCTTTTCTGTTAGCAGCAACAGTGAATCTGGAATTGCTACAGAGGAACTGAAGGAGACTCCAAAGAAGTTTGAAAAAGTTGATGAATGCATTACCAGCGTGAGGAATGAAGCAGAATATGAATCTAAATGTCTTCTATCATCTAATTTTAATATTAAAGGGTAGATACCACATAATTCTTTGTCGAGTGAATGTTTCGAAACTCAAGATTGTACTAAATGGAATGTTGATATGGCTTCACCAGTCCAACAATTTTAGTTCTCGACTTTTTGCTTCAGAGAACCAAGAAACTTGAAATTGATTGGAATCAAATTCTACCAGAGGATATCATGAAGCCGTTCCATGAATAGTCTCTCATTTCACTCTGCGAGATTCTTAGACCTTCGAATAGATAATCCAATTCACAAGGAACCCAAAATTGTTCTATTCACGTCTTTCTTCTTTGCTGCTTGTGTATTTCTGAGACCAGAGATGGATGGTTTATCTTCAGTTGCTTCAATCAGGCTAAAACTTGAATTGCTTCCAAGAACATCACTTTGCCCAGACATCATTGGAGTTTGATTATGAGGATGGTTAAAAACTTTCATAGGCAACATGATCAAGGAAGTTGGGTCTCGAAATTTCATTGGAAAAACACTGGAGGAAAGGCTCAAGGGAAAGAGAGTTGACCCCATAGTACTTCAATTCACTTCTATTTTAGTCTTTTAAAAGAGATTGTTGTTTCAAAATTGTTCGTTTCCGTTAATCAGCTGACGAACGTCAACCCTCAGAGGTGAACACTTTTGCGAGCAATGGATCAACGAGATCTCACTTTTTAACGTGGATTCGAGACGGTGGCCCGGAGGGGAATCGAACCCCGGTCTTCCGCTTGAAAGGGAATGTGCTAACATCTACACTACCGAGAACCACATAAACCGATATTTCCAATCACTTTTCGAATTATTGTGGCATAAATTTTATGTTTTTAATCCAACTGCAAAAATGGAAATTCTGGAACTATGAGTTACCTAAAAAAAAAGTTGTTGTTCTAAAATTGTTCGTTTTCGTTAACCAGCTGACGAACGTCAACCCTCAGAAGTCGAAACTTGTGCGAGCAATGGATCAACGAGGCCTTACCTTTTAACGTGCGATTACCCAGCACGGTGGCCCGGCGAGGATTCGAACCCCGGCCTTCCGCTTGATAGGCAGATCTGCTAACCACTACACTACCCCACTGCTGAATCTTAAAAAAAAATGAGTATGCGAAGTTGTGATTCTGGGAGTTCATCCGTTGGTTTGTCGGTATTGAGTTCCGATGTTTCAGTTGGCAATCTCAAAAATGTTACTAAACAGAAGGTTGTTTGGAAGATCCTCAGGTTGCTGCTTAACGAGCCTACCGATCACTAGGTCAGGATCTTCAGTCATCTGAGAGTCGGGAACGGTATGTGGTAACTATATAATTCCGGTGCCAGCGGCCTCAATATCACTTCGCATTCTTCATTTTGTGGTTAGCTGAATGAATTTCCGAGAAATCAGTTTGATACTTGCATTTCAGGCCGGTAAGACTTCTCGTTTTGGACTGCGAAAACATGCCAGTCAGACGTGTAACTTGTCAGATGGGCTCGTTTATGGTATTCAACAGTATTATCTGAGGGACTATTTGTGAGTGAGATGAATTTCGAAAATTTGGTTGTCTAGAGGGTAATTCAGGTAGGGTTTAGAAAATTCGAATACGTCCCTGGAAATATTGTTTTCTTGTTTATCATTGAGCTATCATGCAATCCAGACCAACGTGACTTGTCTGCTTGGTATGGAGAGTTGGTTCTATTTCCGTTTTCCCGAAGTGACCTGCCAGTTTGATGTGACTTCTCAGATTGGCAGGTCCGGTTTTATTGTACTTACTTGGATCCCGAGGAACGCTTAGAGTGAGTCGCATTTTGTTTTCTACTATTCGTATGCGTATATGTGAAGCTATTCCTGAAATAAATCCGTATACGACTTTGTGTTGTGTCGCAGTTCAACACATCTAGTCCATATATCTCTACGTCACTCTATTCGTATGAAAACAAATCCGCATGACTCAAGAATTGCAGCCCTGTCAGAGGTTTACAAATTCGTGTGACTCCGCCACCGCAATTGCTTTTGGATAACTAAGCGCGATAATCTGAGATTTAGATCCCTAGTTGAAAAGCTTCCACGTGCACTCTAGGAGCTGTAAACCGTTTGCACTTTTTGAATTGCACGCTTCCGCCTCATAGTTTTTTTGTAATGACTTGCTAACACCGCATCTGAAACTTATAGTAGGTAAGTACCTAGTGAGTTGTGCCCGAAATTGACTTCGGGGATTTAAGCACTAATTGAGGTTAGCTGTTCCGGCTTGTGCTTCGGTTTGAGAGTGAAAATAAACATTGTTTTACATTTGATTCAAGTGTATCATTTCCAAGCAGCAGATAATCAGGATATACCCGTAGGTAGACAAGTACTGTCTGTCGATACGTCATAAGTACTGGACTATCAATTTCCTTAACTGTAGCTGCCTAGACCAAGTGGTCTTTCCACTATAATCAGAAGGTGGCGCCGGACTATCTTATATTGCAAATTATATAAATGGCTAACCCACAGTGCAAATAATGTCACTTTGGTGTTAGCTTCGTGATGGCAAATTCCAGAGCTGATGTTTGTTTCATTTGTAATCTAACTTCCGAAGAAGGCGCTCAAGTTGTAGTGAAAGAGAGAGGCGTCCAGGCTCTTTCGAAATCCAGTGTGGAATAGCTGAAGGAATATTTCTGAAAAGGGATTCTTCATCGAGTCTTCCGAGAATGTCTGTTGGTTGGAGGTTGAAGGATTTGAGTATTTCAATGAATTGAAAAGAGTTCTGGACATATGACGAACACTGTTCTACTAGATGTTGGAGGGTGTTTGCTAGGTATCTGGCGAGGGGTTGTGTTGGGCACCCGAAGGCACTGACTGTGAGACGGAGGGGGACATTTCGATTAATGCATTTTGAAAGACCATATATTCGCGAAATAAGTGAAGATTTCTCCCTCAGAATGAGAGTTCCGGTCAGTAGGGATATTGGAGCTATTGATAAGGGTAATGGTATTTTTCTCGAGATACATTTTGGGATCTCTTTCAGTGTGTTGATATTTAGGAGATTTGATCAATGTTGTCACCGCGGAAGACTATCCGAATAAATAGTGCACCTTTACGGTAAGGAAACACTCGAAATGACTGAAACCTAGTTTCAATTATGATCAACAGTGACGAGTCTACGCAAAAACACACCAGCCGCATCCGCTTGTTATCGATCGTAAGCAATCGCGGCACAGCCTCTGTTATTTCCCGCAATTTAGTTCGGCGATCATCTAGAATCATATCGTGGACTTCTTCAAGAACATCTACAGGGCATGTCGTTCCTCCTCGCAAACCTTACACATACGTTTGAATTCATTAAATCATTCTACACAGTTGGGATTGAAGTCTCCTCATAGTCAACAATCGAATCACAGATCGTTATTTTTATTTTATATTACCAGAAAATACCCAAAGCGTATGATTCAAATACTTGTCAAATGAAATTGATTTGATAAATCGTTGTAGAATTTTAAATGATGCCGTTTGCAAGATGGTTGTGTTCGATACTAAATATTACTTTCCTCAAACTATGCCACCTGTCGTCAAACACTAGTACTTTTTGATCCAGCCTCGTATTTGTATTGATAAATCCGAAGTGGGCCAAATACCACATTTTATAATTCATAACCTTCGCGTCGTTCTCGAAAATTCTGGAAATTCAATTCTTCTCGAGCACCCTTTCGATACAGGAAAGTCTTCCTAGAACATTGTTTTAACTTAAGAATGAGGTTTTCCTTTCTCCAGAGGAGTTCCATTTCGAATCTATCCACAATTCACTGCAAGGCAGTAACCAATATTTTCTGAGCTATGATGTCTTTAGTATCACTACTTTTATTCGGGTTTGATGTCTTTCCTCGGTAGGACCTGTCTTGATGTAACAATCATCGATTCCAACTTCCATTGGTCGTTTACTATTTCTTGAAGAAATGTCTTTATCTCCAGAATTAGTATAACAAACGCATTTTTCAGTCGAATCGTCAATTGTTTGTTTGTATTATAATAATTCTCGTATTATAGAAATGAATGAACATTCTCACTGAGGTGGAAAATGAAACAATAATTATGATATCACGTATGAAATTTATTCATGAAATCGGGTTCAAACTCTATAGATTTTTATATACCTTTGAATTACATGCTGAATATAAAAAACACCCATCAAGGAAATAGGCTAATAGTTGATATCTCCTATTATTTTTTATGAACGTTTTTTCATTCCCATCACTCATGGGTCACTAAGTCCTCTTTCAAAATTACTGAAGCAGATGGTAATTTCCTCAGATTGATACTGAACACGCACCTGAACTGAAGAACTCAACACAAATAAGTTTTTTTCAAACGAAATAGTGAGTGTAAATTAACGTATCTACCTACAACTCTCGGCTATTTTGATTAGAATAATGAAATGAAAGTGATCCAAAATTGTTTTCACCATTCCAATTTCTCTCAGTTCATGGTTTTTTATGTGCACTTATTACGAAATTCTAATTTTGGTGGGCCACTGTTTCAGGAGAAAACTAATGTTGTTTATGGAACTCTGAAATGATATCAGAAATTGAATATGTGCATAATCAGCATCTAACTGAAATATAGATTCGAATCATCAAAACAGTGGGAAATTATTTTCGGATTATTGGAAAAATTGTAGAAATTCAAAAAGAAACGTAAACTCAATGAAAACTGTCGATGTACTAACAAGTATAACAACACAAATACTTGATAATAAAAATATTCCTGGTTCTTGGGTATTTTCAAAAATTGGTCTGATGGGGATTTGAGTCGACGATATACGTACAGGGTGTATTTTGAATTTGTCAGCATGCAGTAAGAAAATCTTGGGACCTTCTGAAGCTTCTCAATATCTCAGATAGCAATAAATTGTTGCGAAATCGCAATGTTTCACTGCATTCACTTGCAGTAGTTTCTAGAGTATACAGTGCTTTTCTTTAATGTCCTCCCTCCTTTTATTTTTTCAACGGGTCAACTCAAAAAATTGAAACTTGGAATAATAAAATTGATGCATAAATCCTATATTTTGGGGTAAAAGTGACAGAAATTTCGAGATGGTGACTGGGCGCCATCTGAAAAAAAGTTGGGTCTTATCATAGATCATTTATAAGCTACTGACGAATACTTTATAACACTAGAATATGAAGTCAATATCTATACCTACTACAAAATGGCGAAAAATTCAATGATTACCTGAATACAAACACATTAATATCGAAATATCTAGAAATATTCGTTTTTCTCTACGTACCATATGGCAGACGAAAATGTCAGTACGACAACGAATATCATTGTTCAGTTCAAATATTCTCTTTTAGGTTTCGATTTTACAAGTAGATAGGTACCACGTAAACTATCTCCAAAATGATCAATTGAGAAAATCCAATGGGAGAACTGTATTGTAATATGCTGGAAACTACTGCTGATATTGTAGAGGTGAATCCTAATGAATTCGATACGGATATTTTTATTCCAACAAGATGGAGCACCACCACATAACTCATTGGATAATAATTTCCATGGTCGTTGAATTTGCCATCGAGGTCCTACGGAATAGCCAGCCCACTTGCCGGACTTGACACCATTATACTTTTTCATGTGTCTGTTTGAAGCAAAAGGTGTACGAAACTGAACCTGCTCCGATATTGATTATAAGGCAGAGCATAAGAAATATTTGTAGAAATATCGAAGTTGCTCTTTTCGAAAATGTTCGACGTGAAATATTGGATAGGCTGTTCTTAAGTCAAAAACGTTTATGGCAATCATTTCGAGCATCTTCTGAACTATACTCAGCTCATTTATTCGAAAAATGAAATTAAACGTCGATGTATTCTGTCAATTATTAGATTAGATTCTTTATTGACCATTTGAAGCCAAGCAGTGCTTGGATATGGCAAGTCATATTACACTCAGTACATCATTAATGCTAGGCAAAACAATTTCAACAAATTTTAAATTCAATAAAAAAATCATAATTACAATAGCCTTACAAGGGACACACAAACATACAGATAATAAAATAAATTAGGTATTTTTGCAATAGTTCACAAATTCTTCAAGGCTGTAGAAAGCATTAATTGTCAGCATTTTTTCAATTGTTTTTTTGAAGAGAGGGTATGACAATACTTTTACATTATTTGATAAATAATTGTATAATGTAAGCCCTTTATGTTGTGGTGATTTTGTAAAATAAGTGTGGTTAAATTTTTCGATGCGAGGGTTATCTTTGTTTCTTGTTTCGTATCTGTATCTGTCACCATTTTTAGCATAGCGATCTTTATTTTTATGCATATATAGTAATATATTCAATAAATATATGCAGGGGAATGTCAATATGCCTTTATGCATGAATACTTCTCGGCATGAGTCGAAAGGTTTCATATTATACATAGCTCTTATTATGCGTTTTTGGAGAACGAAAACTCTAGTCCATTCAGTTGCAAAGCCCCAGCTGATTATGTTGAATGATAAGGTCGAGTAGACTACGGAATAATATACTCTCAGGAGTGACGATTCGTTAAGAGTTTTTTTAGTGTTAAGAAGGCAAAGCAGCTTTTTTTAAGTTTTTTACATGTATTATCTATTTGTTCGATCCATGTTATGTTATTATCGAGGTGTATACCTAAAAATCTTGTTGAGCTTGATATTTCATGTTGATTATTATTTATGTTCAGATTGACTAGGTTTGGTTCACTACTGCGTGCACTGTTGAATTGAATGAAATAGTTTTTTGTAGGTTCATCACGAGATGGTTTCTTGTACACCATTCATAGAATTGGTTCACTACTGACGTCACTTTTACATTAAGAGTACTTAGTGAAGAGCCCGTCACTATTATTTTCGTATCGTCTGCATACATAAATACCTTCCCCCCTTCAATGAAGTCAGGCAGGTCATTTACGTACAGCAGGAATGAAAGTGGTCCTAAGATACTCCCCTGAGGGGTTCCAATGCCTACATTATATTGGCTAGAGAGTTCATTCCCAATTTTTACAAATAATTGCCTTTCCGTTACATAGGATATTATACAGTTCTTTTTAGTGCCCCGCAAACCTAACCGTTCCGGTTTTTTCAAGTATATTTGGGTTCAGCGTATCGAAAGCCCGCGTTAAATCAGAAAATATACCAAGGACATATTCACCATATTAAATGTTCCACCATTTTGTAGTAGGTGAAGCTACTGACATACTCTAGGCTTGTGAAGTATTCGTCAGGAACTTCAAAAGGATGTATCACAATATTCCCCCTTTCCATTTTTTTCCAGATGACGCCCAGTCGCCATCTTGAAATTTTCATGTCAATTTCACTCCAAAATATAGCATTTATGCTATCAATTGCATTATCCCAAGTTTCAATTCTTTGAGTTGACCCATTCAAAAAATGAAAGGGGGGGCATTGAAGAAGAGCACTGTGTAAGGGAGAACGCTATCTACTTGATAGAAATTTTTTTAAACCAACTTGAACAGTTGACGTTGTGGTCAATTATCAACCCAATCATTTCACATTGTTCTTGGCATTCAAGGATTATTCCATAGCAATTTCTTGGCCACCGTCCTGAATTAGGCCATAAAGTATTCTCTTCACTATAATAAGTTCATTCTTATGCACTTTTGTGGTTTGTTTTTGATGCCATAATTATCATGAGTGGTCAGAGATGTTAGTGCCACTTCCATTATGAATTATTGACTTTTTTATTGGGGTCAAAATGTTGAAAAAAGAAAGACAGATTAGAATTCCAAATTGAGCACCCGAGATGAATCACTAGTGACGGCACGATTCGTTATTGTTCTGAATGGTTTTTGAATTCATTATTATTTATTTCTGGAATTCAGATGTAATATTTGGAAAGACGTCAACGTCGTGACAATTTTACCCTTCAGGATCGCCATTTGAAAGTAGAGAATTATTGAAATCTTTGTCGCTTTTTGGAAACCCCTTTTTACTCAAGACAATAATGTTTCACTATCAAATGGTGATCTTGAAGAATAAAAACGTCAACACATTTCAAATATTACTCCTGAACTAAAATTGTTCGAAAATTGTGAAAATACACCAGAAGTTTCACACGGAAATACATGTTTGTTAGTGCATGAATACCCTTAATACTGACAAATGCAAATAATGGATTATGATGATTTCTTTTTCCATTGATGGCCTAATAATTACGATTTTTTTCAATGAAAATTCATTTCGGTAGTACCTACCTATCTATGACGGCATATATACAAATTCATCCAACTGTGATTCGATTAAAAAACTCTGTCGCGGTCAATTATTCTGCTAATAAAATTTTTCGATATGTCTCCTCTTGCGGTCGTCTTCAATTGTGGCATAACAGTTCATGAATATTTGGTTCTTCATAGATCTATTCCATACTTATAGAAAAATGCATTGGAGCCTAACCTTTATCGAGCTCTTCCCAGCATTACTAGTGACCAAGGCAGAACGTGACGATATGCAGTAGAAATTTCACTTGATTCTCCACACTTTGGAGCTACTCCACATCTCGTGAATCATCGTGGTTAATGGAAACTATGTAACGGCAATGTTACTTCCGCTAGAGCGTAACTTTTTTTTTTTTTTTTTTTGGTTGATTACTACCTTTTTGTTACGTCCTAGTTGCCCTCATGAACTAGTGACCAAGGCAGAACGTGAGGAGTAAACTTGATTCTCCACACTTTGGAGCTACTCCACATCTCGTGAATCATCGTGGTTAATGGAAACTATGTAACGGCAATGTTTCCGCTAATGAGTATGCGTAATCAGTGACCAATAGGTTTTTTGTTTTTTGTCATTTGGTTGATTACTACCTTTATATGTTACGTCCTAGTTGCCCTCATGAACCTAAACACATATTTCTCGAAAGTAAAACCTTATTGCAACATTGTTGCATGATAAACAGGAAATGCTTTCTTGATAGCCTGTTATTGGCAATACAGAGAACGGAGTACTGGGAAGGATCCACGTGTGATTCTGAACAATTGAGTTTGATTAAGTTTTCCATCGTGGGAACAAGTTCAAATTGAGTTTTCCCCAAGAAAGGAAGTTTGATTTTGAAGTAATAATCTCCGAATTCAAATAACTGAATAAAAGTCAAACCAACAAGTTAGGAGTGTTTCCTAACAATTGGAACTCGATAAAAAAAAATATTTTTCAAAACATTTTCTTCGATTTCCAAATTTCAAAGTGGCGCAGTCGTGAACGGAATCGAAGAAAACCAGAAACTGTCGAAATAAAACAGTGGTGAAACGGAACAAGAAGCACAGCGGTTCAAGAAAACCAACCTGAAAAGAAGCTCCAACGTCCCAGCGACAACTCCTAGTTCGTCGAAGAAAATGGTGAATGCCTGATCGAGTTCCATTGGCCCCTTTCATAGATCCTTGAGATGCAGAACAAAAAAAAAGCAGAAGTGTACAGGTCGCAGCGGCACCTTTCCTGGTACTTGACGACTTCACGTATCAAAGAAAAGGAAGGGTATCAACGGAAGAAGTAAGGCGAGCCTGCATGAAACTCCTTCTCCTCGTCGTTGCTCTGTAGGTTATTGCATTTATCCAAAGAAGTGAATTGAGGCATATGTTCCTCATTCCCAAACCCCGAAGATGAAAAAATGGCAAACGAATGATTTTCAATGGAAACATTAAGTACATGATTCCAGAATACTATGGAGATCAAGCAACTCTAAACGACCTCATTGAAGCATGTAATTTTGTTTCAGCAAGCATAAATGAATTGAGTCAGTTCACTAAATTTCTTAATAAAAAGCAAACTGACTAGTAAGGCTAGAAAGTTCATTTCCAGCAGACAATCACAAGTATGGGACAATATAAGACAATTACATTTACGTAGATGGTAGAGATTCGAATGTATTATTGAGGGATCTGACTTTTTCATTTCAAAAAACCCCTGAAACTTCAAGATCTTTTGTTCGAAGAACAGTAGACTTATTAACAAAATCAAGAAACAGTGTAGCTCTTGATCAAAATATCAACGTTATAGAAAGAATCATTGAATAAATCACATGTAAAAATTGCATTAAAAACAATTTCAGTAGGGCTTGACGAGCCATTCGGTTTTTGATACGCTCACAAAGACCACAAACACGAGATGATGCAGAACAGTTTTCAATTGAAGAATAAGACAATGCATATCTGAAAAATTTCAGAATTTCGAAACAGACGGTTTCGAAATCGAACAAGACAAATGAAATATAGAAAAAAAAACTGTGGGTATAACAATGTTATCAGGAAAAAACAAGATTATTGTGATTTTTGCGAAATACCAAGACATACAAATTCAAATTGCTACAAAAATCAAAATTGGAATCGAATTGATAATGATGGTTTTTGATCCTGTTTTCACTCGTATTCCTACTATGACATCCTCTATAACATGGATCATGAAATTATGTATTTTTTCATGACTCAGTCAAATATGATGATATTTGTACATTGATAGTTGAAGAAGAGTTATTTCCAAAAAACTTTTCTTGTTGATTCGTTTAGTCCATTTCCTAATAATCCTAGAACATTCCGAGAAGTTATGGGCCCTGGATACAAGAATTGTGGAAGTTCCCATAGTAATTGTGATCGTAAACCTGCGAAATGGCAAACGCGAACAGCATTTGAAATTTCATAATTATTGAACCACCATTTCAAAGAAATGGAAACAAGATTACTTGAACGCAAGATCAGATTTCCTACTTGTGAATGAAAACAACTCAAACACTATCACACATCCAAGAGCGTGTGGGGCACGTTAAAAGGAATATGTCAAAGCGTTGGACCAGCTCGAACGGCAACTCTGCTGCAACGTTCAGTTCTGCCTAAAATGAAGGACAATGATGATATCAGACAAAATTTAAATTATTTTATGTATGCGGTCGACAAACTCAAAGACATGAATGTCAATATAAACTCTGATTTGCTGAGCATTATGATGTTGTGTAGTCTGTTACCTACATTCGAAAATTTCCGAGTGGCTATTGAGAGTAGAGACACACTTCCTGAGCCTGAAGATCACAAAATAAAAATCATCGAGGAAGCTGAGGCATTTGCTTATGGATCAGATAAGAAACAATTTTATCGCAAGTTCAACTCGAACAAACATAAAAATCATAAAAGAAATGTCAGAAGTGCTTCAAAGATAACCATAAGACAGAATTTTGCCGTTCGTTCACTAAATACACTAAAAAACTATCTTCAAAGTGGAATCATGTCTTTCTGCAATATCACCACTGCAAAATACAAATTCTTCATGGTGTCTGGACTCATATATGCAGCAATGGGTATATGAACGAACAAGATATGAAAGCAGCTGCTGAGGTACTCGGCGATTGCGAATTTGTCTCAAAGGAAAGTTATGGAGTTTACCTTTTTTCCTTCAGACAAGAATGTAAAAATTTCGACCTGCTTGAAATGGTATCCTCAGATGTTGTTGATCCGATGTGAACATCTTCACATGGTGGAAGTCGACATTTTGTAACTCTCATTGATGAATATAGTAGTTACACCAAAGTTCATGTCCTTAATCAGAAAAATAAAGTTCTGAATTACTTTAAGGAATTCAAAAATGGATTTTAAAATTTTGCTGGTGAACGAATAAGATTTCTCCGAAGTGATAAAAATCAAGAATGTAAAAATTTGGACCTGCTTGAAATGGTATCCTCAGATGTTGTTGATCCGATGTGCACACCTTAACATGGTGGAAGTCAATATTTTGTAACTCTCATTGATGAATATAGTTACACCAGTTCATTTCCTCAAACAGGAAAATAAAGTTCTGAATTACTTCAAGGAATTCAAAAATGGATTTGGAAATTTTTCTGGTAAACGAATATGATTTCTCCGAAGTGATAACGGCGTGACTGAATACAAGTTTCTGGAAAATGATATTCTTTCTTTCTCTTAGAAAATGACAAGCTCGCGTTCACAAATTGAGAAAAGCATGAAATAAATACTGAAAGAAAATGTCCAATTCCAGTAAAAAATCATAGATAAGTAGATGAGCTATGCGGGGTCTGGGGTGGAAGTTCCAAAAAGTCTCTATCTGGACATGCTGGCAAAGAATTAACTGCACCGGGGCTCGAACCTGGCCGGCCTGTATGAGAGGCAAATACATAAAGAAAAACGTTTATTTTCCCCTTTGCTCTGCCATTACTAACTTAAATCCAACATAATTTTATATGGTGCATCCACAATATAAAAAGTTGTATGAGTATAAATATAAATGAAATATATGAATACAGACACAACAATCATACCGGACGCTACATCTACAACACATGACAACATTTTAAAATGAAATCCTGGAGCGGTAAGTGTATCCACGGGCCACCCATCCACCTTACAGGCGACGGATGGTCCGCTTGTAACCTCATACAACAACACAGAACCGGAAAGGATCGGCCTGGAAGCTGCACATGCTGATGTTCTGCGTTGCTCTATTACATCAGACCAAGATTTGAAGGTACTTCAAGGTGAAAAACCGCATCTCCTGCCCAAAGGCTCATATTCAGGCTGCAGGTCAGAAAAGTATAATAATTAAGCAAATTTGGCTACGATTGTTCGCTGAGTAGATCTGGCGTAGATCTGCTGGAAAAACTAAGAAAAAACAGCTAATGATAATTCTAGAGGCGGATACGCACTTAATAATAAGATGATCAAAGTTGATTGTATGGTGACGCTGCTCACGTCGCGTCATGACGAGCGTGATGCACGCAGAGGGCGCGTAGTTGCCGGTTGTGAAATTAACCATTGAAGTTGGGGATATATCATCAGAGGAAAAATATGGCGCCAACGTTGAAGAAAAAAAAATGCCTGCCATAGGGATGTACAGTGCAATAAAAATATTTTTCAAAAATGTCGAAACATTAGTGTCATAAGGTAATCATTTTCTTGATTCAGAACGTACGCAGTATCCTCGAATGAATCCAAATGTGTATCTCATGCAAATATTGCGTCAAATATGGATTTCGGTGCATTCCATCCAACTTTGGTCCAATCTATTGGGGTGTTTCGGTGATGCTTCTTTGGAAACGCATTCGATCAATCGAAAAATACTCCCAAAATTTGCTCCTCGATTGTTTGTAAGCAAATTCCAACATATTCAAGTAGTGAATGTGATTGTTGTCCTTACACTCGTTATGAAGTGAAGTAAATTTCGGAATTATTTTTATTTCATACTCGATGCAAAGCTTGAATAGTTGTGTTGCGCAGTTTCGGTTTTCACCCAATATGACAGGTCACCGTAGGTACGGTTATAAAAAACAAGTCTCAACTTGTAAGCAATGGAATGAATGGGTATTTCGGCACTCAGTACATGCAAATGACCTTCGTTGATTACAGCTACAAATCATTTGCATTGGAATGTGTTCAAGAGGCGTTACATACCCTCCTATCGTATCTAGAATTCAATGGAAAGAACTGATCGGAGCTTCCTCTGGTATTTCCAGAAACAAAAACAACAGAAGAATAATACAGATGTAAGCATTTTACTTTTGCCAGATCGATTGAAGATATAGAACAGCACAAAAAACGGGTTTACAAATACCTAGAGATTGCAAGTTTGCAACTTATCTTGTATTTACTAAGGACTCGTTGCACCGACTCATACCCTGATTTCACTAATTCGAGAGTAAAAATTCAGCACATATTCTGTGAAAAGGTCGATATTGTTCCTTAACTTCTTCCAGAGAAATACTTATTCAAAAAGAGGGACCTTTACATACCTATTGTGGTGTCTCCTATCTACTTGTTTGGCTACGAGTATAACTCATTAATTGAAATTCATTCATCCATCAAGTCATCAACTAGCACTCACAAAAGTGTCTAAACTGCAGGAACTCTAATTTGGAATACATTTCGGCTTCATTTTATCATGAAAGTTACAGACTAGAACATCAATAAGAGGTTTGTTAAGCCATTCGTTCTGACAGCACGGAAGCTTGCTTGATCGACAGCAATCAAATAAATGTATTAATGTAATAGTTCGTCTTATTATATTTTTTTCAATAAGATATCTCTTTTAATATGAATACGTTTCCAGAACATACTCTGAAGGAATCATTGGAGGACATAGAAATGCCTGACGAATTGATTACAGGTATAGAGATGAAAATAAAAAAAAATCCAAAAGTTTTTTATTTTGTATTTAGATATCCGTCATGTTTCTGGAAAACCCACAGAAGATGTTTGTGAAATATCGGAACAATTAATGACTGCCGCCGTTGTTGGTCAGAGAAAGGTAAATATTTATTTTTTGAGATAATCTGAGAAAAGTAGGAGATTTAAGTCGGATCCAAGCCTCCCCCATCGATAATTATTCTGTGAAGAATCCTGCAGTGACATAAACCAACACCCTTCGTGGTAGTTGTATCAACAGATATACCCTGTGTAATTACAGTTAGTTGAGTTATGTCAAGATGACAGGAATTAATTAATAAAAGAGACTGATACAAGTAATGTATTATTATCAATATTACTACATAGCTCAGTCGAGGTAGAACATTTCTAGATCAGACCACAGTTAAAAACATCAGCTATAGAAGAAATAGTGTTCTTATAAGGGAACGGGTAGGAAGATTGCCAGACCCCATGAAGTTTTAAGGCAATATATGCGAAAGTTGGAAGAAGTTTATCCAAAATCTCTTGATTTTTCTCACTGCTACTAAGGATAGTTCCGAAGATGAAGTGGAAATAGCCTTACTGTTGAATGCGGTTGGACCTGAAGGAGTTGATCTGTTCAACACATTCAAGTCTGGGAAGAAAGGAGATAAACAAGTTTATGCAAAAGTTATCAGGTAATTCGAAAATTATTGCAATCCACGGAAGAATAGAACATATGAAAGATTCGTTTTCAACAAAAGATATCAGGAAGAGGGTGTCATTTGACCATTACCTTAATGATTTGAAAAAGCTGGTTGTGTCCTGTGAATATGGTGATCAAGATGATCCAATAGTCACATATCGCATTATATTAGGCAATAATGACCAAAGTCTTCAAGAAAAGTAACTTCATGTTGAGAATATTGAAATGAAAAAGGCTGCTGATATTTGTAGGAATCATGAAATAACCAAACACCAGGTAAAATCATGGAAAGAGAAAGAAAAAACCGTAGATTTTTTTTGGAAACTGTTATATACGAGTTTGTATAGATGAATTAATTGGATAGACGTTTCTTCAATATTTAACATCTCCCTTTTTTAAACTCGGAATAACTTCAGATTATAAACTCTTGAAATAAAATCAACTAAACTATGAAAACAAGAACCTTTTTGGAGCAGTTACCAATCTGCCTGCCCGAGTTCTTGTACAGAAAGATTCATCACTCTGTACTGAGCTTCTAGAAGAGGTTCTAAATTCAGAATCAACTTCAGAACTCAATTTACTCGTTGAAGGTACATTATCAACAGTTGAATCAATTTCACTCTATGATATGAATTTGGACTGAAATACGTATTCTGATCGAAAGTATCTGAAAAAGTAACAGCCTTAGAACCTGTAACTGGTTTTGATCCATTTTTTCTTTCGAAATGAGTTTCATTTGTCATTTTTGATGCACGTATGTGTTTTCGGTTTCTCCTGTACATTGCACCTTCTGGAGTAGTGATGATATAAGATCTAAGATACTTTTTAGATACTTCAGAAACTACCGCTGACAACCAAGGGCCCCTAGGTGACTTTTTGAACCATACTTCATCACCTACGTTGAGAACACCCAATTCTTTTGAATAACTCCAATTTTTTTTTCATAAGATCTCGTCCTTTTTCAATATTGTTCTGTTATTTTTGAAATGATGCCTTTTTTGGTTTCAAGTGCTTATCAATGATGAGAATATTACACCTGAGTTGACGGCTCATTAGAAGTTGAGAAGGAGATGGCAAATTATTTTTTGGTGTTGTTCTATACTGTAATATTGCCAAATATGGGTCAGTGTTATTCTCCAAACTTTTTCTTAGGATTTTCTTCACTATCTTCACACAACTTTCAACTTGACCATTTGACTGTGGATAATTTGGACTGGTGGTGACATGATTAATGTCCCACTCTTTGAGAAAATTTCTAAAATGATTAGAAGAAAATGGTGGCCCATTGTCTGAAATCAAATAAACTGGAATTCCATGTCGAGCAAAAATTGACTTCAATTGTGTGACTACTACAGAGGCTGAATATCCAATGGATAGTTTCGCAAATTCTACATATTTCGAGTAATAATCAACAATTAATATATAAGTAGAATCATTAAAATGGAATGAATCTACCGCAACTCGCTCCCAAGGATATTATGATATTGGTTGAAACAATAAAGGTTCGGACTGATTACTAGACCTGTATTTTGCACACACACTACATTGACTCACCATATTCTGAATATCTGCATTCATATTAGGCCAATACACGATACCGCGTGCTAAATTTTTAGTTTCACACATTCCAAAGTGCCCTTCATGCAACTTTTTGAGGATTTCAGGTCTCATACTAGTTGGAATAACCAAACTAGAACCTTTGAAAATCAAGTCATCTATCACATGAATTTCACCTTGTATATTATAACATGACTGCAATTCAGGATTTACTTTATTTTTACAAGAAGGCCATCCTTTCTGATAATACTCCTTCATGACTTGCATTGCACAATCCTGTTTTGTCGCTTCTTTGATAAGAGCAAGTTTTTCATCAGAGACAGCTAAATTAGCAACCAATAAATTGACATGAACTTGTACTTCTTTTTCTAGTTCAGTTCCTTCTGTTTCTGGTAAAGCCTCTCGCGACAGAGTATCAGCAATATACATTAATTTACCAGGAACATAAGTAACTTTGAGCTGATATGACTGTAACGTTAACATCATACGTTGCAATCTCGTTGGAACCTCTGCTAATGGTTTATCAAACAAAGGTACCAATGGTTTATGATCCATTTCCACGTGAACTGAATGCCCATATAAAAGTTGATGAAATTTTGTACAACCATATTGTGTGGCATATAGCTCTTTTTCAATTTGTGCATATCGGCACTGACCAGAAGTTAAAGTTTTGGAAGCAAATGCAATAGGTTTGTTTTCTTGTAATATTACAGCCCCCACAGCATTTTGAAAAGAATCTACGGATAAAGTAACTGGTTTATTAATATCGAAATGAACTAAAACTGGCGCTGAAGTAATCAACTGTTTCAGTCGTCTGAATGCTTCATCATGATTTGAATCCCATACCCATGAAATATTTTTTCTAATTAAATGACGAAGTATTTCTGTTTCATTAGACAAATCTTTTATGAAAGTACTAAGGTAGTTTATCATGCCTAAAAAACGTTGTAAATCTTTTACACACTTAGGTGTTGGCATCTCACAAATAGCTCGTATTTTAGAATAATCTGGTTTTATTCCAGACACACTAAAACTATGTCCTAAATATTTGACTTCATTTAAATTTAATTTACATTTCGCTTTGTTAAACTTGACACCCATTTCTCTAGCTTTTTGAAAAACTTTTTTGAGTATTTCATTATGGGTACTTTCGTCTTTGGCGTATACCAGTATATCATCCGCAAAAACTATGAAACCAGGTAGATCAGCAAAAATATCTGTCATAATACGAAAGAAAATTTCTGGCGCACAACTAATCCCATACGGCATCCTCAAGAATTTGTAACGACCAAAAGGAGTCTGAAAAGTACAAGAGTCACTACTTTTTTTATCCATTGGAATCATCCAAAAACCTGAAAATGCATCTAAATGAGAGAAAACCCTTGAATATTTAAATTTATGACGGATTTGATCTAATGTGGGTAAAGGATAATGTGATCTTAAAATAGCCCTATTCAAATTTCTAGGATCTAGGCATATTCTGAGTTGACCTGTCGACTTTTCCACAATAACAATTGAATTTACCCAAGCTGTAGGATATGTTACCTGTTCTATAACTTTTCATCTTCACCATATTTTCCAATTCATCTTTCAATCTACTGACTAAAGAAAGAGGTACTTTCCTAGGAGGATCAATTTTTGGCTGAATTTCTGGACGAACTGTTATATGACAGGTATATGATAAACAACCAAGACCTTCAAACAAATCCTAGTTCTCTGACAAAAGTTTCTGTAAACTTTCTGAATCATGTGAACTATTCACCCTGTATGCATTACCTTTCTCTATTAAATTCAATTCTTGACATGTTGTCAAGCCTATTATTGTTGAACAATGACAATCGGCTATAAAAAATGAAGTATTACAAGACTTACGATCAGAATAGGTACAACTGAGTTCAACTACACCTTTAACAGGTATATTCATGCCTCCAAATGCATGAATTTTTATAGACGTACCTTTTATAAGATTTTCTGTAAGATTCAATGATTTGAAAGTTTCATATGACATTATATTGACAGCTGCTCCACTATCAAGTAAACAATTCAATGAAATATCATTTACTTTGATATTTATATCCCAAACTGTCTCTTTTTGAGAAGCAGTCAGTTTGCCAATAAAAAATGATTGTTCTATTACTTTCATTAGAGGAATTGATTTGTACACTGTTCGCTCTAACTCCAGTAACAAAACTTCGCATAATGCCCAATTTTGTTACATTTACCACATTTAACATTCGTAGCTGGACATCTGAATATGTGATGCTGACCACATTTATGACATATTTTTCCATTTCTACTACTCGATTGGCTTCTTTGTCTTGTTTCTTGTTCATTTCCTCGATTTTATGACTGACTTGAGTAGTGGAATTTCGATTCATCTGACTATTCCGCTTGTATCCTGTCATAGGCGTACGTTTCGATTGAACTACATTGATTTCCGGTTCCAAATGTTCTAATCTGTCCGCATCTCTTCTGGAATTTAGGATAATTTTGGCAATAGCTATGGCTTTTTCCAAAGTAAGGTCTTCTTCTTGTAGTAACTTTTCCTTAATTTCGTAATGCCTTTTGTGCAAATTGCATATGAATATATCTTTGACTAACGCTTCTCGGAGTTGTTCAAACTCACAGATTGACTAAATCTCTAAGGAACGTAGTTAAATCTTGTGAACCTTGGACTCTTGTGAAGAATTTGTGCCTTTCCATGGTTATATTCACTTTAGGAACAAAGTAATTTTCGAATAATTTCACCAATTCATCGAATGATATTTCTGTGCGTTTCTTATTGAACGTATTGAAAACTTCTAGAGCTCCTGGGCCAATGAAATGTAATAACATTGCAACTTTCCTTTCATCATTTTCCTTATTGTAGCCTCCAGCAATTAAATATAGATCAAACGACTGGTACCATTCATGCCAATTAACGGATTGATTTCCTTCTATTTCCATATGTGGAATGAATCCCCCAAGACTTGGTTTCTGCCATGGCATCTGACTAACTGTAGCATCATTTTCTGACTGGCTCTGCATAATTTATATGGAGATATGTTTTTGGAACTCTACTGACTTTTAATTATAACGATTTTCTTTTGACACCATGTTATATACGGGTTTGTATAGATGAATTAATTGGATAGACGTTTTTTCTTGAAGTCTGTTTATTTATATGTCATCGTTACATAACAATTGTTTTATGTCTACTATGACTGAACTATGAACTATGACCATAATATATAACAGAAACAAGTAAAAAGAAGAACAGAATATAAAGTCAGGAAATGTAACAAATCACATAATTATGGGAAATGTCCAGCTTTTGGAAAAAAATGCAAGAGATGTGGTAGGATGAATCATTTCAGGAGTGCCTGTTTGGTTAAAAACGTAAATCAGTTGGGAGAAGTGGAAGATCAAGAGTGTGAAAAAAATTTTTATATTTATAGCTTGATATTTGTTAGTAAAATCGAAGAAAATTCGAAGGAATGGACCCAAAATGTAAAAATGTTCAACTACGATGTTTGGTGTAAGTTAGATTCTGGGTCAGAGGTGAATATTTTACCAAAATATATTTTCATAAAGCTACGTAGAGGCCAGAAGAATCTTCTAGGTGGAACCAGAGGGCTTGGTAACAATTGAATGTAACTTGAATGGGCATTTGGTATTCTTAGAAATTTTTATTCTTGATCGAGATCTTAACCCAATTCTTGCCTTCATGTGTTCAATTAGGTTTATTGAAGAGGGTGGATGAGATTTCGAATCAAAACAAAGACGATTTTATCAAAAATAATTTAGATATTGTTACGATATATCCCTGGGTTCGTCAATTAAAACACCAAACAACACTAAACTTCTTTTATTATAACTCTCTATCACAATACAACTCAAAACAATCACTCAAATCGCTCCGATAACTTTCCAATGCTCGGTACTAAACTCTCTGTACTAAAAATTCTGCCGTCGGCGTGAGCGGCTCCCGGTTATATAGGCGCTCATACAGTGGAGAATCATCCGGACAAATCTTGACAATCGAATGTTCTGGGTGAGCCGCGATCACGCAGGTATAATCTTTCCTGGAACCGCCGCACCAATTTGCATCCATAGTCGGCAGGGCCGGCGCCAGCACATTTCGTTACAATATATTCACAGAGTTGGGTAAATTTCAAAATGATTTTGAAATAAAGCTCAAGAAAGGCTGAATGGAAGTGGCCGATACTTGATGAAAATCCATATTAAACAAATAATATACAGTTGCCTGTAAGATCTTCACATAATAGGGTTTACCAAACCGCGACACGTGTTTCGCTATACAATAGCTTCCTCAAGCAGGAACTTTAAACTGTTTGATGTCTTGGCTGGAGTCTTGGTCAAAGTGGGCCTGCGATATTATTTTGAAATTTTGGAATATATATGATTATAATTATCATTATTAATGTTCATCAAGCACAATTCATGATTAACTTCTACATGAAAAGTAGGTAAACACTAAAAATGTTACAGTCGCTCACAAAATTTGACGCTTTGGAATTTTCGAACAATGTCAAAGTCCTAACCTTCCTTAATTAGCAGTAGTTGTCAAAGTGGTGCATATTGGAGTTTTCTTGAATGTGGCACTGCGATCTTAATTTGAAATCCGAATAGGAATCAACAACAAAGTTCTTCATTCTAGGACCCAACACTATTGGTCCTTCGGCGTTAAAATCTTTTTTCCATCCGAAGATTCATCAGCCCGCAGATTCTATTTCACAAATTCGATTGTCGAATAGCTCAGACTGTGACTGTAGCATACGCTGTACCGAAAATATACTCATATTCTGAACAATTCGATAATCGTATTTGTAAAGTAGAATCTGGGTTCCAGATGTTAGAAGTAATTCTCGAAAAAACAATCCAGCAAGTCAAATCTAAAAATTACAATAAGAACGATAAGGTAATTGTCTCCTTCTCTCTCTCTAGATGTTCTTGATCTTTGCTCCTGGGGTGCGTTGCGTTCTACCCACAGTCTCCGAACAAACCCGAATGATTCCTAATGCAAAATACACCGAATATTCTGCAATTTTTAATCAACCCAACCTAACTAACCTGAACCAACCTAACAAATTCATTGTGGGCTCATCGACAAAAAGGATGAATTTTGCAAAATTTGAATCATTCGGGTGTGTTCGGAGACTGTGGGTAGTACGGAGTATTTAGTATTAAGTGGTAGGTAGTTGTGTATTTGTTTTTTTTTTATTTCTTTATTTAACGTCGGCTATTTTAGCTACCAAGGCCAATCACCGACGCCGGTGAGCACACTTCCCCAACCGGAAATTTTGCCGAATCCTCTGGTATTCTAACCAGAGGTAGGGATCTTTAACGAGCCTAACATCTATGGACTCGGGACCGACGGCTTAACGTTCCCTCCGAAGGACGGCATATCCTCAATATATCTTGTGCTAATTGATATATATTGCCTGCGAGCTATGATATGCTATTTTGCTGCAGCTGTACAGGGTTTCGCACGGTATTTCCCTGCATGGTCACCCATCCAAGTACTAACCGCGCTCGGCGTTGCTTAACTTCAGATATCGAATGACTGTCAGTCAACCTGAAGAGCTGGGCCATGCCCCCAGCCCCCTTGTCTATTTGTTTGTTTTCAATTCAAAACTGACAACGAACATGTGTCAAAAAAGCCGCGTTCCATTTCCAAATCTTGTTACTATTAACCGTTCCGTTGTACTGATTACCACAGTAACCACCATCTGGTTAACCAGACAGGAAAATGGAATACGGCCAAAATCTCAGTTAGTAGCGGTTACTTCCAAACCATACTCCGAAATTACCTGAACGGCTTTTGACGTTTGTCTATGCCATGCCTTAGAAGAACTCGTGCACTTTTTGATAGAACATGTATATTTTTGTCTTCGAAATATGTAGTGTTGAAAGAGACGGACATGCAATAATCTGCACTGGTTCTAGTTTCTAGTGAATGGCTAATGGTTCTTCCAAAAGAGTTCGGTAATAGACCGCAGCCTGCTGGACAAACAAATCGTATTTCCATAAACAACAATGGTAATTTAATGATATTATAATTGCAATTCTGAGATACAAAATGCATGATATACCGTTGGCCATTTCAACTTATCCGTACTTAAATCTGCTCTTCCAGTTGGTTGAATCCACAATTCACGTCTCTTAACAGCAAGAGGATCAATATTCTTTCTATTGTCGAAAATAGAAGGGAATCGATGGATTGAAACATCACAATCGCTAGAAATTGAGTTATTATCGAGAAAAAATATTTTGAAATATTACACAAATGCACAATAAGCATTTTTAGATCAGTTTGTCCAGCAGGATGGATTTCTTCTTTCAGTTTGGGTGGTCGTTGCTTCCTTTGGGCTGTCGCATTACAACTATCATGGATATGTTCCGTATAGGTTAACCGGAGCGGTGCTTTCTCTCGCTCTGTGATATTGGCAGAGTCCATCCAAGAGAGAGAAATAGAACCACTCTGGTTAACCGAACGATATATGGAACTTACGGCATTTTACTGTCGTCTGTCAGTTATGCCGCGGTCTATCGGACTGTGGTTATGTTTATGTTGCTAAATTGTAAATATTGATATTAATATAAATAGGGAACACTAATCGAAAGAAAATCATTGTTAATAGTTTGAAGTTCTGATAAAATGAAATAACTAAAAATATGGAGATGAACAACGAAAACGAGACTGCATGAAAAAATAGGAATAACTTTCCTTGAGTCACTAACAGTTTATTCATAATTAATTGATGTCATTTGATGTAGGATCTTTATGCAACTCCTTCATTGGAATTTTTAATGAATATTAATACTTTTCAGATGTGATATTTTTGGTCGTGTTCTTGGGTTAAGGGAATGGAAATTCTCGTCTCAAAGAAGATTATATTAGCTTTAATATTACTGGCAACCATTTCCTTTTATATATCCTTCCTCTTCAACTCTTGCATAGTATCTAGTTTAGCCAAAGCAATACCAAAAGTGAGTATCTTGGTAAAAGTAGCCATCCAATTGGTAAAGTTTTGTTTATTAAGCAGCATAAGGGATGGAAAAAATGTTGCGTTATTGCCCTTCAAAGTTCAGGAAAAGCGCATATTCCATCTTCTCTTCTTTATACCATAAATACCAATGAAACACTTGTTTTTCATTAATATCACATCTTTACATCTCATTTCACCCTCTGGATTTCCAGCATACATTCGATTTTTCATGAAAACACCCAACTTTAGTTTCAGTCAGAGGGTTTGGTGTCCAGAAACTGCCTTTACCAACTATTTATAAAGCAGAATGTCAAGTTGAGTTTTTCTTTTCATAAATGGAAATATTTGTTGGAAAAAGTATAAGAAGGCAGAACAAGGTGTCAGATAAATGATGAACAAGTGTCTCTCATTGGTTTCATTGTGCAAAAAATAGGGAAATATGCCATTTTTTGGAGGGCGATAATGTCCAAACAGAACTCTTTCTGACATTTTGACTCAAGATTCTATGCATACTGATACATAAGTAATTGCAAATATGTTTCAATCCATGAAACTTTACCATGCATTGTCTGATATATGTTAGATGATTATAAATATATAAACATAAGAAGCTATTCTGAGTTATAAGAGCCTGTAGTTATGATTAAAAAAAGAAATCATTTATTTATAAATATATGTAAAAAAAATTAACATACTTTTTCCGTAGAACGATTAGGGAGAATTGAGTATCTCCAGTCTCACAAAGCACTTAGACAGTTTTGAAAAAAAGTATAACCAACTCATGTATGTTCAGCTGCTGAACATGAATTCGTTCTTCCTTTCTTTTGGAAGTTGTGACCCTTCATATGTCAGAAAACGAGAATATTTCAGCTTCTTTGGAAGTATACAGAGTGAGCCAAATTGGACACTTTCAAAGGGAAACGCCTGTTTTCAAACTAGATAGATGAAATCTGATGGCTATGCCTGAGGGTCAAACTTTATGACAAACTTAATGGTGAAATCCTCATATCGATATCAATCATCATTTCTGAGTTACAGCATATTTTTGGAAAATGCATTTTCAAAAAGTTGCTGTAACTTTTTTACTGTGTTTCTATGAAAACATTTCCAAAGCACTTTTTTAAGTAGAATTCAATGGTGTAAAAAACAAATTTTTTCAAATGATAAATCAATAGTTATTGATGGAAAACTAGTTTTTCATGAGACACCCTGCACATTTCAATAGAGCTTAAAATTACCTTTCCAAAAATGTAGCATTCTTGATGTTTCGCTAGAGACATCTCTGAAATACAGACCTTTTATACTTGGGAGGTTAACGGCAACAACCTTACAAAAAATGATTAAGTGACGCCGTTTTATACGAAGGTTCTATGGTCATTTGAAGTCATTTTCAGGGCAGTAACCCCTCTGTGCAGTCACCCCTCCTCACCCCCTTCGAAAATATTTTACCCCACAACTTAGAAACAGCTGTAATTGACCAAGAGCTAGTGGACCATCGAACGGTTTGTCTGTAAGGCTAGAAATTGTAATAGTGATGAGCCATATCATACTAAGAACGGTAACGCCTCAGCCCTGCATGTCATCAACCCCTATATTATTATTATATATAAAAATAAACTTCGCTGTTATACGATTTTGTTCATTCATTGTGGAGTTCATAAAAAAATTGATAGGCGTTTGCGATGAGCACAAGTACCTGGCCAAACTCAAAGCGGTGATTCTTTGAGTAATTCTAAGACAAAAAGTTCATACAAACCGATAGGTCCGATAATGCTTCGTTTTCAAGATGCCCAGTCAAAATAAAAAAAATGTTGATATGAAAAAATCCTAAAGAACAAGAAGATGAAAAATAAAATGACGTTGAAAACCTTGTGACAGTTTTTGATGAATACTTATGAATCGGTTTAGCTAAAAACATTTTAACGTTGAGATAAAAAAATAGTTTCAATAGTTCAATGCTAAAAAGATACAAATATTCTTTGGTCAAATATATTGCTTAAGGTACCTTCCGGGACGCCACTGGACCTAGTGATTCAATCTAGTTATGCCCCCTTAGACCCTGAATACCACGACCAAATTTTAAGAAAATCTAGACACGACACGGCGAATGAAACAAACGAATTACTGTGATATTCAGGAAAAACGATTTTTTGTTCTAATTCTGACACCCTGTATCTTGAAAACGAAGCATTACATACTTGAATAACACCCTTATATCTCACACCTTTCGCTTCACCTGGCAGGCACTTGTGCTCATCGCAAACACCTGTCAATTTTGTTTTAAACTCCACAATGACTGAACAAAATCGTATAAAAATTTCAAGTTCACAGCAAAATGCGAAAAAAAAAATACAAATATTGCAAAACATCACTAGCGCACATTTTTTTTGTCAAAAATATTGGTTAAGATTCTGGAACGCCACTGGACATAATGATTTCAATCTAGTTATGACCAAATCAACCCCTCGACACCCCAAATTTCACCTCTAAATTAGAAAAAAACGTCGGAAAGATTATTGAGGTATTCAGGAAAAAGTGTTTTTCTCAATTTTTGACATCCTGTATCCTAAAAACGAAGCATTACCGGACCTATGGTTATATGAACTATTTGTCTTAGAATTACTCGAAAGATCAACCCTTTGAGTTTGGCAACGTACCTAAATAACACACCTTTTGCCCCATATGGTAGGTACTTGGGCTCATCGCAAACGCCTGTCAATTTTTCATTAAACTACACAATGAATGAACAAAATCGTATAAAAATTTAAAGATTACAGCTAAAAGTTTTTTTAAATTTTTTGTACACTCAGAAATATAGCGGTTGATGACGATAAGGGCTGATGCGTGCCAGGTGATGGTTTCCATACTTATCATGCTAAGACTCATCACAATAAGAATTTCTAGCTTTACAGACGAACCGTTACTAGGATGGTCCACTAGCTCTCCTACTATAACTCGGTCATCAAGGCTGTTAGAATAATGCAGTATGTTTTTAAAGGATCAGAATCGATCATTTACTCACCGTCGAGGATTCTGGAGGGTCCTCGGTGCCCCGAGGAAGGGACCTCATGTCAGAAAATCGATTCAATCCGCTCGAAATTACCTGGCTTTGTTTCATTCGCCGTGTCGTGTCTAGAAGCTTGTTAAGCACTTGGAGCGTTCTCCATGTCCCATAAGAGGCGCATGGGACCCCCTGAAGTCAACAAACTAGGGCAACGCCCCACCAACAGAGGACGCATTATCCTTCTATATACTTCGCGCTTCGTGTATGGGTCAAGTTTTTCGTCAGGCTATGGAGCCGGTGCTTGGAGATTGGGGCTGGAAACGAAGCACCGATGCCGTAATATAGGAAGTCAACTGTCGCACTCTCTCAATCGCCGCAAAGTAGTACATTTCTACCTCTGGCTACAAGTGCGCTATTGAGTGTTCCGGCAACCGTGGGTGCATAAAATAGTATATTACACACCGAGGTGGGAAGTGATTCATTCCTGTCGTGAGATCAGTTAGTTAACCGAGACCCAGAGCGTCGAGGTTAGCTATGATCTAGAGACAGGAATGAAACTTCCCACCGAGGTTTGTATACTATTTTATTTACAACCATCATATTTCGATTAAAATTAATAAATCTACAACATCATATTTCGATTGAAATTAATCAATCTCTGTTTCGTTCTGAACATATCTAAAATATTTCATTTAACTACAAATTACCACGAACGCGGTTTTCTCAGAATAATCTAGTAGATATATTGTTACCTTGATTACGGGGTGTACAATTGTCACCAATATAAATAAATATCAGATAAAGTCAATAAATGACAGATAAAGTCTAGAAAATATGAAAAGAGGGCGGGAAGTAGATGTGTGTAATGTGACACTTCCCAACCTTCAATGATGTTAGTACATTACATATATGATTGTAAATAAAAGCTATTGCTTGTGAAAAGAGGTGCAAATGTAAAGTCCAAAGGAGTAAAATACTCTCAAACTCTACGAGTTTTTCATAAGTTTTTTTAAATTCAAATATAAATAGAAGAAATATATCAGAATAGTCAAGAAACAAGCAGAATTTGATTTAAGTAACTAGCTGTTATGGGTAATTCAGATAAATATGTAATTTTCATGAACCCATGTGATAGTAGTATTCGTAACAAAACCTAATGATGAATATGTGAGATAACAGATCGATTTGTGAACTTCGTTGCGATGCGTTTCCATGCGGCAGTGACCAATTTCAGCATTGACATAATTGGATGAATTGTAGTTAGTAGTCGGTAATTGGACACTGCTGTATTGAAACGCATGGGGCTTACCTTTGACTACTGCTGACGACCAACTACCGACTGCCCATTGTGGATGAAGCTTAAGCATTTCAGGCAACCATACCATGCCGCAAAAAGCCCAGTGTCGCTACGACTCTCCATTCTGGTTAAGACGTTATCATGCCTCACAGGGATCCACAGGCGCCCTTGATGGGGCATGGGGAACGCTCCACGTGCTGAACATGCTACTAGACAAGGCATGGCGAATGAAACAAAGCTGGCGGGTGATTTTGAGCAAATCAAAATCCATTTTTCGACATGAGGACTCCCTTTGGCCTCAAGGGGGCTCTTGGGTCTCCGAGGGTCCTCGAAAAGATTCAGTTTGAATTAATGATCGATTCTCACCATTGAAAAAAAACGCATCACTACTTCTGTTTCTAAGTTGAGATGTGAAATATTTTTAAAATGGGTGAGGAGGGGTGACTGCACGAGGGATTGGGTGGCAACTGCCCTTAAAATAACCTAAGGCGTCCATAAAACCTTCGTACAAAGTGGCGTTCCTCAATCATTTTTCACAAGGTTGAAGCTATAGTTGGTCATTAACATCCCCACTATTAGATTTTTTCACGTAGAAACTCACACTTTGAACAGATAGAATGCAAATCTCAACTGGTAGCTGCCAAATTTTGATTTGGGCAGTAAAGACGCTCTCCAATTAGTAGTTTTTGTTCAATTTTCAAACATTCGTAATGAAGTATGAGAATTATGAAAAATGGAATATGATCGTTTCATACAAACCAGGGAAATGCAGAAGCAACAAGCAATTTGTACCATGAGAGGTATCCAGAGAGAAGACAACCTTTTAGAGAAATTTCCCCAAGATTGCGACAGAACCTAATTGATGGTGGTCAATTTGAAAAGAAAAGGCCAAATTTTAAATGAATCAAATAAGGATAAGGAGTTGGAAGAAATAGTCGTTTTAGGAGCTGTTGAAAAGAAACCCAAAACGTCTACGTGACATTTGAAAATGTCAACAGGCCTACCAAGAACTAACGTTAGGAGGATTATCAAAAAACAAATTCAAGTAATACAGGAACAGAAGAATTCATCAACTGAAAACAAGAGTTCGAACGCCGCATGGCTTTTTACAGTGGAAAATAATCATAAGTGCGCGATTTTTCATCAAATGGTATTTGGACAGGGCAAGCGTATGTGTGCAGTGCCGGCATTTTCAACCGCTAGGGCAAACTGACAAGTCGGCTTTGGCAGAACACGCACTCAGTGAGGGTAACCACAGGATTCTGTTTGAAAATGCAAAACTGATTTTGCCCCCAACCAGGGTTACCATAGCCGACTGGTACGGGAGGCGATAGAGATCCACAAACACACGGACAATTTTAACAGAAAAGAAGGAGCGTTGAGTCTGAACAGAATTTGAAATCATATCCTGAGAAAATCAAGAATAACTAATGACATCACGGCAGGTAGTGCAGCAACTGATACTGATGATTATTCTCCGAATCCGACAGAAGTAATTAACACTCCAGACTACCTGCATCAATATAAATATGCCTTACGAAATCGAAATGTCCAGTCATCCGAATAATAGTCAAGATGAGTGAGCCTCTGAAGAAGCAAGCCACTCGCGCTAGCGAAACGTCAGGAAGAAATTCCATAGAACAACGGCCTTCAAACCCGAAGAAAAGTTGTAATACGGAAAAGCTCGGCCGCGAAACCATTTTAACTATAAGTTCATCGCCAGGCTTCGACAGTATCACATACAGGATGATTGCTTTACTCCCTCTAAATGCGAAGCAATATTTATTAAAAATTGTTAATGACTGGTGGTTGGAAGTGAATATTCAAACAATTCGAAAATATTATCATTACATTTATTGCAAAACCAGGTAAGAATAAAACTCTACCCTCCTCATATAGACATGTTGCCATTCATGTCATGCCCAACAAATATTTTTGAGAGGATGTTGAAGTTAAGATTGAAATTACATGTAGAAAAAAAATCTACTTCCAGTTACTCAGTTCGGTTTTGAAGAGGTTTGCGCACAATTGATGCTGTAGCACACATAGTTACTGATATCCATAATAATTTTTCTGATAATACGATATTAGCCTGCTTTTTCTTGGACCTGAAAGGGGCATATGATTCTGTGGACTTGAATATTTTCGAGGAGAAGTTGAATCACTTTGGCATCGATATAAAGGTTGCCTTCAGGATTATCGAACTAGATTGTGAGAGAAAGTTTTTGTGAGAGATTCACACAACTTCCTGCATGGACCTAGATTTGTTTTTCAAGGATTATCACAGGGATCAGTGATGAGCCCCATTTTAACCTGTATACAGCAGAATTGCATGACATGTTTGATGATTCAATACAGTATGCAGATGATTTCTGTATATACACAGTTCGTAAGTCGTACGGCGAATGTGTATCGGACCTAAAATGCATGATGTACCTACTGCTTGAAGAATTGGCTCACACAATGGATGGCTTTCTCTCCAGACACACCTTTGTATTGATTCAAAAATAAGAGATAGATATATAGTATCACGTAGTTTTTTGTAGAACTTCATTTTTGGTGAACATTATGTTCGTCTATACCGAACCGTTTAGTCAGCGCACACTGTCAAAGCAGCACAACTTGCCCGCTTTTCTTTGACTCGATTTACATACACTATCATTCCTCATCGAATTTTTTGTTCAATCATGGAGAAATATGACCTATTTCAGCCCTGAATAGTGTAGCTTTCTGTTGGTGAAAGAATTTTCATAATCGGATCAGTATTTCCAAAGATTACCCCTACAAACAAACTAAGATAGAAAGGAACCTCTTCATAATATCAGTATGGCTGATTGATTTTTCTATATACATATACATACAAGTAATAAACAGAAGAAAAAAATTCATTCAAAAACTGTCACCTCAACAATTTTTGCAAATAACGTAATTTTGCAGTATCTGCAAACAAAATGGTCATTTTGAATCTCTTTCATCAAGCACCAATCTCGATTGAATGTTCTTCCAGATGAATCTGTAACCGAAAAACACCGTTTTTTCGAAATGTTAATTGTTTAACAATAGAATTCCTCGCCTTTGTTTTGGCTCAGAAATATATATCAATCATTATCAGCATAATTGTGAACCAATTCTATACATCAAATCCTGGGTAGCACTATCATGCCAAATTATGTTCTGATAGATTCCTTTTGCTTCGCTTATTAAGCTCATACAAAAATTGATACTCTGGTTATTTTGCAGTTGTTATTATGCAAAATCAGCTCGTTTCAGATCTTCCTCTCTTTGCCAATTCCAAGAAAAAAATCACTCGTTGAATGACTGAAGCAAAGAAACTCTTTTGACAAAAAATTGTATTGCATCAATTAATAACCGGTTTTTTTCCAGTTCCATCGTGGAAACAGTATGCCTGATGTATTTTTTATCCATTAAACATTCTCTTATGTTGTTAATTTCTGCACCGACGAGAGTCCAAATTGCCCGAACTCGATCTGCAAGTGTGACAATTCCCAATAATCAAAAATTAATTCTGCTATCTGTATCGCCAAGAGCATATACAGGAATTTCTTCTGTGAATAATCCTAAGCTAACAACTGTCGGATGTAGTTCAATGGCCTTCGTGGTATTAGCCAGGTAGTACTTGTTTTCTGATAGGTGTTAGTCCGTCAACCTAGAGTGTAGGTGAGTTGAGGCTGACCTGAACAAATTGTTCGTTTAGAATATTTGATTTGAAGTCAGTCTTCAAGCATACCCATGAGTATGTGTGGAAGTCGTTCCGTTTCCTTGTACGAGGAATTGCGCCATGCGGATATGCTCTTGGTTAGTACCTAGTCTAAGGGCAGATAGCGCAACGACGGTTATTTTATAATTAATGGTTGTATTCGGGTTCACAACAAAAACAGTTCAGGAACGGTTCGAAATAGTTGGACTGTTGAGGCGTGAAGGGTTTGTCGCGAATATATCTACAATAATTGTGTGGGTCACTATTTTGAACTGTCCTAGAACAGTATTCATTGCGAACCCGAATACGGCTAATAGTTGTTTTCTGATAGTTTTCAGTTTAGTAGTCGACCTACAGTGTAGGTGGGTTGAGGCTGGCCTGAACAAATTTTTCATTAAGAATATTTGAATAAGATTAAAAAAATGACAATCCGTTTCTTCATCGCCATATAAAATTGGAATGTATCAGAATATGCTCAGACTGGAAGGTTTTATGTATGTTTAGTTTCGAATGAGAAAGATCGGTTTTTGCTTGAGGTATAACGGACTACAAGATCAGTTTCAATCGAAAATGTGCAAAGAATTGATTTATCAGGCAATATAAGGATAAAACAGGACAACTAATAACAAAAACCAGAGTACTTATCGACAATAACAAATATAAACAAAGTTCTTCGACATTTTTTGTCCAGTTTCTATTTGAAAAAGGGTTAATAATACCTAATGTTGATGGTGTGTGTTTCACAAACGTAGTTTATCCTAAGAAAACTTGTTTTTTTTTTGGATGAGGTGGCCTTTACTTGATGGCAATCCATAGTTATTGCGCTATAAGGTAGACACGATTAAAATTCCACAAAATTGCTTGATTATCTCTTATGCAAAATATTTTCAGAAGATGACACTTCTAAGAATGTTCATAGATACATCACGTGCCAAAAACATGGGTCCTAGTTTAATGACGTTTTAATCATCTATGCTTGACTAATATTATCGAAACATAGCACCAATTGTGAGAAAATATACCCAATTCAATATCAGTGCATTATCAGAATTGTGTGGCCGATGAATAAATAAACAAAATATTTTAGGACCGGTTCTTCAATCATTTTCAAGATATCCATCAGATAAAAATAACCAACAGTTTTCATCCTTATCAGACAGATTCGGCAAATGATAGATAAATAAATGAACTATTCTTTATGAACTACAGTTTCTTTGGAATATTGACCGGCAATGGCAGTAATTGAGTGCCGCTACCATCTATTATCGTGAATATCTCAACGCGAAACCTTCATGTAGTTTTGGTTTCTTCTACTTTTATTATTACTATTGAAATTAATTTCTATTACAATTCAGATATATTTCGTAAATTTTGAACTATTGCCGCCAAATAAGTTTTTTCAATTGATTTATGCAAGGAAATAATTCGGAGTTTTGCTTTCTATGCTTATTTTTGATCTACTTATTTCTTTCAGAATAAATGAAAAAATGATGTGTTGTGGTTATAATTCATGTAACATTCGAGTGAGATGTTATTTTATCACTCTCAGAGAATATACCAAGAATAATTTGTGAGAATGAAAATAATATAGGAATATTCTTGTGATATTCAGGAGGAATATTCTTTTTCGAAAATCAAGAGAATTTTGACAGGTGCTCTATTTGAATATACTAACATTGCCTTAGTTGAAATAAGAAAACGAAAAACTGACAAATCCAAAAGAGTTGATAACCTTTCTGATGTTATAGTACAAGACTTATATGACTCACAGAGAGTTGTTTCTATTAAATATATTTATTGATTTATGCATGTTCCCTCCACATTTTTCATCACTTCGGATATTTATTGAATTATTCCCATATTATCTTGAATTGAAAAGTCTCTCATATGATAGAAAACAATGTTTTGATAATCATATCATCAACGAGACATATCGAATAAGAATATAACCAAAATGTCAATCATATTTTTCAGTGGCAAGTTCATCCAGTTGTGCCAAATGAAATACCATTGGTTGTTCATTATACAACTTCCGTTCGTGTCGTGTCTTTACTAGAAGGAAATGAAACAGACATATCGCCGAAATACAAATTTTTTAGAGAACAGGGTTTGAGGCCAGAGAGACAGTTACCAAGTGCTTTAATCATCGGTGAGTATAATAATCAGGATTGACCGAAAAAATATATTGCTTGTGTGTTTTTTTTTCTTTCAAATTGAATCAAAATTAATTTTTCAAGGAAATCATTCTTGATAAAAATTTTGGCTTGCTAAAAAATACAATTCTGGATGCCAAAAATTCAAAATTGTTTTCACAAGAGTGAAGTATCCTTTCTTTCTAATCATCACATCTCAAATATTATTTTTGACTATGTTTGAAAAGCAACTCCGCTGTAAATTTAGATTCTACTCAAAATTCTGGTAGGTGTACCTTTGATTTTTTCATACCTTCAAGTACCTTCCTAGAGAAAGAGTTATTGTCAGTAACCCTGAAAGATTTTGTTAGTTAACGATGTTATCAACGAAGCGAAGACTACATTTAATCCACGGCTCCAGTAGAAATTCATTTCAACCAAACCGAACAAGGCATTGGTGAACATGGCGACTTCAATCTTGGTTTTGGTCTCGATAAATAAATGTAGTCTTGGTATTGGTCTTGATGTTTCAAGATTAAGACGAGACTGTCTTGGTCTTGATAGTCTTGGTGATGGATCAAAATGCATCTAGAAATTTGACTTATTCTATTCAATTGTCCAACAGTTTACCTACTTGCATATAATAGGTTTATTGTATTTTTCAGTCTTTAACAATTGTCAATTTGTACGGGTAATGTAAGCGAAATTATCAATTCACCAAAAGAATATAATTTTAAAGAAATATTTAATCAGACCCACACAGCGCACAGGCCAGAAAAAAGGTTTGATAGAGTCGGAATGTTAATTAGGTTTTTATTGACCATTTTACAATGGATTGTTGTGTGATGAGCAGTAAGATTAAGATGCGGTAGGGGGGTGGATCGGAATCTCGAAGAAATTGCAAAACTTATTATATTATTTAGAACTGGGAAAACATCACATAGCTGACTAAATATATTGGTCGTAATTTATAATTTTTATTTAGTATTGAACTCTGGTGGGTGCAACGGTGCAACTTCTACTAATCTGTATCTATGTTTTTCATTGAAATATGTTATCTACCTTCTATGTGGTATTTTCAAATATAACTCATATGCAGGGTGAGTTATTAAAGCTGCGGTAATAGGCTGTCGAAAATTACAAAATTTCACTTTCATATTTTATATTAATAAAATATTCAAACAAAAATTCAAATAGGTATGCACCAATACACAGGATGATTTATTTGAAATAAAAAATCGTTGCCAAGTTTATCTGGAAGTGGCATCAACGCAATATCAAAAATATTTCCAAAAATTTCGAATTCAAACCAAATAACTTTTTTCTTTCTTCGATAGTAGGAGGTATGAACCACTGCGACCTCAAAACATACACTTATTTTTCGTATACTGTAAAACTGCAACATTGAATTCGAAAGACGTATTTCCGATTTTGAGTGAACAAAAATTAAAAACCTACCATATGAAAAATAAGTATTTGAAATAAATTGCCATAACATTTTCCATCAGATTTTTCTTGATATTTATTATTTGAGTAAAATCATGTTCATTATTTTTATTTCGAGACCAAAACTCTTGGGAGATACTCTTGGTCTTGAGAAGATTCATTAGATCTCGGTCTTGGTCTTGTATCCAGACCAAGACTGATCTCTTGGTCTCGCGAGGTCATAGCTACTGCATTGTTTTCATATCATCGAAATATATGCTAAATGGAATGAATAAATCAATGTAAAAAGAAGAAGAAACTGAAGAATACTTTGCTAACTGCAAGGTTTAATTTTGTTTTAATATATGTATGTATATATATTTTTACTATTCTTTGTTTATGACAATGGTAAATGAAGTTGTTGAGCTTAGCAATATTTTGGCATTTTCCACTTCATACATTGGCATATGATTTGCTAGGTTTTCAACTAAAGTATGGCAGGATCTGGAGTTTAGAGATGGTCATCCTGGTAACCAGCTCTTCAACAAAAGCATAGCTTTTTCAATGCTGAAGTTTATCACGTGCATTGCCCTATATGTTGATTCTCGATTTAACATTTAGTTATTAGTTATTTCCTGTTTATGAGCTGGGACTTCAATAACAGCCTCGTTTCCAATGTAATGGTTGCAATTATGGAACAATTACTAATAAGTAATATTATTCTTTTTTAAATAAGCCCAACCCTTATTCAGTGAACACATAAGTATAATTTACTGCATAATTCATAATTTCAAAGGCGAATTCTCATGCATACGAATATCGCTTTATTCGTCTGAAATTGTGTCAAAGTTAAGAAATTCTCGTTGTTAGTCTGTGTCATCTCCAGAAACTTCTACGAATCCTTTACACGAGTACGTTTTTGGTTGGCACTGAGTTAACGCGAGACTAATCGCGAGAATAGCTTTTTTATATCCAAATGTTCATGAACCATGTTATGTACACGTTCAGGTGGCATGTTGAGAGCTTCTGCTCTATTTGGCACCATTTGATTCAACGGTCTGCCATGATCACTTCGACAAATCTGCCTCAATGTACAACCCCATTCTACTCAGCCCGTGAAGGCGCAAGTATAAAGACATCCATAAATTCATGGATGCAAAACGAATCGAAAGATTGGTGGAACCAGCGCCCAGATTCACGGAAGACCTGCTGAACCACAACCGTAAGGTTGTTAGGGAAGTGGTAGGTCTACTATATAACGGGGCATAGTCGGCTCAGAAAACATATGAGCAATATTGGTCTTACAGAAGAAACCCAATGCAGGTTCTGTCAAGAAGAGGAAGAAACCGCACTGCATGTGCTCTGTGAATGCGAAGCGATAGCAAGGCTGAGACACGCAAGATGCGGGGAGGAGAAACCAGAGGCTGCTAGCTATATAAAGGAGTCAGTGTCAAGGCTACGGAGTCTCATCAAAGAGATCAAGCTAGACAACGAGCTCTAACAGCCGAGGAGCATCACAATAGATCTGAAAAGATCGCAGTGAATCAGCCCATGGGCCAGCTCCCCGATAATCTAATCTACTCAGTTCGTTCATGGGTATTTCGTAATTCATAGCCTTGATTTCTTAACTTTTCTCATCTTAGATATGCAATGAGGTATTAATATGATATTTCCAGGCGAAAATAAAATTACAGACTGTCACATCATTAAGGTAGAAACATAGTGGAGCAGCGCAGTACGCCGTGCCACTCGCAAGGCACATCGCCGTATGCCGATGAAGAAACAATGCCATAAGAAACGCATAGTAATAAACATATTGGAGTCCCGTTCAGCTCGCCACGGATCGTTCCAGGCAGCTCTCCGACTTTCGAGAAACAAAATCATTTGATTTTGGGGAAGCAGGTGCCTGAAACTAGCGTTGCGATTGGTTCTCCTTAGATCACACGTCTTCCAACTCTCTTCATTTCAGCATTACTTCACAAGTTATCAATCTCATGCCTTTAGGTGAAAATTTTTTAGAACTGCTTTAATCCGATTAATTCACAATGGCGAGATGAACTGCTTCACTATGTTTTGCAGGGGCGAGTCTAAATGCATGGAAATATGCGCGGCGAGTGACGAGGTGAGCTGCGATGCTCTACTATGTTCCTACCATTACTTATTGAAAAAATTCATAACATAACACATGCCTGTGTTATGCTTTAACTATATTATGAATCAGGCATTGTTCATTAATTTGTGCTCAGTTTAATACGTCAAGTTAATATTGTTATGATATTTTCTTGGGTTCGTTTATTAAAACTCCAAACGACACTGAACTACTTTTATTACAACTCTTATCACAATACAATCATTCAAACTGCTCAACAAAACTATCCAATTCTCTTTACTAAAACTCTACCGTCTTCCGAATCGTATCCGTATTTATACTTGTGTACGCCTATGGAGAATCTTCCGGACTTATCTCGATGATGTGTATCGAATTTTGTACACGAGTCGGGATTCCGCAGGTTAACAATCTTTTCTTCGACCCCTCATATTATTTCCATTTAACGACCGACAGGACCGGCGCTGGGAGATTTCGTAACAATATATATTCACAGTAAAAAATAGAAATTATGCATTATCAATAAATAGGTAATGAATTATACGTTGAGTGTATTACATCTCTTAGGCATTGTGCAAATCCGCATTGAGTATCTATTCCATGAAATTTACGTTTTTCATGCAGGTGTGAAGAAAGGCGGTACCCGAGCCCTTCTAGAATTCATACGCATTCATCCTGATGTGCGGGCGGCAGGCAGCGAGGTTCACTTTTTCGACAAAAATTATATGAAAGGCTTTCAATGGTACCGTTCACACATGCCTGCTACTTTGGAAGGCCAGCTGACCATTGAAAAAACTCCATCATATTTCATCACAAAGGAAGCTCCTCGAAGGGTGCAGCTAATGAATCCCTCCACTAAATTACTTGTAGTAGTTAGAGATCCAGTAACTAGAGCTATATCAGACTATGCTCAAGCCATATCGAAGAAAACATTCATGAAGCCATTTGAACAGCTGGTATTTGTTAATGGGTCCATTGGGAGTATTATCGATACTTCTTGGGGTCCCGTAAAGCTAGGAATATATTCCAGGTAAGTAACTGAACCAACATGCATAAAAACCCTGATGCGTTGACTTATACTTAGGTACTAGCATAAATTCTCGATATCTTGCATTTTGCAAAGTTAACCTAAAGGACCCCTCCAAGAGATTGCCAACAGAAGCGTACTTCATGAATCTAGTAAAACTGCATTTCTTGCTTGCTTGATGACAACTTGTAAATTATGTTCATGAATTTGCACGTTATTGAGGCCCTTCGTCAGTGCGAGGTAGTTCCCCCCAATAACTCGAAAGTTATTGGTTTTCCCATGAGTAAAAATCTCTTCCACTAATACCATACCTCGAGAAGGGCTGAAGTTAATGACTAGCAAAATAAGCCGTCACCACGACATCTACCTCTAGACGAGGCAACCTAAACCAAATCCATATGTCCATATGTGTTCGTTTCCTCGTACGAGGAAAAAAAGTGAAAACTTTTCGACATATAGTTGGTAAACATACTTAAGATGAGCTAAAAATCCAGAATCAAAGAATTTGTTCAGGCGAGTCCCAACTATACCTATACAGTAGTTGATGGACGAACACCTGTCAGAAAACAACTACTGTCTTGGATAATACCACGAAGGGCATTAAATTATTCCGAAATCTGCCAGTGTCATATATGCTTTCGATGTTACGAGTACCAGAAATAATTTTTAATTATAAGAAAGGGCACATTTGCAGATCGGTTTCGGGCCTATTGGCCTCGTCAGTGCAAGGTAGTTCCTACCAACAACTCGAAAGACATTAGTTGTCTCATGATTAAAAATCTTTTCCTCCACTGGTATCATACTTCGAGAAAGCCTAAAGCTTATGACAGGCAAAATAACGCCATTCCCCCATAGAATACTTTAAGAACTGAAAAGTTTTTAATATATAGGGAATTCAAATCAAACTCTCCCTGATGTCAATTATACCAAACTATTATATATTATACGTAGGATGCAGTTCGATCTACATTTTTTTAAATTAGGAACTTGGGTATTTTTGTGAGGAGAATAATGTTGTTTGCCTATATAGCACGACGGGCACTGGGTTACATAATAGTAATAAAAATAATGATAATAATATCTTCTATCGTTCATCCTATACATAAATTTACTATATACATACATGGGGATGGATTGATTACATAAAAAAACTGAGATCTAATGAACAAGTAGGCCTATTGGTTCAGATATCAAAGGGGTGAGCCTTCGATTCTGTTCTACCCCAGTGCCACAAGAATGTGAACAAAAAAATAAATGGCTAGGAGAAAAGATAGAGGAGAAGAAAGAAGAGAAAAGAGAAGGAAGAGAGGCGTAGGGAAGAGTAAAAGAAAAGTAATTTCAGCTATTCAATAGATGCTGTTTATATTTTATCATGATGACGTCAAACGTAGTTTCATCAAATTAGTGGTATCAGCGGCAATGTTGTAGAAAAAAGATCTCTTGAAAATTTCTTGTCGATGTGTGGGTAGTGTCAGTAAGTTTTTTCATATGTCTCTCTTTCTATATCTGTACATTATGAAGTCTTATAATATCTATTAGGGGAAAAAGAAGATTTTAACATACTCAAAATTTGAAAAATATTTGATAAACGAAAAGAAAACTGAATAGATTAAAAAGTACTAATAGAATTTCAAAAGATATTAACAAAAGAATACTCGAGCTCTTGATGAAATTGAAAAAATCACTTGTCAGTGTGAATGTTTTATCAAAAACTTGAAGTAGTTATTCTTCAGAAGAGGGCGTTCACTAATGAGAAACCCCAAACAGCATCATACTTATCTTTGTTTAATGCGTTCAATTCAGCTGTGCCCTTCAAGCAGTGCACCATGTTATCGTATTTTACGTATACGTTGCCCCTGAGGGACCACATTGATTTTTTATCAAATTCAGTACAACTGGAACTTCTGTAAGATCATCATGTACTGACACACCAGTTGCTTTCAAGTACTTTCTGTTTTTCAACATATTATCGCGCACTGCTATGTTCTTAAATCTCACCAAAACAGCTGGTGGTTTTGTATTATCAGCAACAACAATTTTTTGCGGAACTCTGTGGCACGTTTTTATGAGTTTGTCACTGCCTTGTTACTTTTCAGAGTGTCTTCCAATAAATTTACGGTCACAGCGTTTTTCCGGTCTCTGCTGAGTTCTAAAAAATCTGACATTTTTATTACGTGAAAATTGTTCAATGTAATCTACGTCATTTCGGAGAGAGTTATTTAGGAATTTGAGATTGTCAATCTCATCCTGACTTTTCGCTATAGACGATTGCTATTTTTCTATGACTTTGTCGTATTTTTTTTGTAACTGCAGATATTAACTTGTCAACAAGAACCTCAAAGTAATCTTCGGTGGAGATATATTTTGTTTTGCTCTCGCTTATAGTACCAATTTCATCCAAATCTCGCCTTTCCGAGTCCGTTTTATCTCAACACGGCGATAAAAAAACCTACTAGTCCACTGTTTTTCGTTGAGAATGAAAACTCACTTATTAGTGAAATATCAAACTTGTAATTGATTTGTTGTAATATTTGAGGAGAGATATATGGATACGTCTACTCGGCAACAGCCATATGCTCGGAATATCTCACTTTACTTGCTCAATTTATATACCAAGTATATGGAAATTGAACCAAATAGCATAATACATAGAAAATGTCGACACAAAGCAAAATAGAGAGCTATTTGTGGAAAAAATCACATTCACCAGGATATTTCACTCCAGCCCTGAGAAGATCTCGTTTAGCTCAGAGAAAAGTATCTCTTGAGCTCTTCAGTGGAAAAATGGATAAATTATGGAACACTTCCACTAGAAAATCCAGACGATTCCGAAATATTCATCATCAACCTGTCATCAGGTTTAATTGACATTTTGGTGACATTCATTCTTAGATAACCAAACCAGCCATCGTTATAATGATAATTAAGAACTTTTGTATTTTTGTGGAGAGAGTTAATGGATTTATTTTTTGGCTTCCTTCTCCGAATCACCAAATAAAAATAACAACTGGTATGAAAGAAGTAAAATCAAAAAATTCACAAACACCCTGTTAATACGTACATGTATATCATTCGAATACGTTTGATTCATATACAAAAAGGAAGGAAGAGTCCATCTGAAACAGCTACTTCCCTGCCTATAAGGCACGACGAAATAACTTTTTCTTGATCCATTTGTATACTAAGCACATGCAAATCGAATCAAATAGATAGTAACAATGATGTCTTTATTCGTTTTCTGGTATTTGACAATATATTTTATATATAAAGAAGGGAATATCTACACAAAGCAAAATAGAGAGCTAACGAATCTCAGTCACCAGGATAATATTACATTCCAGCCCAGACAAGATCTCGTTTCGCTCAGAGAAAATTATCAATTGAGCTCTTCAGTGGGAAAACGGATAAATTACGGAAAAGTTTGACTAAAGACTCCAGACGAAATGTTAAACTCCTCAATTTGTTCATGCCCTGAGGGTGACGATATTACAAAGCGAGGGCCTCCGCCCCCAGTGGTTCGAAAGTCGCCCGAGGACATATACATTTATTTATATCTGTCGTGCATACAAACTTTCAAGACATTCTAGTTCGTTATTGCACCAACAATATAAATATTTGAAGAAAAAATGATACACTGTCGTGCTGTTGGTGATTGAGCAATAAAAAAACAAAGATACAGTATGAGATACAACGAAAAATGCTGCTTATCAACAATCCGATTACGCATCAACCTATATTTTAATTTTGGGAAAAAAGAAAGATATTTCATCTGAATTATACCCTTCGCACAAGGCCAGGAGTAACTGCACTCCAGTCAGTGTTTGGAAGATTTTTTCTGGTTTTTAGTGCCTCATACAAAATCAAACATAAAAATGAATAATATTGGTAGAACAGCTATTTGAGAGAACAATACAAATTATTTACGCCAGTTTACAATAGAGAGGCTATCAGAATGAAAAATATTTGGGGAAGAGAAATATAACTCAAAACAAAAGTGAATTCAATATCGAACTGTTTGACGAAACTACTTTTTCTGCACCTGTACTATGATAATACACTCATATGCCCATAATCCGATCCATAATGATACAGATTTTTAATCAATTGGACTAATATCCAGTGGCGGAAGGAAGCACTGAAAACTCGGTTCTGAATAAAATCATCATGTTCAATACACTAACACAATATTGAACTCTATTGAGACTGGCAATAATGAAATTAATGTGAATATTTCTTCCACTGTCAGATCAGCGGCACCTGGAAACTTGTTGAACTACAACAAAATGTTTTTGTTGCTTGGCTATATTCCAAAATTGTACAAAGATAAAAAGCATAAATCAGATTTTAAATATCATCATTGTTTAATCCACTAACTTACCCAGTGGATTCGTATTTTGGTCCATTCGAAACTCTTTTTTATCAATCTATAGGAAATTGATCGATGAATTAAGAAACTTGCTTATATGGCTGGCTAGTATGAACGAGTATAAAATATTTCGTTGTTCCTTAATTAAGGTTCATATAAAGTGACAAATTTCTCGTTTCTGATCTGTAAGATGGCGCTAGCGGGCTTTGTCTTCTGCAATCTATGCAACCGAAGCTACATCAATTCGACACTTCGCGACAGAAAAATTGAAGTTTTCTACTGCAATATTTCCAAGAATTACAGTTTTCTATTGCAATATCTACTGACTTTCCAATGTTCCACTGTCGGATATATGTGGTGTTGCCATATCTCAACATCTGTCGAAGTACTGTGTGAGTTTGTGATTTTTATATTTATATAGAGAATAGAGAGAGACAATGCCTTAAATGGAATCTTAAAAGGTAATTATAAACTACTTATACTATTGAAAACTTCCAAGTCTTCTCCGTTGTGACGGCACATGTCATTTTTGGGGAAACAACTTTTTTGTGATACTATCCCTGGAAGTTGATTTGGTATGGTTAATCTCGACATACCGGCTGTCTCGACAGAGCGTATTTGTTCATAATCGATTATTCTGATAAATATGAAAAAAAGTCTTATGTAAAAGTTATGTCGCCCTCCCGTTGTTCGGGCTATAAACTTTTTGTCTCGCGATTTAAAATACCACTTCAGTCCCTTGGTATATAATAGGATCATAGAAGTAAAATGTCCTTACTCAGCCAGAGATTATACTCCTACGGATGCAGCGAAGTATTTAAAACAATTTTACTGCAAATTATCTGATGATGAAAAAAGTATGACGCTTGATAGGAAACTATTTCTACCAGATACAAGGACAACTCCATATATCTCGGAGAACATTTTGTGATTTCATAGTTTGGACTCCAAAAGGACTTCATATCGAGACCATACGACTTGACCCGATCTTCATAAAAAATATGATGGCAAAATTGAAACAATTTTATGTTGATCATTAAGCAGTGGAGTTGGTGGATAGTAGACACGAGAGGAATATGCCGATTAGGGACTATGATACGAATAAAAGACACAAAACCTGAATGTGATATGTACAGGGTCTTCACATATATTTTGAACCCCCCCTTAACTTGTTTATTTATCATTCGATTTGTTTTTTCAAAAAATGATCTAATGTAATTTTTCTTGTAGATTTTATATTTGTTAACAGAAAAACAGTTGAAAATCAAGTTATGAGCACCAAATTTATTTTTTCAAATGGAACACCCTATATATTTTGTCACTATTGGATAGAGTATATTTTTCTGATATCAAATATGTATAAATATATCATGTTATCTCCAACAGATTTCGAGATATTTGATGTTGAAATTCAGATTTGAATATAATATGAATATAATTGACATATTAAAGCATTCATCAATTCGAGAACAGATATATTTCAATTATTTTCATAGCTACCTTGACCATCTACCTATGTCCTAAATAACTGAAAGAATCCGTATAAAAACTGAATTTCAACGTCAAATATCTCGAAATCTATTGGAGATAACATAATACATGTGTGTATATCTGAAATCAGAAAAATACACTATATCCAATAGTGACTAAATATATAGGGTGTTCTATTTGAAAAAATATATTTGGTGCCCATAACTTTAATTATAGATCTTTTATATAACTTCGATATGCCGAAATTTTTTGGTACATTCTGTATACCCCAAAACAATTCCGAAATGTAGCCTTCATCAACATAAAAATACAAAGACGACAAAAGTTTTATCGTTTCGCTATAAATCTCCATCGCGCTAGTCGTGAGCCACCCTGTATAATAATCATATCTGATGATGTTTTATTATACATAGATTTTGTGATCAGCTTACATTTTCACTGAAATAAAAAATATTTCCTATTTTCATGTATTATTTTCCGTTTAAACAAATCTAGTCGGGTCCGTACTCCCCACTGCTCCGACCCAGTGGGCGAACGCGCTAGTAAAATTAACCAATGACCACTCCCCGCACCGCGGGGTAAGTGGTCACTGGCTCCGAGAATCGTGAGTCCTGAGCAGACGCAACGAACCGAGAATAACGGCCTTCTGCATGCGGCCGGCCAAGATCTCTGCCGCATTACGGCATGCCGGTATGATCTTGAGCTCCGAGAGTAGCGTTGGTCTGGAACCACCGAGAACACCTATAATCAGAACCACTAACTTGACAGAATAGTCCGGGTGGAGCCTGCGGGGTTCGTAAAGTAAGTCCTGGTACTTTGTCCGTTTTTCCTCCTCTTTTCGGACGATATTCGTTTCGGCAGGGGCCGAAAACTCAATAACGAATATCGTCCTACTTCGGTGGTCAAAGAGGACTATATCAGGCTTATTGGCTTGTATTTGCCTGAAGGTGGGGAATGAAAAGTTCCAAAAAATTCGACACCTTTCATTCTCCACAACGGACTCAATATCCCCTGGAGCGTAAGGCAGTACCGGTGTCCTGTCTATTTCATACAAGTGCCGAAGAAAATAGTACAGCACTCGTAAGGCCGCGTTATGGCGATGAATATAGGCCGAGACCGCATAAACTGCACAAGATGACAGCAAATGCATCAAAGTCTCGGGCGCCTGTCGGCAGGCCCTGCATCTAGTATCAGGGACCTCTATACCCATCACGCGGCTCCGGTAGACTAGGGTGTTGAAGACACCGTCTTGGCACGCCATTATAAACCCTTCAGTCTCCGACTTCAGCTCACCTGACCTGAGGAAGGCAAATGTCAGCTTAACAGACAAGCCATGGTCCTCGATGTTCTTAAAGAAGACTCCATGCATGGGCTTGTCTGTATGCAGCTGCAGCATTTTAGCATTCTCTGCAGCCTTGATGTGAGCTTTTCTCCGAGCGGGCTCCAACTCGGTGACAGAGAGTTGGTTTACCCGCTCGGTGTCGAAGACTATATCAAGTTCATCAGCAGCGCGCCTTGCTGCCTTGAATAAAAAGGCTTCGATTCCTGCATGTTCATGATCTCTGACCATGCAGTTTAGGGGATCCGAACTCCTGATGACTCTACAGGCTCCATCCAGCACCATTCTGTTGTGTATGTATTATTATCATGTCATGTATTATTATTATTATTATAGTTTTTTTCATCCATTCATTCTTTCCATTTAGTATAATCTGATTATGAATTTCAATTCAATAAGATTGTGAAAATATGTAAATTTTCGGAAATTACATAATAAAAAATCTGTCAAGTTCTAATGGAACATGTTGAACATAATCAAAAACTGTTATGGAAAAGCAATTTCTGTTTTTTTAATTACTAATAATTATTATTACCAAAAGATGGAAAGGAATTTTGGAATTTTCACTTTCTTGATATACCTAACTGAAAAATATAAATAATTTCCTCGAATGCACAACTTTCTCCCATATAACGGAATCCGTATCTCTTGCCGTTGCCGAGATCCTCATTCTGTTTATTCTCATCCTGGCCACATTGTATAACAACTGATCTGGACAAAAATCGCATCATCCGAACAACCTATCTTTTTTTTCCAGGAATAGAAATAACATACATCGGTTATCTCTGTTTAGAACTATTGGCAACGTTGTACAGTAAATAACAGATTATGCGATACCTTCTGGATTGACACCGAACTTCACATTGTCTTTTCATTCCTATGAATTGTTCCTCGATGTTCATTCTTACAAATTTTATTTTGAGAAGCAATCATTCTCGATTCAAGTTGATTTTATAATGAGTTTTTCTGATTTTTTAGAAATTGTAGACAAACTGTAAGTTCAAAAATTCCGAAAAAAATTATGATTGTCTCTTTTCCCAACATTGAAATACCTTGATAGTCTGAATAAAAACTGTCGGATAGTTATTGAGAAAACTTGAAAAATACCCTAAAAATGACCTTTTAATTTTTTTCCCCAAAAACTGTTCGACAGATTTTCTCCAAAATCTCAAGAATCATTATATTTGAACGCTCACATAACTCTGATTTTTTTCGGAATATTTGAACTTGCCGTTAATTTTCTTATGGGTTTATATGAACCTTAATACAGGTATCACAACCAAAGTTATTACCGAAAACGCATCGTTCTGAATATTTCATGTATAGATTTTTCGAATTTATAATTGATTGTTGAGAACTACCGAAAAATAGGTACTAACGGAATCAAAATAATTTTTTATCCGAATTTTCCTCGAATGACCGCTTATTTCAATTTGCAAATATTAGGAATCACTGTCACTGGCATATTTGAATGGAATTTTGACAACTTTGATAGAGAATTCCTCAGAAAAATTGTAAAATTCCAATCTGCCTTTTGGTGTCGTTCAAAAGCAGAAACATTTCAGTGGAGGGGGGAGGTAGACCCCCGCGAACCCCAATTGGCTATGGCCCTGAAATATTCTCTCATATATGTTGCTATAACCTTGTATGTACGTTCTTTTACTAGTATTGGGATCTTTCCCAATTCGAATTTGTAAGACGCCCAATTTTTTATCTATATAGTGATGATAATTTTTTTCATCTCTAGGTACCTTGCAAGATGGCTGAAATTCTTTCCTCTCTCACAATTGCTGTTTGTAAGTGGCGAAAGGTTGGTTCTTGATCCAGCCATTGAACTGAAACGCGTCCAGAACTTCCTAGGTCTGAAAAGGGTTGTTTCAGAAAAACATTTTTATTTCAACTCTACCAAAGGTTTTCCTTGTTTATTTAAGAGTGAAGGACACTCTGCACCGCACTGTTTGGGTAAAACTAAGGGGAGAAGCCATCCCTACATAAACCCAGTTGTTCTGCAAAGACTGAGAGACTTTTACAGGCCTTTTAATAACCACTTTTACCAGATGACCGGAATCAATTTCGGCTGGGCCTAATTTTATTGATATATGCAGAAAAAATTTAGACGGATCACATGACATTTCATTTGAATCTCAAGTTTTATTGCATCTCGAATGTAAAAGTAGATTTGTTGAATTACAGTCGAATATAAACCAAATTAGAAAATATATGGAAGGGAATTGTTGAAAGGAAGATAAAAATGACAAAGGTTTTGAAATTAGTATTTTCGAATCTTTTTTCAAAATGGCTTTTGTTTCTAGTTTGAACAAACTGAACTAATATAGCAAATTTCAAGTGCTTGTTAATAACTTTCAACAATTTTTCAAACATACCTGTCAGCAGATATTCATTAATCCCTCACAGCACTCGATATAAAAGAAATTTTTCTTCTCCTACTGGCGGCCGCCAATTATTTACAATTGACGTGTATTGTAAGTGAGCCATCATGTTACAACTGTCAGAATGGTGGGAGTAGGCCAATTACATGCACTCGAGAATTACCGCACTCGGCTAACGCCTCGTGCTCACAATTTTCCGCATGTGCGTAATCTGCATATCTATGGTATAAAATTTCACACTATCGAATCTCCTAGAGAGAATCTTTCACATTCAGAACATGATGTTTGTTTCCTCGCTTGTTGAAAATTCATATATTGTAAGAAAAAGAAATGTAATATTATTTAATGCTTGCTTTAATCTGCACATTGATGTTTTTATTCATATGATTCATTTGAAAATTGAAATATAGTTAAATTCATTTTTACGAATATATAAGAACTCTCATAGGTTCTTCAAGCTGTAGAGATGATACATTAGGTGAATTGTGTGTAAGTATTATTTTTGATTCGAAAACAGAAATGTTAAATGTGTGTTTTCAATACCAAAATTATTTCAATGTTATTGCCGTCACTTGTGTTCTCCAACTTTCACTCTACCTAGCGTATATGGAATCGAAATCATTTCGTTAAAATTCAGTGGATTGCGTTTTCCTTAAAACATCAACTACTACTTTATTACTCCCTTTACAAAGAGATTTTTATCTTTCAGTATGCCCCTTTCTTATGATTGTCCAATTGACAAATGATTAATTGTATTCCACGTAGAAAAGTAGCATGTAATCAACATTGATCAGAAAACAGCATTCCCGTTCACAAATAGTGTTCACATTTTGATAAAACAGTCAATTTCATAACTAAATACCTCGGTGATACAAATTTTGTACAAGCTTTAACAACACTACACTTTTAGAATGTTTTGAAGATTCTACTCGCATTTTGGATTCCCAGAAACTTGTATATTTTTCTCGCAGTTTGCCAGTATGAGTAGAAATACTCTCCTGGTCGTTATTCATTTATTCGGGATCAGTTCCTTACAGCGTTGGATTGTGGGCGGAAGGGCCAACTGGGAAATTAACCAATGGGACCTCCCAGTTGAGCTTTTACTAGGCATTGTTTGATTAAAAATAAATTAAATTTGGATTATCTGGAACAATTTATTATCACCAATTTTCAATAATTCGATTACACTCCTTCATTTTATAATTTTTTTCTCGGCTCTTTCGGGAAGTCTCAGAAATGTGAGTGGAGTCTGATTTCTGCATATTTTGTAGTAGATGTAGTAGAATGTAGTAGGTAGTACAAATTTTGTTTTTTTCTTGTACACTTATATTATGTTAATATATTTTTGTTAGCTTTATTGTTCATTTTATTTGTTGAAAAATATTGAAGTGGTTATGTTTTGAATACTTTTACAATTATATTGAAAATATGTTCAATGTGGAAGTTTTTTATTTTATCTTTGTGAATTTTTTACCAGTATTGTAACACTTGTTGAATAAAATATTTCTGTTGGATATTGTTAGATTGATTTATTTTCAGCCAAATCAGCCATGTAATATGATCTCTTGATGAAATATTAGCAACCGATTAACTTTTTTCATCTATTTACTGTTATATGGATACAAAAGGCAGAAATAGCTATCACCCTGGTAATTTATATTTCATATTATTTTTGATTTTTGGGTTTAGAGAACATTGTGTTGAATTATTCTAAATTGAAAGCCTTGGTAATCTCATCCCTCAGCAATAGATATGTTTGTTGAAGAAACAAACTCAAAAGACGAAAATGGAATGACTATATCCACACTATTTCCCAACCATACAGTAACGACAGAAAGCGTCGTCTTCTTTGAATTTTCATTCCCACATTTGCATGACTTTGACGCACACTTAGCGGAATTCTGTAAGGTCAAAATTGAACTGAAGCGATAGTGATTCGCCTAAAATGTGAGCGAGTATATTGAAACTCTCAAAGTATGAAGGAGAAAAAGTCTTTCTTTCGAGTGTGTGTTGACGGCCTATTTCAATTCTCCTTCGCCCCATATTTTTCTATATTGTATAAATGAAATATTAACTGATTTTGAATAGCAATCTCAAGTTTCAAACAATTACAACCGAACCTACATCTGTATAATAAGTAAAGTAAAATTGGTGAAAATTCACATATTGCACATTACAGCTTGTTTTCATGTCAAAAAGAAATGAGCACTATCGTTTCCAGCAAACCTCAGAAACGCTGTCGCATTCCGAAGGTGGAAAATCAAATTAAGTTGCCAGCGCTATGGTAACTATTTTGGTTGTCTATTCAAGGTCTTTTATGGTTTGTTTTCTTCCTAGGGAAGTATGAGTTCAATTAATGAAATGGAAATGTCGTTTATTAAGTGATGAGGAAAGAGAAAAATACTTTTCGATTCGTAATTTTAATAACATTTTTTCTCAATTTATAGTATTCCATTACTGACAATAGATTTCGTAGATTCATGTACCTATCTTGGCTATTAGAACTTGTTGCCTAGCTTGATCTCTTTGATGAGACTCCATAGCCTTGACACTGACTCCTTCATATAGCTAGCTATCGCTTCGCATTAACAGAGCACATGCAGTGCGGTTTCTTCCTCTTCTTGACAGAACCTTCTTCTGTCAGACCAATATTGCTCATATGTTTTCTGAGCCGGCAGAAGGGTTCTGGGCCGATCATAGCCTTAGATGCGCCTTCACGAGCTAGAGCATCGGCCTCCTCGTTGCCCTTGTAACCCTCATGTCCGGGTACCCATGCTAGAGTAACCCTATTTTGGGTACTCAGCTCCTTGAGTGCGCTCAGACAGCTTCCCACCAATCTTGAGTAGGTTTGAAATGAGCTGAACGCCTTAATTGCCGCCTGGCTGTCGGAGAAAATGGCAATGGTTTTATTTACGACCTCTGTTTATTTCCCCTATAAAGTGTTCGATGGCCGCTACTTCTGCCTAGAACTCAGCAACTCATAATCAGAATATATTTTCGAAAGTTTGTTTTTGGTATCTCCTCATTTTGATAAATCCATAATCTAGTGATGTTATTTCATAATTTCAATTTAGTTCTGTTATGAAGAGAGTTTCATAACAGGGAAATCAATTCTGACAATTTTGAATATATGGCCATATAAAATGGAAACTTTTTTTGACTTGAAGGGCAAATATATACCTACTTCTATTGAGAGAGGTGAAGTTTCCAACTTTGTTTGTAGGAGGTAATCTTCAACAAATAGAACAAACAGAAAGCTACATTATTCAGGAGTGACACAGGCTATAAATATTATATTAGGTTTGAACTACAAATTCTGTGAAAATTAATAGTATATGTAAATCAAATCTGAGAAAGCCGGCGAGGTGTGATGCTTTACCGGCGTGCGCTCACTAAACGCGGTTCGATTTCTGAGCAGACGAAGTCGCGGGCAACAGGTAGTCAATTATAAATAAGGAAAATTATTGTAAGTATAGAATATATTGCTCATCTTTAATAGTATAATATGAAAGCTTGACCAATGAGCAGTTCATTTCGGGATCATAATAAAGGGAATAAGTCTTGAAATTGATTTTTCAAGAAATAGCAATCCTATGCACTAGATACTGTGTGGCCAATCGGTCTGAGGTGCGGTTTATATTCAATTTGGCTCTTTCACTGCTGGTTCAATCCACGGTCGGCGCACAATTTTTCTCGCCCGCTCCGTGCAACAGACAATTTTTAGTTGTCTAGGTACCAATCCTGGTTGGTGGGATATATGGATTGGATACACCAACCGACCCGGTAGCACTGGGGTTTTCTGGGTTCCCCTGCAATCTAAATAGTAAATGCGCGTTCATGAAATTCAGTAAGACGTCCCAGAGCGCCTCCGCACCCAAGGTGACTAGCCGGCCCTTACCCGCACACATCTCTGCCTTCTGGGCGCACTCTTAAGGATGTTCAGCAAACGGAATATATATATATATATATATATATATAAAAAGATCTATCAGGGATTTCCATTAAGATGAGGTAGTATGGTATTTCTTTTCAGTTATATGGAACCTATGAAAAGTAGCTTTGGTTCAGGACTGTTTCTTCATACAGTGTGTGCGATTTCAAACCGCAACACCCTGTTATTTTGGAACCCACGAACCGATTTTGTAAAATGAAAATTTTGAATTGTAGTTCTCGACGAGCTCTATTTGAAGATGTTGACGTTGACAGATATGGATTACTCTTATTTTCCAGGCCTACTATGACCTGCTAAATGGGTCGAAAATTCTAGAAATGCTATTGAGTCTTTTTTTCTCAAGAAAGTGAATTGCCCATTCGATTTGGGCATATTTTGAATATCTACAAACAAAGTGTCAGTCCAATATCTTATAAAGGGTGTTACTTGGACGATGACAAATTTCCAAATCATGCTTTTATGACAGACAAAAAAATGTACATTTCAATTGAAAAGTGAAGTAGCCCTTGAAAACAGAAGCACGTGAAATATTCTGAAACAAAATTTCATCATCGTAATATGTTGATAGACGTCAATAGTTCAACGAAAAACCAAAAGTTGAAAATATATTATCCATATCGTTGGTTTTGGCCCAGTAAATATTCAATCAACGATTGTAAAAATACACTTTCATACACTTCCTTCCAAACATTTGTCTCAACCCTGTGACAAATTTTGAAAAAATCTCATGAATTCATCTTCGAAACGTTTGTCTTGGTAGAGTTATAAACAGGTTTTGCGAGTTTTCAAAATGGTAAATCTCAACTTAGTCAAGAGAATTGAGATTGTGCCTTTAGTTTCACCATATACCACCGTCTCGAGGACAATATATTTTTCAATAGAACCAGGAGAGTAAATGAATTACATGTACTGAGACGAAGAGGAAATATAGAGATAGACGCACAAATTTCAGAGTATGTTCGAAAAACCCGAAAAATAGATTGTATTCTGTGAAATAACTTCTCTATCGTTTTTGGCTATCTCGATTTCCAGAGTAGAGAACTGCTTGTGGTTTTGGAGGTTATGAAGGTTATCTACTGAGCTCTTGCTGTCTGAGAAAATAATTGATTGATTGGTTTGTTAGAAGAGTCGCATTGCCATTAATATAGCTATCAATTCCGCGGTGTAGATTGATGCCTCAATAGATAATTTGTAGGTATGGAAATAGGTGCTGTTATAGTGGTAGAAGGCGAAACCTGTATTTTCAGATGATTGTGTTCCGTCTGTATAGATAAAATATCTGTTTGGCCATCGTTCATTGATATAGTTTAGAGACTTTTCATCGCACTGTTCTATTTTCTCATTGATATATAGTGGGCTCCAATTTCATATGATATTGTATCACTATTAGATGATCTAATGAGGCTCTCCACTACCAGGGCCATCTTTTTCTGGTTCCAATATTCATGTATGAGAGTCAACCGTTAATTCGCTAGGTTTGCTGAATAGGCCAGAGATTTTTGCAAAATTCCTTGTGAGGAATTCATGGCTCAAAAGGTAGCCCAAACATATTCTGATTTTTAATCACCTTCATTTTCAGCAAATCAACTGAGGTATTGCCATAAATTATACTTCTATAAACTAGTCTTAACCTTACAAAGACTTGTAAAATGTTAGGGCGATATTTGGGTCTGCTCCCCATATTGTTCTACAAAATGTTCCGAGTATATTCAGACTATTTTCACACTTCTGACAAGGGTGGCTCACGTTTTTGTTCCCATGATAATTTCCTGTCCAGGATAATACCTAGGTATTTGACTCAGTGTCGTATTCAAAGATCCCATGGGCCAATGTAAAAATGTTCCGGATAATCTGTCCTCTTTCTGGTGAATACAAATATTTCCTATTTAATAATTCATCTAATAAAAATTGAATTGGTATTATTCAATTTTATTCAACTCGGCAAAGTAGGCAGAATCACATTATACCATCTACAGAGGGAAATATTATCTTGAGAACATGCTGCATAAATTGGTGTGGGTACTTCTTCATGAGTTGGCTGGTCCATCAACTCTTCACTGAAAACATTCAGAATGTGAGTTTTTTATTGTTTGCCCAAATTCCAATCTTGATATTTTACAAGAGAGTGATAGGGGTTATATTGGTATGCCCTATAAAATCATTTTCAGACTAAAGCTGTCGAGAAATTATAAAAGAGAAATTCTCAAGAATATGTAAAAAAATGCTTAGGAATTTTCAAGTTATTTTGTATCTACAAGATAATCAAAAAAGTAAAATACAACTGATTCTGAATTTTTTTATCACATATCTTTAATTTTGAAGAACTGATTTTCAACAATTCCTACTCCATAGCAATATAAAAAAAATAAAGAATTTCTATAAAAGAAGTAACATAAAAAATAATGTTTTTGTATTGTTTTCACAATGATTTGGAAAGTAAAGTAAAAAAACTAATTAAGTTTTTAAATACAGTTCATTTTCGTATTGAAAACATTCCAGATGCTGCAAAAATAATAGACATTCATGAACAAAGTGAGTATCGTGATTAAATAAGCAAAGTTGTGAATATAACCGAAAAAATCAAATCAGAAGTAAACATGAAACAAAGAAGTTGGTTGAACCGAATTCATTTATGATCACAATTCCAACAAATCACATGAGCTTCAAATGGGATACTTGAATTGCTTGATATCACATTTTTTTACCATAGATAATTATCTCTACCAGTTCTGGGGTACTCAGGGAAATAATGTGAATATTCAACTTTTTGTCTTATATTGATGCCTCATGTTATGTTGGTTCATTCATCTGCAGTAAGAATGCTATTCATGTATGTGAAATTGTTTTTTTGATGAATAAACATTGCAATTAACGACACAAAGGAAAGTTTTTCAATATATTTAGTAGATGCATTGCTTTATCATTAACATATAAAAAATTAATTGAATCCTCAGATATCCTCTTCGTGTGGTGCTGGGTGTTTGAGAGTTGATAAAAAATCTTGAAAAAAATCTGAAAATACTTGCATGTTTAAAAAAACTTTTCAATATGTCAGTCACTATTACCAACATAGGCAACATACCTATGAGCAGGGAGGGAAAGCGCACCCCGCCCTAGTGTTTAGGGTTGAAACAAAACTTCATAAAGCTTACAGTGAAATTCAGTTGTTTTTGAACTTGTTAAACTGATTCACACAAGGGAGTAATTCCCGTATGTTACACCAATTTGAATGAGAAGTAGTTAGAACTAATTACAACACTTGAATCACTTATAAGGGTGTACTGGTCCTGCCCCCCCCCCTTCCTGAAAATATTTGAATGGGTCCCTTGATCACCAACTGTCAGACAGAAATTAATATTTGAGGCGTTTTCTGGCGCTCATATATCCAAAACGTATTCATCTGCCTCTTTTTCTGTCACTTACGGCCAGCCAATTAGTCAGAGAGAGATAAAGAGACGAATACGTTTTGAATACAAGAGTGCCAGAAAACGCCTTTGAATGGTTGTTCAGAAAATTGTACTTTTTTATTAACTCACCAAATATATAAACTAAAATTCCAATTGGTTCGACTTTTATTGCTCGGTAGAAACACACAGTATTCAGGACACGATTCTAAATGACTGCAAGAACTATATTCTTTTGGGGCAATTTTCCTTATTATTTCAATTATATTGCTTATATGTGAAGCCACTTCATTATCATCCTTTAAATGTTGGTCCTGATGAATCCCTTTAATTTTATTTGGGAAATCTTCAAATTCTTCTGAAAAACGTCTCTTAGTTGGATTTGAAAATTCTATTTTTTCAATATCAGATGCATGCTTGACATCCTTCTTCACTCTTCGTAGAACTTCTTTATATCTGCTCAACCTATATCCATGTAAAACAAACTTCTTGTAAACCAAGAAATTTCTCAAGCCAGTTTCAGTTTGTAATATTATTTGGTAGCATTCTTGTAAGGAGAGAGGTACTTCTTTGTATGATACTTCCATCCTATTCTAAAAATCTCGTTTTTAAATGTGAAGGAAATTACTTTACACAACTTACAGTTTCAACCAGTAGGAGCATTTCCTCTGGGTACATGAATATTCCTGTTTTTTCTTGATAACCAAAGTTTTCCAACAACCCTTTAACAACTTTCGTTACTTTACACAAACCAATATCTGGACACCACTCAGCCTTAGCTCGGGCACATCTGAAAAAATATGATTTATTTGAAATTCATAATCCTTAGCACGCACACGTTTCAACTTTTGAGGTTCAACATTCATAGAGGGACATAAGCTGATTAACAGGAGCCAATTTTGAGCTGATCAGGAAGTGGGCATTATGAGAACAAAATTATATAACTTTCAATTTGATTACCTTTCAATTTCTCATTCACAATATGAATTCATCAGTATGTCTTAAATATGCTGATATCTGCATAGATCATATGGTAGATACTTTTGCTTTATTCAATTTTTTTTATTTACAAGTATGTAATTTTATTAGATTCTGATTAAAGTTGTATTATTATTTCAAGTGTACGATGGTTATATAAAATCTGGCATAGAGTATATTTATTAAAAATACAACCCAGCATCCATTAGGTATTTTGTATATGTATGTGGAGAGTTTCAAGGAAATTTTCATTAGGAATAAAACATTGACAAAAATCCCACACAACCTTTCACTGAGTTTCAAGTAGTTTGGACAGATTTGATTCCAGTGGTTGGAAACAAATAATGATCAATCAGATGAGAGAACATACATGCTATGTTTCTGCTGGAAAAATTAATAACTGAAAAGGGGCTATAACTTGAGAATATCCGGACATCATCTTATTTAATTTGAACATATTGTGTAAAGAAAGCTGAGGTAAATTTAAAATTTGGCTTCATAAATTGCCTGTCTAGTCTGATAATTGTGAAAATGAAAATATTCATAGAGTAGACAATTTCTTAACTTCTCAAACGAAATTATATATTTTTTGTTCATGTTGGTACCATTAATTTCAAATTTCTTCGTGAAAGCTACTTTTCAATTTGAGATATTCTCTAGATAATAACTCGAGTATTTTGGACCATAATATCAGAACATAACATCCATTATTCAGAATCGTAGAGTTATGAAATGGAAACATTCATCAAGTATATAGTTTTACTCATCAAATAGTGCATAATTCAATGTATAACACAATATTCCTTAGGTAAAAAAATTCATTTCTGTCGGTTAAATCATTCTTATCCAATATACCAAAGTAGGGCCATGAGTGACAGTTTCCAGTTTCAGTACTGAGCGAATAGTGAATGATGCATAACTTAAATAATGAAGAATTGAATCTCCCAGTTGAAAAAATTAACTTCTGTCACCGATTTAATTTTTATTCAACATAGGTACTTATGCATTATCCATTAAAATGTGCATTAAGTGTTCACTAAATCCACCATATGAAATTTTGATTTAATTAGTATTATTTACCTCCTCTCTACACGTGCATGCCTCAAAACACCTTCTATAATACTTTGATTCTGTTCATTGAATTCTTTACTCGTTGTTTTCAAGAACAACTTTGAACCTAAGGAGTCCAATTTCACTATTGGATTCTTATGATCATAAACAAGTTTTTTGGCCCTGAAAAAAAAAATACTAAGATTGTCCGAGTCGAATAGGCATACCGGTATACCTACAATTCATTCATTGCTACTTGTTTGAAATATTTGAATCTCAAGATATAAAAAAAATATTTTCAGTGACATCCATGAATAACTTCAACAATGAAAATCAATGATTTGGTCATACTCTAGCAAAAAACCTTGAAATCTCATTTTGCGGATTTTTTAATTCGTGAAATTTTCGACTGGATTAATCATTGATCGACTATTATGAGTTGAAATAAAAATACTAGAAGTTGAGAAAAACATCTTTTGAGTTTCAATTAGGCATTCCAGATCAGGTTATGTCTGGGGGGCAAATACCAGTTTTAACCAATCACACACTTATAAAAAAGAAAACAAACGATAGTTTCTGGGGGGCAGATGACGCCGTATTGGTTCATTTCGATTCATTTGACATTTTTGACAAGTATCTGGAATGCCTAATTTCAAGTCTTATATTAACCTAACTAATCAAGTAAGGTTCACGGATAATAGAGTATACGGTCGTTCAATGCCACGTCATTGACTTGTACATGTCACTGGGTAACCAATCAGAAAACATGATTGTCAGCCGTTGTCATTTTTAAACTTCAGCCCTGTTCAAATCATGTTTTCTGATTGGTTACCCAGTGACATGTACAAGTCAATGACGTGGCATTGAACGACCGTATACTCTATTATCCGTGAGTAAGGTTAACTTTTCTAGATCACGTGATGTCTGGGGGGCAAACAGCAAACAATAAACAAATCGATTCGTTTTTTCTGGTTCTATGACATTTCATCTGCAAAATCAGTGCAAAATAAGTGTATTTTCATCTATTATTCAAATGCTTTATAAAGGATAGGCGAAAATCGTCAACCGCTAGATGGCGCTGCTAAATCCAAGATGGCTTCACTTTAGGGTGAACAACAAATTTTGGCCATTTGTAGTAATGGTACTTGGTACTATCAGTTCATGTTTTGCATTCTTGAGGACTTTGTTGAGTGATAATTACTGTTCAAACGTCTTTAGTTGCTTTGTGTGCTAAGATAGTTACATGTTTGGCTAGCATTACAGCCTCATTTTACTCGTGAATGTTATAATTTGAACTACTTCACCTGCCTACATTCCAGATCAAAATGTCTATTATAGAATTGGAGCTACGTAGTATTCTAGATTACGAGGGAAGCAGAACTAGGGTGAAGCTGTGTTCAAAGCAGAGGGCATATCATTGTTTGTGGAGTGGAAGGAAGTAACCATAAAAAATAAGGAGCTTATGTTTGCAAACATTAGCTTTAATAGAGCATCCACATGAAATCAATATATTGCTGGCTGATGCGGGATGGAAATGCCAATGTTCCTGCAAAGCGGGTTTATCTGGGTTCTGCAAACATATTGCAACCCTTATACTATGTTTAATAAGTACGTAATGTCATTTAATAAATATTATATAGAAGTAAAAGTTGATTTTCATGAAATTTTTGCATGTAATTAGCTTTTTGTGCTAAATAAAGGATCAATATATCAGATTTAATCAAACATGTCACCGATTAGTGTTTCAACAAATGCTTTATTTTTACTATTCGAATAAATGATGAGAAAAACTTGATTATTTTTGTTTTACTACAAAACCTACTTCTGTACTTATACATTGTATAATTCATCACTGAGTATTTTGAAAAAAACTTATAGAACATAAGGTTTCTTCAAAAGAAAAAGCTGAAGAAATAGAGGTTGGGTACTCCACTTCCAACGCACCAAACTTGTTTTTCGAAGAGTTGAAGCAATGGATGCCAATGAATCAGTGGAATGAATCATTGATTTATAGTGATCAAAAACCCTATTGCTGAACTGATATCACTCGACTAACTGTTCAATTCGTTAACAAGGTTATCATTTTCAGATGAAAATCGATAATATCAAGTGATACTAGTTTGGTGTTAGGGTAGGTAACTGATCTAACACCAAAGGTTCCAATCTTACCAATCATGAATGAATCATGCTTTTGAAACATGTCTAACCAAGGAGAAACAATTATTTCTTGGCAGTTATTCTACTGACTAATTGGGGGATAGTGTGAAAGGATAAAAAACAGACTGGAAAACTATGATTTATTTACATAAATGTAATCCTACTTTGCTTTAACTATATATTAATAAATATTATATAATAATAATAATAATAATGTGTCTTTATTCATATAATATACAGGAAAAAAAATTGCATTGGGATGGCGCCGTTCAGCAAAGCTGCTCTTCCACGTAACCATCCTATCGAAATACACAGTGAAATAAAGATTTGAAATTACGGAGAATAGTAAGAAATACACAGTGAAATAAAGATTTGAAATTACGGAGAATAGTAAGTTTCATGTGCAGAACAGTTGAAATAATGTGGTAGTGTCACTGAACTATATACATAACTGGAATGCTAATGCATATGAAAATTTTTACGCGTAATTGAACTTCGCGCAGGGTCGTTTCTGCTCATGCGCAGTGAGCATTCGTCAGAAATTAATAAGTGACATGTAAACACGATACAGATCCGGCTCAATGTAATTGAGAAATAGATTATTTTTCGGAAAAATCTGTATGCTTCAATTTCACTTTGAGGTAAGCTGAAGCCGTAGTTTCAATGGGCATTATTCATGGCGTAGTCCTATAATCATATGATAGATGAAAGATACTCAGCTTTCCAGTCATTTTACGATAACTGAATTTTGCAGAATATGCAACTAGATGTTTGAAGTCGTGTACTCGCAGTTGCCTACATTACAACACTTCTATTTGTCATGAAGATTTCGCGATTTGTGATCTCGATTTTTTCCAAGAATTGCAAGCGCACAGTATCTGAGGCAAACGAAAAGAACTAACTCTGAAAAAAATTAGAGTTATATCTACAAAGTTATTCAATATTAGGTAATCATTTTTAAGCAACGTGATTAAGAAGTTGGGCAAGTATATTTAGTTGGAAGTTATTTTTAATAGTTTATGAACCATCCTATAAAGATGAGATCGAAAATTGCTTCCCTCTGAAATACGATTTGATATTGACTTCGAGTATTTCTTAATAAAAAACCACAAAAGGCGACTTACAAAACCTCCACCTACCAAATTTCTTTAAAATACAAGAAAAAGTATGCCCATAATATTACTTATTTGATAAAATGGGGCATGTATTTTTTGTACTAACAGATAATTTTGTAATACTCTCTGCATACCTCTTCTGATTTTACGAAACTTTGGAAAATGTTAAATTATATAGGGAAGTGTAAAGAAATATGTGCCTAGAATACAGTATACTGTCAGGTAGCTAACAGAAAAATATACCAGAAATGAGAATCAAGAAAAAACATATTTATTTACTTTATAAAACAGGAAATATGGGATATTTTAAAACGTCCGACAACTTAACGCAACAGCATATACAAAACTAAATCAGAACATCAAATTCAAAAAAATGAAAGAAATTAGATAGTATACAAAAAAATCTTACAATATTCTTCCAGATGCATGTAAAAAAGTATGATAATATTATTATATTATGATTATGTTAACATTGAATTGAACTGGCCGATACTTGAAAATCCATATTCAATACTAGTTTGTACAATTCTCACTACAAATAGGTCTACAAAACCGCAACACTTGTTTTGCTATAAAATCCGCTTTCTCAAGAAAAATAAATTAATCACTCATTTTCTATCAATAATGACGCTGGAAATCAATGAACAAATAATATATGAATTATAAAAATCAAAATAAGGGTAAAATAAGATACAGAGATGCTGATGAATTCTTAATGTGAAATACACATTACTGCTGCTCATTGGTGAGAGAATATTACCATCCTACTCAATTTTTTTCTAAGAATTGTACCTTTTAACTTTTCATTTTGCTTTTTACCAATAAAATGGAACCTGATTTTAACATAAATTTGGACAGCTGTTTTTATCAATCTTAACTTATGGCTATTCAATACAGGATTGTCAAAGGTATGATTATCCAGATTTATAAACAATATCTGTTCATATAATTCGGAGCAGATTTTATTTATGAAAATATCGAAGAAATTGGATTCTTTTGGCAATTGGTTGTCATTCATTTGCAAGAAAAATCGCAATTTTTTTTCGGAAAACAGACAAATTTTCACTAGATCTGGAGATGGTTTAATCAGACCTCCCCGGTTTTTGCGATTTAGCAGCATGAAGTGCTCACCGTCTACACTTGAGTTTTGGAAATGCTCTACCTCTGTTAAACATTCAGGACATTTGATAACAACCTTGATTTTTTTTGCTACAAAACCAGATATATATGTAACAACATTTTCACTCAACATACTAAGAGTAGGCAAATTTTCAAAGACATATTCAATACTGTCGTCAATTATTACAGTCATATCAGAAACATCTAAGCTATATTTTTTGATAATAGAAATTTCGTCCGTTGTTATTTCTGCTCCAATTTTCTTTATGTTGCCAGATGTCGTTGTCAAAATAGATGTTTCATCTGAAATACAATTTCCATTTACAGCTTTTATATCATGTCTCAAAGCCAACCTTTTATATGTTGAGTGAAATTCATAGGCAGTTGGATTGTTATTCCATCCATTCTTGGACCTGAAAATTATGAAAATTGTTTAGAATACTCTAAAAATAAATCTCTTCTTAGTAGTTTTCTGGGTTTCTCCTCCCAAAATGTGAAAAAATAGAAGTGCAGACTTTTATCTACCACGACAAGTTGTGTCAATTAAAAAACATCTTCTGGACAGAATAGAAATTAGTCAGCCACTTCTTCTATAACTTAAAATTGACTCTCAAAAAATTTACATGAACTAATATATATATGTATTTAAATTATAGGAGAAATTGTATAGATTCCAATATTAATACTTTTTTTACAGATTGTGGTAGTTTAGAAACCCAGAAAACTATGAAGAAAAATTGATAAGAATGTTTTGGTATTGAGTTCTCTTCAAAATAAATAAAAAATGAAGTTTTCATATTACCTCACACAACAGAAGAATAATTCGATGTGATCTTGGCTGAACTTATATGTCAACAAATACTGTAAGGGGGAATTCTTCTTTTTCACATATTCTTCACATAATCCCATAAGAGAAGTAATTGTTATACAGAAACCATTGAACGGGGTTTGCCTCTTTGTCGAGTAAAGGTATCTTCCATCCTTAGTTTTCAAGGTTTTTGTATATTCAATGGCTTTATTTAAAAGAAACATCCAATATTCAGCATTTGCCTCTCGAAGAGGTGCTTTACTCCCTCTGGCCCAAGGATTTCTGGAATTACAGATGTCGAAGGCTCTATCAAAAACTCTGATGAATTCTATTGTTCCTGCAGCGTGCTGAAAATCAGGATGCCTTATGTCATTCAGCAGAAACTCCAAAGCATCTGCGATGCTATTGCTAATTGTTTGTGCTGCTAAATTAACCTGAAAACACATAATTTTTATTTACAATAAGATACTTACAATTGATTGAACTCACTTTCATTTTCTGTTGTTGCCACTCTACATGTCTCCTTCCTAGTTTGGTGCCCATTGTGCATAATTCACTCTCTTGAATATTATGAAGTTTTCTGATAAGTCCATAGTCCACTTCTCTACCTTTGCTGTCTACAAATACTTCACAGGCACACCAATCATTTCGTAGGAGTTTTATCATATGACATGCTATATGATATAAACATTTCTTTTATCAACAGGATGGGGGAAAAATGTTTTCAATTTATGGATATTTGTCACATTTGCTCCTAATTTTGTAGCCATTGTGAAGTGAGCACTATATTTGCTTTTTCCTCTCCAGTTAGAGAATTTATTAAAAAATAAGCAATAGGAAGCTTCCAGTTTGAATTAACTGATACCACCAATCCACCAATAATACAAGAGCTTCAGTGGCACATTTCAGGTCATCGTCTTGTACCCCTGTTCCAATATCTTCATATCCCCATGATTTTTTTCCAATAAAATCAACCTGTTTTTTATGGCCATCTCATCCAGAATCAAGGAACAAATAGTGTCCTTATTTTGCCTTTTATCATCTGCTACAATATTCCGTAGTGATATAAATGAACATTCTGAATGTCCAGGTTCACAGTTCACATTGCTCAACCAAGACCTGATAGTGCTGGGTGCTGGCAGAGCTAAATTGAATGTCTTACGCACATAATTGTAAGCTTTACTGGAGTAAAACTGAAGTGTCAGGGCAAAGCTTCTCAACTCTTCATGAAATGTGTCTCTTCCCTGCTTTTTGCCTTTCTTACTTCTTTTGGAATTTTGTATGAATCTTGTCATGAGTAATGAAGGAACCCCTGAAAAAGATTTCTTGCACACTTCCATAGCATCATCAGATATCATTGATTTCTTTTTCAGATGCATGAGAATGTCCTTAAGACTGGTAACTTTTCTCTTCAATCTTTTTATTTGCTCCTTTTTTATTTTCATCTTTTTCTGAAGGCTATATTTTGCAGTTCTTAGTTCTTGCAGGGATTTGGTAACTTTAGGAATAGATGTACTGAAATATCAATTTAAAGATTATTCAAACTGGGTGAGAATCAATGTTTTGGTCAAACTTTACCTATAATTATGAAACATTTTGACATCCCTCCTTATCTTCTTGGCAGGTCCTTTGAATCACTATTACTGGAAGACGTAGTCTCCAATTTCCTTTTCAAGAACATGTCTGTGGGCACAGTAAATGAATCACAAGTGATTGTATTGCTTGATGATTTCTTCGATTTGGATGATTCCCTGTAACATAACAAGTCATTCTGAATAACTTCCATAATCAACTAATTTCATTTCATCAAAAATAATTTCCTAAAATAAAACAAGTGATTACCTGCTGACCCCAGAAGTATCCGATGTATTGTCAACATCTTCAGGGATATTTTCTTTATATTCAACTGACGAAATTTGATTAGAACCAGATGATGTGATAGGCATAATTATATTCGATTTTTGGTGGTGGTGTCTGAAACAAATATTCAGTTTACTTTCATTCATTCTGTATTTCATAACTCAACTAGTTTTCATTATTGAACGAGTTGCTTACGGTATCAAATTGGTCTGCGAGGTCAAAGGCTTTCGAGGTCCTACATTGAGAGATGGAATTGCATTGGGCTTGAGCCGTTTTTTTCCTTCAGAAAATCATCATCAGTGAAATGTTTGCCGCAAACTACATTTCTGGCACTCAATTGTTCGATGTTTACATCTCTTCCTAAGGCCGCCATCCAAGCAGTATACCTTTTCTTAGTTAAACTACAAAATGAAAATATATTACTATATATCTCTAGAATCATTCTACAACCGAATATATGTTGAATACTCACTAGAAAAAGGATACACCCTCCGTAATATCTCGACTCTTGCAGAAAAGAACCATGCACATCCTCATATTGCAGGCAATTAAATGTCCTGGTTTAATTTAAATCACTTTCAAATAACGATAACTACACGAACTGAAAACTTAAATCGATCACTATCCACTCAATCACAATCAAAGAATGAATTAATGAATGCACCAAAATCCAAATATATTTGTAGTCATATCCATAATCCATATATCCGAAAATATGAACGGCCGTACCTGTAAGAATTAAGCCCTCTCATCTAGCTCAGACGTACGTAATATTCTGAATACTAATCTATCAACGACCTACATTTTCCAGATGATCTCTAGTGCGTCTGCGCTCCATTAACAAACATTTGATGCACGTTGGACGTAAAATGTTTTCGCGCATCCTAGCGCATTGGCATTCCACTTATGTATATAGTTCAGAGTTCAGTGGGTAGTGTTCACTGTTCGATCACCAGCCACTGCCAATGATCCGCTTCTATGGATTCGATCGCTATCTGTTGTTGATAATATACTGTTTGAGCTTATTTTTGAAGGTATGGGTATCCTGAATAGCTTTTAGAGAAGGGGAAAGACTGTTGAAACATTTCACCGACATATAACTGAAGGAAGATTGAAACAATGAGGTGCTGTGTCTGGGTACAGTTATAAGTCACGATATCTGGTGGGGCAGTCGTGCACCTGTATTCCAGATTTCAATTTATCCACTAGATATATTGGGGAGTTGTATTTGTTCAATTTGTGAATAAGGCATAACATACTAACGCGGTAACGCTCGTCGAGCGACAGCCACTTCGAGTCTTTCATGCCACTCGTAATGTGGTCATATTTTCTTAGGTTGAAACTGAACCTTAAACAAGAATTCTGTATATTCTGCAACCTTCGCTTGTCCTTGTTCAAAAGAGCGGGCCAGTATATAATGTTACAATATGATAGTTGGCTCAGTACCAAAGAATCAGAAAGCTGTAATTTCACTGCCTGGCTGAGCATATTCCTATTGAGGTATAAGGATTTTAGCTTGAAGTATGATTTCTGTAGAAGGTTTCCAACATGGGTACCGAATCTCAAGTTAGAGTCAATAAACAGACCTAATTTTTGGAAGAATTACTGGGTGTGAGAATGTTATCTCCCACTCTTATAGCAAAATGTGAATGTGTAACAACTTTTTCACGCTGATTACCAAATACTAAAAGTTCAGTCTTATCTCCGTTGAGACGCAACAAGTGCTCAGATAATTTTTGTTCAATTTTACAAATATCCGAGTTGATTTTTACAACGGACTCTTTCAGATCAGCGTAATTATATGAGTAATATAGTTGAGTATCATCGGCGTATTGATGCATGTTGCAGTGCTCCAGATACGAATAAAAGTCAGCCGTGTATAAAGTGAATAGTAGAGGTCCCAGCACGCTGCCTTGTGGTACTCCTCTATTCAGCTTAAGAAAATTCGAGTATTTATTATTTACCACAACCCTCTGACTCCTATCACTCAAATAATTTTGAAAAAAGTTCAATATCTCAGTTTCGACAATATAATGGTATAGTCAATAGTGTCAAAAGCTTTGCTATAATCGAGTAGAATCAGAATTGTACATTTTTTACTATCTGTAGCTATGGCTATGAATATGTCATCAACCACTTTCGTTAGGGCAGTAGTAGTGCTATGGTTTTCCCGAAATCCAGACTGAACGGGGGATTGGATATTATGTTTATTTGAGTACTCCCTGATTTGTGATGCTACAATCTTTTCAAGAATCTTAGATAAGGTAGGCAGTAAACTGATAGCCCCAAAGTGTGCTACGGAAATGGGAATAGTAATTTTAGGAACAGGAATAACATTCGCATGCTTCCAGGTCGAAGGGAAATCTCCAGTATTTAGACATTTGTTGATAATGAACGTTAAGAGAGGAGATAATTGTGGAATGACTATAAAAATCATTTTTAGGTTGATATCATCACATCCCATGGCATTAGATTTCATTTTTCTAATGATGTAATATTATAAAGTCTTGAAAATGGCTTCAAAGTGGGAACTGAAACGTCCACTAAACTTTATAATCAGACGCTTTAGAAAGTGGAAGCTACTTACAAACATATTTTTAGTTGATGGTTTACTTACTTATTTTCAATATATTTTTCCTCCTGAGACAAAGCTTTTTGTCATTAATGGGGAATTTATGTAGTGAAATAGTACTAGTATTATAAAATGAGCACTGAGAAACTAGCACATTTTTTTCATTTTGTAGGAATACTTCAATGAATTCGCTGCATTTTGGTTTGTAAACTACAACAACACTTCATATCTATTTTACTCTGCGCACTCCTGTACTGTATCATGTTATAAATATTTCCAAAATAATAATTTCAAATCCAACAGTCATAAGACTCCATAGAATTCATATTTGTTGTTCACCTTCCGGTTAGTTAAAAAAAATATATAGATGGCGATCACTTCGAAGTTATAGGCTATAGGAAACCACTGAGGCGCACCAGATTCATCATGGACATCCTTAGTGACCTTAGTCAATTGAAAAAAAACATAGGAAAGTTTCTGGGGGCAGATGCCGCTAAATTGATTCATTTGACAAGGCGAAAATGTTAAATGAATCAATATTGCAGCATCTGCCTTCCAGAAACTTTCGTGTTTTTTTTCAATAGAGTATGATTTCCATGGTAAAACTAATGTTTGCTCCCCAGACATTACGTGATCTGGAATGAGGAGTGCCTAATAGGTCTGGGTCCCAATTAACTTTCGTTATTCAGCTACTACGTTATCACTAAGGTGGAACGTATCTGATTGGTTACACCCAACGTCCGTATATACCAACGTTGGTTACACCTTAGCAATAGCGTATATATCCCTATTCTTTGAATCACTCGCACTTCTGCGTATACGCTGTCGCTAAGCTACGACAGATCTAATTGATCTCTGCCTAGCAACAACATATACGTTTGCGGAAAACAAACATGACCTTCCTCAATGTTTACTTGAATGTAAGATGTCTAACAACCCCTGGTGTTGCAATTGATGCGATATTCAGGGCTATTCACTAAGCAGAGTTGTTATGGATAGCGACTAAAAGTTGTCGTTATGTTCAGGGTCAGTTGCTAAGCGCGAAATTGGTATTCACTTTTCAAGTTAAATTGCTACTATAATGACCAGTTGCTGTGAGTAGTGGTTCACAGGCAACTGCCTTAGATATCTTGTTAAGGAAAAACAGCTTACCATCGTCATTATGGCAAGTTATTATCAGAGTTGCTATATACGACGGTTAGCAACTGCGATAACCACTTTACTTAGTAAATAGCCCTGATTGTTTAGGATTATATAGCGACACTTTTACATCATGTTTACGTATCGTGGAATGTTTCTCAATTTCATCGTTAGTTTACGCCAATTATCAGCCATCACAAACAAAGTCAAATGAACCGATCGCGGTTAGTACTTGGAGTGGTGACCATGCAGAGAAATACCGTGTCGAAAGCCCATACAACTGTAGCAAAATAGCATATCATAGCTCGCAGACAATATATCAATGAGAACAAGATATATTGAGGATATGCCGCCCTTCGGAGGAGACGTAAAAGGTACGCGTCCACAGGTACGCATCGTACGTATCGTACGGATCGTATAAAACGGATCGATTTGTGGTAGTGCGTCCACTGTATCGGATCGGATTGCCGATGCGACGGTCGGCTTTCAAGTAACATTCGCATTTTCGTTGTGAGTGGACGATCGTAAACATACAGTGTGTAATGTTTCCGATCATGGAAAGTGCTGAAGAACTTGTTATTATTGCTTTTTTATTAGATGAAGAAGAAAGGAGAGGAAATAAGAGAAGACATAGAATGTGGATACATGACATATTCAAAAAAAGATCACAATTTGGAGAATATCATACACTATTCACTGATTTGCTCCATGATATGCGTAATAACAATTAAAATTAAAGCATGTGCGTGTACTTAGTGTCGAAATGTAACAAAATTCAAATGATCCATGAGGCGACCAGCGACTACCTATTGTGACATGCGTCCACTTATCGGCAATCCGCATGACGTCATCCGCACCAGTCGGAAAAGTTGCCCCTTCGATCAATTTCATCGGCATTACCAACGGACCGATACGTGCGATCCGTCCGCTGCCGGTCAGTGGACGCATATGTATAACTTACTGTACTAATAATTCTAAAATCCGTTTCGTACGATCCGTACGATACGTACGATGCGTACCTATGGACGCTTACCTAAAGCCGGCGGTCCCGAATGTTGGGCTCGCTGAAGATCCCTACCTCTGCTTGGAATACCAGAGGGTTCGGCAAAATTTCCGGTTGGGGGAAGTGTGCTCACAGGCGTCGGTGATTGGCCTTGGTAGCGGAAATAGGCCGACGTTAAATAAAGAAGTAAAGTCAAATGAAAGGGCACTTCCAGCTGATTTTGAGTTCTATTATTGTGATCGTAGTTCTGAGTTGATTCGTTATTTAGAGTTCAGTTCGTTTTTATTCAGTGGTGCTTATAAGTTGTTGAATTCTAATGGCCATATCCCAAATAGCACAAGAACGTCCATTGGATGTCCACTGGATGTACGTTATGGAATATACGATCATCCACTGGACGTCCATATGAGATACAGAAAACATCCAATGGACGTTCTATGGACATCTGGGGACCAGTATTTTGGACATCCAATACATATAGAGCATTATGGATACCCTCATAGTTGAAAATGACCCAATAATATATTTCTTTATTGAATATGAAACAAAAATGAATTCCTAAGAGGAAAATTCAACAAAACACAAAACTATTAATATTTCTCAAAAATGAAACTATGCATGTCAAATCGATCATTGGTATGGAAAAGAATCAGAAAATTATTTTTCTTTCCTTTGCTCTCCTCAGTCATTTCATCTTGTCTGCTTTCAACTGTTTTATTGTTGCAACTCCTTTCTGGAATAGTAATAAACAGCACCACAGAATAATGCTTATTGATGTTGAAGAAATTTACCGTTATAGAAACAATTCACAAAACATAATTGTGGAAATAATGCAAACAATATTTGATAAACTTAACTAGTCGATTACGTTGGTGCGTCGCGTGATATCGACTTACTAGGTACTTTCATAGTCAAAGAACCAGTGACAGTTTTGCGCGATTTTTCTGTTAAGGCCTATATTTTGAGAAAGTATTGTGGAGGGCCGAACTGAGTGCCATCCGTGAGGGCAGGCCCGGAGTGCGGTTCCAAGCGGCTGACGAAACGCCCCCAACTTGCAAAAAATCGCGCATATTTTTAATAATTAGTTAAGGCTCATATTTTTCTCAGCAGTCCACTGGTAGCCAACAATCATCGAGATAACATTTGCGGATAGATTGGAAGGTTTCGAGGTTCATTTTTCAGTATGTTATTGTGCTGACATTTTTAAGTGTGTATGACAATTAGCGGAACAAAATGGCTGTTCTGAATACCTGGCAGAACGACTTGAATTTTCCGTATGCGCGCCTTCATTTCATCACTTCTGTCGCATAATAATGTATATTATTAAAGCTTTAAATTCAAATAATGATCTCTTTTATTCATTCAGGATACTTGTAATGAACACAGGCATTAATTTACCTCTAGAACGAATATTTTAATAGCCGTATGTTGAAAATTATACTTTAAAATGGGGAAAAAATTCATTCGCGAATAATTTTGCAAATATGAGGAATATGTGAAAGTACCCTGAGTGTTTGTTTTAGCAAATTGAATTGTCCACAAAAGAGATTCAGTAACATTTTTTATATCTCGCTTAGTTTATGGGATATAGTGGAATACAAAGTGAAATAATAAAATTTTACTTTTAAACACTTATATCTTTTGAACTATGACAAATACAAGATATACGAATTAGAGACTGTTTATAGAGTATTTAATTTCACAAAAAAAAATTCTCTATTTTTTCACGTATCTCGCGTAGTTTCGGTGATATAGAGTGAAAACAAAACAATTAATAATCAGTATACTATTATTATAGCAGCATCATCATTCATTAAAAACGCAATATATAAGCGAGTAAGATATATTTCAAGAGATATCAAAATGAATGATTTTAATGGGAAATATATGTTTTTGAAAATATCGTGCTGTGGGTAAACTGAAAGAATAATTCGATTGAATTTTTTTAAGAAAAATAATTTAGACGCATCGAACCTTTATATTGCTGCTATAATAAAGTATACTGATTAATTAATTTTTTTGTTTTCAATCTGAATGGTAATGGTTCGGACTTCCATTGTCTATATTTTTAACTCTATTGAAACCTGTTGAAAAATATAGACAATGGAAGTCCGAACCATTACCATTCACCAAGGAACATTGTCAACCACTTTCAAGCAAATGTTTTCAATCTATTTCACCAAAATTACGTGAGATACTTAAAAAAAAGATAGATTTTTTTGTTAAATTAAATTATCTACGAACAGTCTCGGATTCGTAAATCTTGTATTTGTCATAATTCAAAAGATATAAGCGTTTAAACGTAAAATTTTATTATTACACTTTTTATTCCACCACATCCCATAAAGTAAGCGGGATATAAAAAAATGTTACTGAACCTTTTTTGAGATATAAAAAATGTTACTTAATCTCCATTTGTGGATATTCAAATTAACGGCCGGAAGTGTACGTCCAATGGATGAACAGTTTTAATTTCCAAACAATGTTTACCTCTGGACGTCCTCTGAATGAAGATTTTTGGATATTCATATTGACGTCCGAAAGTGTACGTCCATTGGATGTACAGTTTTACATTTGCAAACAATGTCCACATGTGTACGTTTTATATATATATATATATATATATATATATATATATATATATATATATATATATATATATATATATATATATATATATTGCAGATTCATACGAAAGGGAAGCCCTGTGATGTTCAAAGAACACCGCGTGAATCAATGGACAGGAGATACGAATTAACATTTACTTTGAATTTCTGAACTTTGTAAGCCTCAGGAAAAACCTCTCTTGGCAAGGAGTTCCAAACCTCAGCTGTTCTATTGAAAAAAGATTCCTGAGCAAGAGAGGTTCGACAGGTTTTCAAATTCACAACAAAGGGGTGGGAATTCTGTACTCGTCGAGTCAACCGTGTAGATATTGCCAAGCGGGGAACGATTTAGAACAATTCGGAAGAGCATCGACCGTGTAAGTATCTATAGAAGAGAGACAAGTCTCCGACCCTTCTACGATGTTCCAATGAAGTGAGCGAGTCTGTGAGCGAAGAATCACCAACAAGACGAATTGCCTTTCCCTGAATGGAATCGAGAAGCCTCAATGAATTTTTTGGTGCCGAACTCCACACATGAGAACTGTATCCATGACAGGTCGTATCTGAGCCTTGTAGATCAGTAGAATCTGACGAGAAGTGAAGTATTTCTTCGCACGAAATAGAAATCCAAGTTTCTGCGAAGCACTTTTAGCGATCGATCTCACATGGTTTTCCCATGAGAGATTATCACTGATCGTAATTCTTAGCATCGAGATACTTTTGTAGGAATAGTTACTCCTGACATCTGAATATTTGATGATGAGAAGAGACATGTTTTCGTAGCATTGAATTCCACCGAGTTCATGTTACCCCATTCCAAGGGCGTCGCCAGCTTATGACTAAGGGGGGGGCAATAGGGTAATATTATGGAGGATAAAAAATATGAACGCCTGGTACAGTCAAAAGCATGAAGCGTTACACTTTGGAAGTGTTTGCCTCGATGACGATTGTAATAAAAACAGTTCTGATATCAATGTATAAAACTCCACAAGCCCTCGATTACTAACTCAACTCAATTACCTATAAACATTATCTCAGAAAGCTTTTTCAGCCTTATTTATATTAAGGATCCGTTTTAATTTGTATTTAATTGAACCACAAATATAATTTATGATTTGTTTTCATAAATGATTATTGAAAACGAAACCACCATTCAGTTAACGTTAAATTCATAGAGATTGAATCAATAATTTTGTTTTTAATAAAATACCTAAACGATCATCATACACGTCTCTAGCTAGTATATCCGTTACCAAAGCTATTAGCTAAGAGAAATAAAATGAAAATACTAGCTCTAAGGACCGGTTTTTCAATGCGAGATATCTATCAGATAAAAATTACCAAAAATTTTCATCCTTATCACTGCCAAACATCACTCACGCGCATCCTCTCATTTCTTTCATCTAACTGACAGATAACTCATTTATTCTTGTATTGAAAAACTGGCCCTAAGTTCAAGATTGAAGCAGTACATAACTCACCAAAAAACTTTCTGATGTCCATTTTGATAAGATGATGAATGGAGACACACTCAGAAACTTCACAATTCAACACAGAGATGGTGAGATCTTATTATTATTTAATGAATATAAATCAATATTGACTAGGCAAACCACGTCTTCATATACCCAAACGAAAATCATAATAGAATACTAGAATCTAGAATGTGCGGTAAAATTCTACCTGGTCTAGTAACTGCTACCAACTTCCAGAGAGTTCATTGAACAAGCGCCATCTAGCGTCGAGTAGCAATACTAGGTTTTACAAGGATTGTAGTCGATTTATTCAACTGTAGGCTGTAGGTGTTTCTTATGAACACTACTCACACATTTGATATCTAGGGGGGGGGCAACTGCCCCCCCCTGTCCCTCTCTGGCGACGCCCTTGCCCCATTCTATTATTTTGGCCAAGTCGTCGTTAATTTTATTGACTTGTATGTTTCTTCGAATTTTTGTGGGATCCATCGTATATATAAGCCTAGCTTATGGTTTAAGCCGGCTCATAAGTAATGATAAAATGTATTACTTGAGTCGGCTTAAACCCTAAGCTAGGCTTATATATTCACAGCCTATATGGGCATAAATGAGTCACAGATATGACTTGCGATGTGGAGTATCAAATTCATGCCATGATCTTGAAGCATATTAGAAATATGTTTGAAATTTGTTCCTTCTTGAAGAGTTGACGATTTGCCTTTTGATTCGGGGTAAAGTTTTGTTATCATATTTTATTAATAATACCTTCAAAATATGTTCTCATATAAACTTGTACCCCGATGTGTGGAATACAAACGAGGAAGTTGAACACTTGGTTCCGAAATTATCGCCTTTCAAATTTGGGAAGATACGCTTATTTCTCCTTTCCTGCATCATATAAAACCAAAAAAGCACACGTTACTCATCACCTTCACGCATCTTGCACTTGCTGCGAAGTATTCTTTACATTTCTCTTGGAGAGACTTCGTTTTGAAATTCTTTCTGATGTTTAGTCGGTAATTGGAAGTGCATAGTCAACCAAACGACCGATGAACTATACTCTTTGGAGCAATCAACAAAATAAACGAAATCTAATGTCATATTTACGAAAAAAGAAATCAAATGAAGGCAACACGATAAAGGGAATTCGGCCGGTATTCTAGACAAGTAATATATATAGGCTGTCAGCGACAAAACTATAAAAGTATGGCCATCCGACTGGTCGGGTTAGTAACAATGGTTGTTGCTTGATAAAAGGATGCAAAAACAATTATACAAATTTCGCAGATGGGTTGGTGGGTTTTTCAATGTAATATATTTTCATTTTATAGTGTTCCTTCGGCTCTTCATAAAGGAAATATGGACTATATATTGAATGAAGAAACTTGTGGGTACAAGCTCTATATCAGGATTTGACAAAGAAGAAATTTAAATGTGGATGAATTTGTTCTTATCACTTTCATTCTGGTGAGTTTCATGCATAAATGCGTGTTATTGAGTCATTTATATAAATTGTGTTGATTCAATATTATTACATACGGCATTTAGCAGCTATGCAGCTCGCAACCCTTATAGCACAAATACGTACCGGAGACGTACGTGGTACGTCCCCGATACGTTCGGTATACGTCCTGAAGACATCTTCGGTATGTAGGTATATGTTACAAAGCCAGATGTCGTCCAATTGAGGGCCTCATCACAGTCTATGGACGTCCGCAGTTTCAGATGTCTTTGGTAGGGTCGGAGGACGTCAAATGAACACTCTTAAAATCATATCCTAAAGACGTTAGGAGGACGTTCGGAGTACATACATAAAGACGTCCCCGATTCGTTCGATATACGTCCTGAAGACATCTTCGGTACTTCCATGTTACAAAGCCAGATGTTCCCAAGACGTCCAATTGAGGGCCTCATCACAGTCTATGGTCGTCCAGTTCCAAGATGTCTTTGGTACGTTAAGGAGAATGTCCAAGAACTCTTCAAATCATATTACTAAGACGTTTGGAGAACGTTTGAGGTGCGTACTTAGACACGTCCCCGATTCGTTCGGAATACGTTTTGAACACGGTACATCCATGTTATAGAACCAGATGTTCCCAAGACGTCCGATTGATGGCCTCAACACGGACTATAGACGTCCAGTTTCAGAAGTCTTTGATACGTATGGAGAACGTCCAACGAAAACTTCAAATTATAACCTAAACAGTTGGAGGACGGTGCACCGACCGTCGTTAGGAAATAATTTGAAGTTTTCATTGGACGTTCTCCGCACATACACCTGAAACTGGACGTCCTTAGACCGTTTTGAGGCCATCATTTGGACGTCTTGGAGACATCTGGCTTTGTAACATGGACGTACCGAAGACGTCTTCAGGACATATACTGAATCATCTTAAAAACATTGCGTTCAAGCCCCTCTCGAATCTACCTAAACAGTAGGTTTTTGCTGGCACCTCTCAGAAAACAACTACTTCCCTGACTAATACCAAAAAGGGCATTGAATTATATCCGACCGGTGCCAGTGCAGGTTTCTTCGCAGAAGAAAATCTTGCATTTGCTTTTGGCGATAGAAATGAAAGAATTGATTTTCAATTATAGGGACGGACACACCTGCAGACCGGTTTCGGGCTATTTGGCCACTCGTGAGTACAAGGCAGTGCCATGATCAACATAAAGTCGATGACTTCCCATAATTAAAAATCAAAAACTTTCACAGTATCAAGCCCCGGCCAAAGCTGATGCGAACAACACGAAATCATTGCGCTATCTACCCATGGATGAGGTATTCCAAAAACAAACCGAATTTGCCCATTCCTCCTGCGAGGAAAATGTAAAAACATTCGACATAGTCGATGGGCATACTTGAAGGCGTTGTATCAAATAATCTTTCGAACAATTCGTTCAAGCCACTCTCAAATATACCTAGACAGTAGATTTTGGCTGGCACCTGTCAGGAAACAACTACTCCTGGCTAATACCACGGAGGGCATTGATAGCGATTTTTTCTTCACCGTAATGTGAATAATGTGAACCTTGACCCTAACTGTGGCTTCTGAATGGAATCGTCAGGATTACCCTTGTCAAATCATTATTAAAATTTCCACTATTGATTTTCACCATTTTTATTTCACTAGCGTGAAAAAAATGAACCTTACCCTCTCCACTGTAGCTACCGAAGTGTGAAACTACATCAATAACCACCATCAACCAGTAGTTTTGCACTATAAATATTTATTGCAGATTTCAGATTCACTACCACTTATTAGAGGTAGTTTCTTAATGTATGAATAACTATTGACATCATCTACTTCTCAACATGATGGGACATCCTGTTATACTTTTGTTAGTGATCCTCTTGTGGAACTGATCACATGTGAAACAAAAATGCTCGAGTTAGAGGGAGCTATAGATTATTTTGATTTTAGTAACGCCAGTAACGAACTGAGTCAAATTCGTTCTTCATATACGAGGTAGAGCGGAAAATATTTCAGATCCGAATTTTCGAACTTGGAGAAACAAGTTAGTAGATAGATGCTTTGAAATGTTAAACAATTTGAGTCGAATCGTTGACGTTTTGGACAGTAACTCAGAAAGCAGTTTGTCCATTCTGGATGACCCGAATATTTTGTTACCTGAAGTTATGAATATTACTTCATCTTATAACAAGAGTCATATCCCTGTTGCTGAAATGATTGCCAGCTACTACAATACCTGATGCTGAACACACCATTGAGACAAATGGTTGCAGACAAGTTCCTACTGTAAGAAATCTCTTGCCCACTGAGTCTGTCAGAGTGAGAACAATTAAAATCCTGTTCAACGCACATAGGATGACTGAGAGGAGAACCTCTCAGAATTTTGGAGATTTTGCAGGGTCATTTCAAAATTCTCACTGTACTTTCCTTCCCACGTATGAGTCTTTGACATTCCGAAAAAATTTCAATTGGACTAGAATAATTTCTGAGAGGGATCCACTTGGGTTGTTTATTGATTCCGTAGGGTCTTATAGGTTCGCTTTCTCAAATCACCAAAAACAAAATGTTGGACACAGAAGTGAACTGACACTGGAGGAAACTCGGAATGCCTCACATAGGGAAGAATGTGAGGAATGTGCTATTCGTAGAACAGCAGATGGAATTTGGTAGTGGTGATAACCGTTGGAGTCCTTCATTGACTGGGCCACGTAGACTGTCTGACTTCAGGTCAGAAGGAGGACGACCTTCAGTGATTCGCCATGATTATAAGGGCATCAATGATTCACCTTTGAATAGTCTTTCAAATCAAGGAGCACATACCAGAACCGATTGGCCTTCTAGTGGAGAGGAGTTCAACGTTCTAGAAAACCCTCCCATCAGTGAAGATTTTCAGAATTGTTCTGAAAATCAAGTTAGATATGTTTTTCAATTATTTCCAAGTGAGATATAAAGAAATTTTTAGGTTTCAATAATGTGTTAGACTTTCTTGAAGAGGTTGAAGAACTGGGGATAGCGTGTGGTATAGCGAAATCTCAGTTATTTAGATGTGTCAATGCAATTCTATGCGATGCAGCGTTAATATGGTATTGAGGGGTTCGAACCAGCGTCTCTTCGTGGGATGAATTCGTCACAAAACTTAAAGAGACTTACTTTCCGACAGATTATGAAAAACATTTGATGGCAGATATACGGCAAGAACTCAACACTTCAACGAGAAGTCACTCCAACAGGCTGAAACAAAAGCCTCCAGAGCGTGAGAGACTACGTATTATTATCGATAATATGTTACCCGAGATGCATTTGGCGCTATGGCCAATCTTTTCTTTGTCTGGACTGGTCTCGTAAATGTATTGAAGTTACATAACAATGGCGTCCTCCCCCAACAAACCCTAGAGTTGTCACAGAGGCGAATCTGTTTTATCGTAGACACAAAGTGTATGAAGTACGACCAGCCTCAACGAACAGAGCGGATATCCAATCGGAAAGCGTTAGGTTGACTCACAGTGATTCAAGTGATATTATGACCAATTCCTCACCCACTTGCTGGAATTGGCGTAAACGAGGACATTTGAAGAGTGACTGTCGAGAACCTCCCACTCGACATTGCTTCAGGTGTGGAAATAGAAACGTGACTGTTCTCAGCTGTTCATATTCGGGAAACGTATTCCGGAATTAAAAATAGATCGAGGTTTTGGTCCGGTATCTGAAAGAGCCTCGATTATTTTAGATACTGATATGTCAAATAAGTTGTATTTCGTTTTGGCCAATGTTATCGGTGATGAAAGGTCATATTTGAGAGTGAAAATTTTCGAAAAAGAGGTTCTTGGTTTACTAGATTCGGGAGCTTCGAGAACTCTAATTGGGGTGAAGGGGTAAAACCAGCTTCCTGGTGATATACCGTTTTGTAGTACGGCGGATGGCAACAAACAGCAAGCACTAGGTAGTTATAAGCTACCAATTACCGTAGAGGGAAAGGAACTATTGAATGTGTTTATCTTACCTTTCTTTGATATTAGGTATTTTGGAAGCAAATGTACCCAATCTCAGAAACAGACAGTGGCATTTTGCTAGGAAGTCCCCAGAGGCCATGACTATCAGTGTAAACACTCATACTTGAGTCCGGAGGAGTATATCGCCGTGAAACAGTTTGTTGAGAATTCATTAACCTCATTGCCAGAGTGTTGGGGCTGCACTACACTGGCTGACCAATCAATCAGAACATCTTCTGATCCTATTAAACAACGGTTCTATCCAATTTCTCCTGCTCTCCATGAGCATGTTAATTCAGAACTGGATGAAATGCTCCAACGTGGAATAGTCGAACCGTCTGCATCTCCATGTGCATCACCAATTATGATGGTCAGGAAGAAGGATGACTTCTACCGTTTATGCGTTGATTATCGCAAAGTAAATAAAGTTACAGTGAGAGATGCTTACCCTTTACCATTAGTCACCCATATACTGGATAAGTTACGGGATGCAAAATACCTGAGTTCAGTGGATATCGAAAGTATTTACTGGCAAGTCCTGATGGAGGAATCAAGTAAGCCTATCACAGCATTCACGGTGCATGGCAGGAGCTTGTTTCAATTTTGCCAATGTCGTTCGGGCTTCGAAACACGCCTGCTACCTGGCAGAGGCTGATTGACCAGGTTCTGGGGTTTGATCTTGAGCCTTACTGTTTCGTCTGTTTAGACGATATCGTGATCTCGACATCTTCTTTCGAAAAACACCTCGAAATCTTACGAGAAGTTTTCAAGCGCCTCATGAAAGCCGGCCTGACAGTTAGCCGGGAAAATGCAAATTCTGTCTGCCCGAACTCAAATACCTTGCTTATGTTGTCAATTACATGTTCACCGGAAAAAGTGGCTGCCGTTCTTTATATTTCAGTGCCAATGAAAGTTGCTGAGGTTCGGCGCATACTTGGTATGACGAGTTGGTATAGGCGGTCCATTCCAACTTCACTTGTATGGTAGCGCCCATCACTGATCTTCTTTGAAAACACATCAAGTTTGAGTGGACAGAAGAGTGCAACCTCACTTTCGATCGAGTCAAGGAGAGCCTTGTCTCAGCTCCAATCATGAGTTGTCCTGATCAATTGTCCGTTTTGTGTGCAAACCGACGCTGGTGATTATGGTCTGGGAGCAGTTCTTAGCCAATCATTCGATGAAGGCGAAAAGTTGGTAAGTTTTACAAGTCGTTCTCTGAGCAAGGGTGAACGCAAAAAAAGTGCCTAGCTGTTCTATGGGCCATCGAAAAGTTTCGACCCTACATAGAAGCAACACATTTCGTCGTTATTACTGATTATTACTTTGCATTGATGTAGCTGCATAACCTGAAAAATGTAAGAACAATGCAGTACCGGATGCCTTGTCAAGATCCGTACCTGCCGTGAAAGATCTCTTCTACATCAATCGACTTTGGAGACTATGATGACGAATGGTATAAACGTACGTTTCAGAATCTGATCGATCGACATTTCGATTTCCAGCAGAAGCGCGTTCAGAATAACACACTCTTCAAGAGGACAAAGAATGCTTACCCAGGGCTCGAGGATCCTATCTTCGACTGGAAACCTGTTGTTCCAAAACCAAAAAAGGCTGGAAATCATCCATAGTCATCATGAGCCTATAACGTCTGGACACGTCGGGGTGTTCTGTAATGCTGAGCATTTTTAAGTGAACTCAATATAAGTATTCGCACCCTCGCGAACGCGAGGGGCGGCCTTTTTCAGGTTCGTCCCCTACCAAAATCATGAGGGCGCGTCTCATTACGAAAATCTAATAACGGTCGAAAAATTTGGGAAAATGAATAATGTCAAATTGATTCGTGTGCAAAGTGCCATATCTTGGAATACCAAAAAATCTATGGAATGGAATAGAAACAGCCATGCAAGATAGACAGAAGACTTGGTAAGTCAATTTTGATGTGTGTTAACGTAAATAATCACTTTATTCACTTTGGGAAGAGAAAGCCATTATTAAGTTTATATCCGTTGTTTGAATCTCAAGTGAGAAATTTTTCTGACTCTCTCTGACATCGAATAGTTATTGAGATGGGCCATAGGGCGGCCTATAATATACATTTAGCCAGTAGGGCAAATTAAGAGGCATTTGTAGATATAAGTACATCAGATTTTTTGCGTTCTGAGAACACATTTTTCTGTTTGTGGAATTTTTCATTATTCTTATGTATAGAGAAGACCATTGCCGGTCTCAGTTAATTTCTCAGTATTTTGATTAAACTAAATAGTACGGTAAATGCCATTTTTTTTTATAAATTGTTTCCACTGCATATTTCTTTCGTCATATTTTTTCAAATCTATTTTGTAAGTTCCTATTTTCAATTCGTTGTTAATATATTGCTTAAAGTTATTGGAGGATTTCATTTCCTACAAGCCGCCCTATTTTCAGATTTCAGAGTATACGAGGAAGCAGAAATTAAACCCTAGGTTTCTCACTAAAGACCCTTTCTTCGTGCAAAGGGCCGAATTCATGTCTCTTTCGGAAATTGCCTTAATAACATCCAAAATTTGACGTGGAATTACCCTCCACGTCTGGTGACAGTCGCTGCCATTAATGAATTCAAAAGCCTTTAGCCAATTATTCCATCTAGTAACGTGCAGAGGGATTGTAATCTGATATATGATTTTTTTTTGAGGAAAACATAAAGTAATTGTTGATAAATGATTTACATAAAGATAAATAAGATACTAGAAGCGCTCATGCAGAATTACAATAATAACTCTCGCAGCAGTTACATCTGGTGATCTAGCGTTGGGATTATTTTTGCTAAAGTGAGAACTAGTTGAGAAGTGTTGATAAGTAAATGATAATGTTAAAATAATACAAAAATGATACCCTTTCAGCAATTACCACACTAGTAACAGAGCGGTGGGATTGTAAATTGTAAAGTTGTCTATTCTGTAAACATAAACTGATTGATACAAATAGGTTTGGAATGAAGGTGCAGGGTTAGAAAGAAAATATTGAGGGAGTATTGTGGGTACCTAGAAGAAGAAAAAGAAATAAAACAACAATTACAAACCCTACCGGTCGTTACATCTGTTGACCATGCGGTAGGATTTTTGTGAAAACTTAGGGTTGAAATTTCATTATTTCGAGTGGAATTTTGTGATAATTCAGGAGGAAAAATATTACTGAATTTTGGTGAAAAAATAGGTATATATGAAGAACGAAGATACGTTTAATTTGTTTACAGAATTTTTCAGGCAGTTTGAAGTAGTATAAGTTTAAAGTGCCACTAGGATTTTTGTTGGAAAGAGATCAATATCGAATAGAGAATTCAAGTCAATAAGAAGACACGTTTCAAGGGCAAGTAGCGTTCCGTCGGAACATATTCGAGCGAATTCAGTTTGTTGAATTTTTTGAGATACATATGAAAATGGGATTTGATAATCTTTCGAATAATTCAGCGTGAATAAAGAACTATTGAGTTATTTGAAAATTAAGTTGATTCAGTAAATAAATATTTACTAGTACGAGAAATTGGATAGGTATTTCTATTTTGAAGATCATTGTAGAGAGAAATATGGTTTACCGGAGAGTTGAGTGACACTAATAGGTTGTCAGAAATAGGGCTATTGCGAAAAATAGCGTATACAGAGGAATATTGCTTTCCGATAAGTTGTGTGACACTTAGGGGTTGTGTCAGAAATAGGGCTATTGCGAACAAATAGCGTTAACCGGGATATTGTTTTTCCCGAAGAGTATGTGACACATACAGGTTGTGTTGATACTTTGCACTGGCGTCTGTTGAATGTAGTTCAATACCCGTCGAGGTACTTGCCAGGGGAGTAGTTGTTTTTCGCCAGATGATCAGTAAATCATCCCATTTTGAAGGTTGCTGAGACTTGCTTAGAAGTATATAGGTCAAATGTAATAATTAGAAGAATGAATCTTGAGAACCGATTTTTATACATTTGTGATGAGGAATACTAGCGAATAAATTTACCTGTGGCATTCTAAACATTTGGTTTCGTGGTAAAGTGAAAGTAATATTGAATATTCTAGAAATTCTGAGAACATTGATTGGGAATTTCATTATTTTTCTATTTTTAATAAATGCTGGAAAATATAATCAGAGGAATAAAACATTTTTGTTGGGAAATAGAAAATAGAATTTCTATTGTTGTAAGTTTTCATTCAGTTTGGAAGCAAATTTAATTACAGAGTAAAGTAATGATAATTTTTTTTGTACTCATGAAGTTGATTTGAACTTTTTCATTTAGTTGGAAGTAAATATAATAGAGAGCGAAGTGACGATAATTTTTATTGTAGTGTTTATGAAGTTGATTTGAAGTTGAATCTAGTTAAAAGAATATAAAGCGATAAAAGTTATTTGAAACAAGGTTAGAGGAAAATTTATATAGTTGAAGGATTAAATCACTGTTGTCAGAAGTTGAAAATTTTGAAATAATTCTTGGTCATGGAATTTCGCGATGTAATTTAATAAAAAGAATACCGCTTCAGACTGCATTTCAGGTATAGAAAAAGAAGCTAATAAAGGTAGGTGGATATGTTTTTTGTGAGAATTTATATTTGAAAATGGCCATCTCTTCCCAAAAATACTAACACAATTTCGACAAGAAGATCCAGCGAGAAAGAAGACAGCAGGAGCATATTTTCGTATATGCCTACAAATAAAGTGATAAAGCGTCCGCTTTGTGTATGGAAAGCGAACTCTGGGCCTGAAGTGAAAGGCCTTCCAAGAAGAACTTTAGGTAGATTTATTAATGAAATAACGGGAAAAAGGTAGAGAGGAGAAAAAAATTGAAAAATTTGTTTTCGCGAAGGTAGTGAGAATAAAAGGCAATTGTAGATTCAATTGCATCGGCTGAAGATATTTTTTTGAGGCGTTAACTTATGGACAATTCGAGTCTTTCCGTAACTTATACAAGGTGATTGGAAACATTTTGCGAATGGAAAAAGTAACTGATATTTTTTGTTGGGATAAAAGGGTATTGAATAACATCGGTGGAGAGTATTTTAACGTATTGACAACTTGAATTTTTTTTTAATATACAGGGTGATAGGAATTATTTTGCGCGGGAGGAAATAGCTGGTAATCTTTTTTGTCGAGAGTTTTTACAAATACGGAAAATCATAAAAGCATTTTGTGCAAAGGAGAAAAATTATTTTTTCTGAAAAGTAACAAGAAGAGAGTAGATTATTAAAAAAAAAAGTAGGAGTAAGGGAATTTTGTTTTGAATAAGAAACCAGTTTCAGTAAATTGAGATGCAGTGGAAATTTTTTTTTTTTGAAAAAGACCGTGATGAGACGTGACCATAAAAGGGGGAAAGAAAATGGGTAGGAGATTTTCTTTTAGGTTTCCGCAGCAGAGGGAGCTGTTGAGAGCACGTTAGAGCGATGGGACGTGGCTCGAAATTTTTGTTTTTCAGCAAAGCGGCCAGAGTAGAATGCCGGTAGCTGATATAGAGGGAGCTGTTAAGAGCACGCTAGAGCGATGGGGCGTGGCTCAGAATTATTGTTTTTCAGGAAAGCGGCCATAGGAGAATGCCGGTAGCTGGAGTAGGCCGATATATAGCGCGATTAGAGGAGTCGGACTCTAATTTTGCGAAGCGAACCATGTCAAGGGGTAACATGGATAATCGCCGGTCCTCCGAGTGTCACGCTAGAAAACTGCAAGACAGCCTAGGTGGCAACAGTCAGGTTTTGCCCTCAACACAGAGTGTTGGTAAGGAGCAGTTTAGTAAGCGGTTGAAAGTATTTAGTATTATGTGCTGTACTTACCGCCGAAGCCAAACCGACTAGTGAGGACCAATAGTACCAGTTTTAACTGATGAGGCCAATGCGAGAGTGATATTTGGAATTTTATAGGCTCCAGGAAAGCGAGAGGACGACCGCTGGGAGAAAGCGATGTGTTTTAATAACCTTGTCGGAAACAAGATGAATGGGGATATTCAGCCGAGAGTAGTTGAATTTTTTTTCAGAGAGCGGAGGACAATTGCTGGAAGAAAGCGAGATGTGTAATAGCCTTGTCGGGGACAAGATGAAAGAGCTGCAGGGAGCAGTCTAAGGAGAAGTTGGAGCCCGAAGAGAGGGCAAGTTTGAAGCCGCTAGGAGGCGCAGTTATGTGAGATTCTAGAGAGATTTTTTTTATAGGAGGTTTGGTTCTCGAAGAGAGGCCAAGTTTGGAGCTGCCGAGGAGGAGCAGATTATTTTGAGGCTCTAGAGAGATTTGGTTTGGTGCCTGAAGAGAGGCCAATTTTGGAGATGCCGAGGAGGCGCAGTCTTGGAAAGACATAGGGTGAGACATTTGACAGGCGAATTTTTCTGTGCGAGTTTTATGTTGGAGATATGTTGTGCGAGTTGTTTTTTCTTTCGAGAGCGATATATTGTTCGACCAGTTCTAGAAAGATTTTTTTTTCTCGTCTATAAAAGTAGTCTCACGATGGAAACCAATTTTCCGTAAGTGAGATATCGAAGGCGACGCGTACCAGGTATTTATACCTGACTGGGAAAATGTACATTTTATTTTGTATCAGAGATTATTGTTATAGTTTTTTTTGTAGGATAGAAGTTCTTATTTCATATAGTTTAACCTTTTTTTTCTCGCTATAGACTATACTCATAGATAGTAATGTTTTTATGTACATAAATCATGCGCAGGTGACGTTACTTAACTTTAGATGCCCTATCCGAGATATGATTTAGATAGGTTAAGAATTTATATAATCAATTTCGTTTTTTTTTGAAATTAGAAATAAGGAAAGACTTTTTCATAGACACTTAGAAAAAGAAAGTTTACGTGATTCGCACTACGAACTACAGACTTTTTATAAGAAGACTGCAGGTCAACATAGAAGATCTTGTTTGGGGTCATCGTCATCATCACGTGAGGTAACCTTGATCATGATGGCCGGATTTCCAATCCAGGTGAAGTTGTTTCAGTTCAACGGCGACGAGTAAAGTATCGAAACGTCGACGAAAGTGAATCGCGCAGTTCGCGAAGTGCTCAGAAACTCAGACTATGTTGAATCGAGTCGGGCAAATATAAAAGTATTTCAGTTTCGCAAAGTCGCGTCTGTAGTACAAATAAATACGCTAGTAATCCTGTTTAGCGTTTTCGGGGAATTTTCAATTACATACCACTTGAGATCGCAGAGTGTCATTCTGCTAACTAGTTACCAGGGAAAGGAGAGATATAGGCATTAGTAGCCTACCAGTTTCAGCACCATGGAAGGAGTAACCTAGTCGCAGATAACAGATGTAAAAGGACAAGGATGTCCTAGGCATGTACCAGTAATGTCGCCTGACAGGCAGTCAGTTGGTTTTAACCCTTAGTTGTGGGGTAGCAGTATCAGCCGTGTATTGGCGTGCAGATAGTCCATCATAAGCGGATGGCAACCCAACCGAGATGAAGGACGTTCGAGTAGCTGAGGAACCAGCACCAGGAGAGCAGGCTAGCTTTCCACAATTCCATGTTTATGTGTCCACCCTATACCTGAGGAGTGGACAATACAATTTTTCCTGACGCGACATATAGACAATATAGTGCGAGTCAAAATCCCGCAATAAACAATTCTGCTACCGTGAGCCGGGCGTTGCAGAAAATTTTAAAGGTTTTCACTCTGCAAATTCGGACTTTGAATTCCCCTAATAGACTTTCTTTTGGTTAACGCGAATTATAGTGCGTGTAAAGTCCAAATAAACGATTTGGACAACTACAGAGCTCATTGTCATAGGCTCTAAAGTCGACTGTAGTAACGACGTCAGCAGAGCAGCGGCGTCGAGAGCGTCGAAGTCCTGGGTTTCAAGAAATAGGTTACTCTCCTTGTCATCATTGCCATCGACCACCTGTGATTGTGCGCGTTTAATGCGACGCGAGTGTAGTGCGGGGAACGGGCGCGCGAAAATTGTTTCGCCGCGGAAAATATGTACAGGGGTAGACATAAGTTGGGGTACAGTGTTCGTGTGGGAGCGCGAAATTGTACGCTCCGGGAATTAGTATACAGGGGATAGTCATAAGGTATATAATGGAAACTTGTAAAAATAGTTGATGCTAATTAAGAATTTTGAATTTGATATACGGGGGAGAGTCAGAAAATATTAAGATGGAGATCACCGAGGTAGGTGATCTTTTGATTTTTTTTTGGTTTGAGGTTGACTGTCTACTTTGTTGGAAAAGTTATGGCATTGGGTATGCACAGAACTTTTTCGTAGGGGAGAGTGATGTAATGCTGAGCATTTTTAAGTGAACTCAATATAAGTATTCGCACCCTGTATATGAAAGCTTCATATACAATGTATCAAAATTCATTTGAGAATTCCTCTCACGAAACACCCAATGAAAGAAGTCTTTGTTTCAGTCTAGACGAGATAGGAGATGTCAATGTGTAAACCTCTTGATAAACAAAACATCGCCTTCGCGTGGGATCAGTCCGACGAATTGTTACATTCATCCAGTGTGAAAGAATTACAATTTCTGCAAAATATGCAAAATGAGAGTGGACGAGAAAAGGTCGCTCTTAGGTAGTTGATCTAGAGACACGGTCAAGAAACAAACTCGCGAACGCGAGGGGACGGCCTTTTTCAGGTTCGTCCCCTACCAAAATCATGAGGGTGCGTCTCATTACGAAAATCTAATAACGGTCGAAAAATTTGGGAAAATAAATAATGTCAAATTGATTCGTGTGCGAAGTGCCATATCTTGGAATACCAAAAAATCTATGGAATGGAATAGAAACAGCCATGCAAGATAGACAGAAGACTTGGTATGTCAATTTTGATGTGTGTTGACGTAAATAATCATTTTATTCACTTTGGGAAGAGAAAGCCATTATTAAGTTTATATCCGTTGTTTGAATCTCAAGTGAGAAATTTTTCTGACTCTCTCTGATATCGAATAGTTATTGAGATGGGCCATAGGGCGGCCTATAATATACATTTAGCCAGTAGGGCAAATTAAGAGGCATTTATAGATATAAGTACATCAGATTTTTTGCGTTCTGAGAACACATTTTTCTGTTTGTGGAATTTTTCATTATTCTTATGTATAGAGAAGACCATTGCCGGTCTCACTTAATTTCAGTATTTTGATTGAACTAAATAGTACGGTAAATGCCATATTTTCTCAAATCTATTTTGTAAGTTCCTATTTTCAATTCCTTGTTAATATATTGCTTAAAGTTATTAGAGGATTTCATTTCCTACAAGCCGCCCTATTTTCAGATTTCAGAGTATACGAGGAAGCAGAAATTAAACCCTAGGTTTCTCACTAAAGACCCTTTCTTCGTGCAAAGGGCCGAATTCATATCTCTTTCGGAAATTGCCTTAATAACATCCAAAATTTGACGTGGTATTACCCTCCACGTCTGGTGACAGTCGCTGCCATTAATGAATTCAAAAGCCTTTAGCCAATTATTCCATCTAGTAACGTGCAGAGGGATTGTAATCTGATATATGATTTTTTTTGAGGAAAACATAAAGTAATTGTTGATAAATGATTTACATAAAGATAAATAAGATACTAGAAGCGCTCATGCAGAATTACAATAACTCTCGCAGCAGTTACATCTGGTGATCTAGCGTTGGGATTATTTTTGCTAAAGTGAGAATTAGTTGAGAAGTGTTGATAAGTAAATGATAATGTTGAAATAATACAAAAATGATACCCTTTCAGCAATTACCACACTAGTAACAGAGCGGTGGGATTGTAAATTGTAAAGTTGTCTATTCTGTAAACATAAACTGATTGATACAGATAGGTTGAAATGAAGGTGCAGGGTTAGAAAGAAAATATTGAGGGAGTATTGTGGGTACCTAGAAGAAAAAAAAAATAAAACAACAATTACAAACCCTACCGGTCGTTACAGTTCAAAACATTTCATAGGATTTCTAGGAAATTCTACTGGCCGAAGATGAAGGCAGATATTGCTAGTTTCATTCGTGTGGTAAAACAAACCAGAAAGCACCGACTGGACTTATGCGAGGTCATACGAATGTGTCTCGTCCGTGGGAGTTAGTGTCGGTAGATGTAGTTGGCCCACTTCCTTGCAGCTCCAGTGGTTAAGCGTTCATTCTTAGTGTTCAGGACTACTTCACGAAATTCTGTTAGTTTTTCCCATGCGTACATCTACATCTACAGCGAAGGCGGTTACTGGACTTCTTGAGGATGGTGTTCTGGCCTTATATAATCGAATTTTGAATACATTTGACGAGGGCAAAAAAGTTGTGAGTTTATGTTTTGATCTTTCAAGAGCTTTTGAAACAGTTAACCATGAGTTACTTTTCAATAAGCTGGAACTATATGGCATAAGAGGCCGAGCGCTGACATGGATAAAATCATTCATGTTCAATAGAGTTCAGAAAGTTTCTTTTGATCATAACCAGTTACGGTATTTATCATCTTACTGAGACATAATATCAGGTGTCCCTTAGGGAAGCGTGGTTGGTCCTATTCTATTCTTGCTTTTCATTAATGATTTGAGTAAAACCCAAAGTATTTCTTCCATTACACAATTCGCTGATACAACATTCAGTGTAGATGACAATAATATCCCCTCTCTGTTCAATAAAGCCAGAGTCGCCATAGACCGAATGAGGTTATACTGTTCCAAAAATGGACTGGCCTTAAATTGTAACAAAACTAATATGTTGCTGTTCTCGACAAGGGAAGACGATTTCAGTGTACTGGTCCGTTCCGAAAACAAATCGGTAGTGCAAAAGAAGACTGTGGAATTGTTAGGAATTCATATCGACGAAAATCTTTCGTGGATCTATCACATAGATTTTATTACGTCGAGGCTAGCTAGTCACTGTTTTGTCTTGAGGCAGTTGAGAAGTTTTGTTTTATTTGATATATTAAAGACATATTACTTTGCCCATATCCATTCAATCATAAACTACTGCATAATGTGCTGGGGAAATTGCTCCAGGGTGAATGAGGTACTGGTCCTTCAAAAAAGAGCGATCAGAATTATGACTTTCAAAGATAGAAGATCATCATGTAAGGACCTATTCAAAGAACTGAATATCCTGACTGTGACATCTATGTACATTTTGAACTGTGTCACGCATATAAAAAAGAATAAAAATCAATTTATTTTTCGAAATGACATATCTAACACCAGTGGTCATTATCTCAGAAATACTCACAATATCCAAATTCCTTAACATAAATTGGCAATAGTGAGTAAAGGGCCGAATATAATGTCCATAAAACTCTTCAATAAATTACCACCAGATTTGAAATCTGTTACTGCAATTCATATTTTTTTAAAAAGTTGGTCAAACAATTTTTACTCCAATATAGTTTTTATACAATTGAGGAGTATTTTAACTGTATTATGTGATATTTTTCTGTGTTCGACATGTATTTCTATGTTTTTAGCATTGTTTTCCTGACGAGTTTCTATATCTGTGAAGATCCACTGAAATAAATTGATATTATTATTATTATTTGGAGTACCAAGAACTCTCATTATCGATAATGGGAAACCATTCGTGAGTAGAGAATTCCACAAACTTTTAGGATTGTATGGGATAAATCACCTCAGGACAGCAAGTTATCACTCTCAAGCAGATCCCTGCGAAGCACAACACAAAAAGTTGAAAATGATGTTAGCATCGTACGTGAATGAAAATCATTGATCCTGGGATTTCCTTTTACAAAAGGTTGCGTGCGCAATGCGAACTACACCAAGTGAGATGACTGGAATGAGCCAGTTCTTTGTGAATTTCATCAGGGGAATTATTCTTTGTGGTCGAGACCATATTTCTCCGATGGTGGAAAAGTCGGACCTTGGAAATAAACCATATATTGTTGGACCGAAAAGGCGTCCAGAAATTTTAACTAAAATATTCGATGACGTGAAGGCGAGAATCAAGAAATCTCAAGAGAGGAGTGCGAAGACATGTAACTTATGAAAGAGGGACAGTACCTTTGAGCTAGGTCAAAGAGTATGGAGGCGAAATTATGTTCTCTCCGATAAAGCCAATTTTTTCTCGTCCTAACTAGCTCTTCGATTTGCTGCACCATATATGGTGTACAAGAAGATTTTTCCATTGAGTCACATACTGAGAGATGGTAGTAACAAGGATGCCGGAACATGGCATGCCAAAGAGTTGAAACCTGATTTTTCAGAGACTGTCAGTACCTAGTAGTAAATTTGAGGTATAATTTAGGTTATTTTGGGTTAGGGGAGTGTTACAGGTAAAAGTTGCTCTATTGACTTGGCACAAATATCTCCATTTATTGAAGAGAATTGTACTGTGGAACTCATTATTGTTTAGAAGATGATCAGTTCTTTATTCAGGAAGGAATAATCACAATACTGCTAATAATATCATATATGGTTTTCTCGTCTTATATAATAGCAAGCCCATCGTGTAATATATTCAGAGTCCCCTATACGTCATCTGAAATGAAAGAAATGATTCAGTTGATTGTATACACTGTGGGAAATGGATCAATAATAAGCCATAAGGAATTCAATATCTCGGCTTGATTTTATGTTTATAAAATGAAAATTCACCTGAAAGTGAACTACGGTAGGTTGTCATTTCGAATACGATGCTTTTACGGTTAACAATCGTCCAGCAATTGGGATTTCAACCGAGCGATACGCTTTCTGGTGGCAGTTGACGAACTAAAGTTGTCTATTGAAAGTTGTCTGTCAAGGTCCAACATTGACATAACATACGTCAATGGGATCAAATGTTTCTTGTTTATGTTTACATTATTCAGTTTCGAGTTCGCAAATTCTCATCTCATTTAAAAATATCGACAAGTGGTGCAGACAATTTATTGAAATTGATGGAAATTCTTCAATAAAGCCTTGCGCATTTTTAAAAACATCCTGCTCCTACTTATTCTGCAAACATGGCTAGAGACATGCCTACCAAGAAACCTTCCTGAAACTGATACCTAGTTATAAAAATAGCAGTCAAGCACTTCGATATTCACTTTGACGCTGCTCGCCGATACTAGCTTATCAAGAAAATACAGGAAGAACTTAGCTTTTGCCACTGAAATATGTCTTGAATCGAAAGACATTTCGAGTAAACATACAAAAGATACATTTTTGTATAAAGGAATTTCATATATTCCTTGTAATTCGTTGGGTATTATATCTTTAGGTGAGCGCAGGAAAGCGGATATTTAATCATTTGCTGTGAAAAATGTCTTGATGTCATATCACAAAATCCAACGATCATTTCACTAATACTGTCTACCGAAAACTCATGCACGCCCTTTGTCAAATTATTTTTAAAATATTCACTATTGATATTCACCATAATTATTTCACTAGCGTGAAAAAACCGAACCTTACCCTCTCCAGTGTAGCTACCGGAGTGTGAAACTATATCAACAACCACCATCAATCAGTAGTTTTGCACTATAAATATTTATTGCAGATATCCAAGACAAATTGTATGAAATGGCCTTCAAAATGGAAATAAATCAAAAAAGTTCTGAAGAGAAACCATATCATTTCCGTGGATCCCCAAGAAACCTTTTTCTGTGAACTTTCTACCATGGGTGAACAACAACGGACCGTTTTTCCAAAAAGTCCACATAGAGCTGGCAGTTCTGGCAAATTATTACACATGGGTGTTAACGGTCGATGGAAAACGAGTTTCTGGGTGGATTCATATATTTTCTTCTAACGAGAGACGATTTTTCCTCAGAAGAAAAAGCCAAACACTACAAAAACTTGATGTTTTCCTGAAATTGATCAAAAATCGAATGGGATATGACGCGAAGACCATAAAAACTGGTAATGGAAGAGAAGTTACCAACAAAGGAATCGAAGCAGTTATAGGAGCCAATGTTATGAGGCAACAGCTCACTGTGTCCTATACACCTCAGCAGAATGGTAGGGCAGAGCTTGATATGAGAACCATAGTTGAGATGACTAGAACAATGTTACAAGCTAAAAATTTAAACAAAAACTTGTGGGCAGAAGCTTTCGACTCTGCCGTATATATTTCGAATATGACTAGAAAAAGTAATATGGAGGACAAAACACCAAATGAACTATCGTTTTGTAAAAGTTTCTAACTTTGTTCATTAGGATGTTTTGGAGCAAACGCTTTTATCCATGTACCAAAACAAAAGCGAACAAAACGGGATTCTGAGAGCAGAAAAGTAATTTTTGTTAGGTTAGGATAGGGCAGGGAACCGCTTTAAATGCGGCCAAATGGGACACATCGCAGCAGTATGTACAAACGAAACGTACTTCCCAGTGTGCAGAGAGGAAGGTCAAAAATTAGGCTCCATAGGATCTCCTGCCTTCAGGGAGGCACTCAGGAAAACCAGTCACAGATACAAGCAAGGTAGAAGACAGGTTACTTTTTCGCTGGGAGCGGCGGTGACCGAGGCCCTGAATGCTACTAGTGAGGCAGCGGCGGCAGCAGAGACATCGGAAGAAGAGGAAGGAATAGACATAGACACAGAGGAAGGAGGGGATAATGCTAGTAAATACAGCTAAGTGTGCTAGGGCTGCACACGACCAAAAGAACTAAGATTATTACAAATCAATGTAGGTAGGTCCAAAAGGGCACATGATCTCGCCTTTGCCACTACCGAAGAGGAGAACATAGATGTTCTGGTGGTCGGTGAACCAAATGAAAAGCTCACCGAAGCAAACGACAGATGGCTAAAAGACCGAAGAAATGACTTCCACAACAACAGGATTAAAGTAAGAGATGTAGAGAGGAAAACAGAACATCTGGTAGTGAGGACGGAACACCTGAGCATCTATGCCATCTACATATCTCCGAACGTCAAAATCGACACCTTCAAGAGTGATTTTGATAATATGATGATAGGGGTAGCCAGAGATGCACGTAACAGAGATGCACGTAACAGAGTGACTGGCAACGCTGATTACACTGTGCTGAATAACGGTGAACCCACTTTTCTAAGAAGGCAGAGTAAGTTCCACATCGATATTACATTCAGCTCACCCGGAGCAACACTTAGAGTCAAACAATGGGAATTCTTGGACAAAGAAAGCCTAAGTGACCACAAATACATAGTCCTGGAATACCAAACAGGTGGCAAAACAAGGAAAAAAAAACGACAGGTAGAGAATCCGCTACAACTGGTGGTATTCAGAGACAGAATGGAACAATGCACGGGACGACGACAAGTAACAGCAGCAGCCCGGAACAATGATCAGCGAGGACTAAGGAGAGTACCCTACTGGTGGACCGACAATATAAGGGAACTTCGTGAAAGGTGCCACCGGGCTAGGAGAATTGCCACCAGGACAAGACCCAACATCGTGTTAGACCAGACCGGAGCAGCTGAGCTATATAAGTCCGCAAGAAAAGAGCTACAGGAGGCGATCGAAAATTCCAAAAAACAGCAGTGGGAAAGCCTTTGCGACAGTCTGGAAGAGGACATCTGGGGAAATGGGTACAAGATAGCCATGGGGCGACTCGGGTACCTCAACCCATACGAGGAAACAGACGAACGGAAACTGGCCATAGCCAGAGAACTGTTCCCCCAGGCAGAGTACCCAGAGAAGCAGATGATACTGTACGGAATGTAACACTCTTCACCGGAGAGGAACTCAAGTCGTAGGTAAAATGAAAAAGGCTTGTCCTAATACCTAAGGGTAGACCCTCCCCAGACCAACTCCAAAAATATAGGCCCCTATACATGCTGAATACTCTGAGCAAGGCATACGAGGGATTGATCAAACTACGTCTGGAAGCAGAGATACAACAAAAGCACTCACTATCGGACAGCCAATACGGATTCAGGAAGAACAGGTCCACGATCCAGGCCTTAGCCCAAGTAGAGCAACTGAGGAGGTGCCACCGAACCTGGTATGCCCTCGTCACGCTGGACGTGAAGAATGCGTTTAACACCGGGGACTGAAGCCTCATCATTCGCGAACTAAGGTACCTTGGAGTATCGACCTATATCACAAACACAATTTTAAAATATCTGAGAAACAGGGCGGTGGAAATCGGATGAGAGGCCCGACTCCAGGTGACAGCAGGAGTATCCCAGGGATCCGTTCTAGGACCGATCCTATGGAATATATTATTTAGCGAGATACTAGAACTGGACCTGGTCGACGACGTGTAGCAAATCGCCTTCGCAGACGATCTAGCACTCGTCGTAGGAGCTGATCGTGCCGATGAGCTAAACCGCAGGGTAACCGAGGCCCTTACGAGAGTGAACATCTGGATGAGACCATTATCTCAGATTGGCCCCGGAGAAGACAGAAGCCCTGATTCTCGAGGGCCCACGGAAAAGAGACATGATACGGTTCAATATGGAGATAACGCCCCAAAAATCCATAAAGTATTTGGGAATCGTACTGGATACACAGGGAACTTTCGGCGCACATGTAATAGCTGCTACTAAGAAGGCGGAAGAACGACTGACCACCCTGAGCAGGCTCATGCAGAACATCCGGGGACCGTAGAGCGCGGAAGAAGGGTGCTCTGCGGAGTGGCCCATTCCATCGTGCTCTACGGTGCCCCCGTCTGGCATGGGCTGCTGAGGATCAAGAGATATCGTTCGATGCTGGACAGGATACAGAGAAAGGCTGAGTGGCGAGCGCGTACCGGACAACTTCCCTGAGAGCACTCCAGGTTATAACAGGCACCCCATCAATTCGACTGCTAATAAAAGAAAGAGCGCGAATCCACGAAAGACCGGATAGCCACACCAACAACAGCAAAAAAGAAGAACGTGCCACAACAATGGCAGAGTGGCAGGACGAGTGGAATGGAAATGAAACGGATGCACAGTGGACCAAACGCCTGATCCCGGACGTGCACCTATGGACTGCCATGAAAGACAGAGGGGTGGACTATATCACGACCCAGTTGCTGACGGGACACGGGTCCTTTGAAGCATACACGTTCAGAATTAGGAAAACAGCCGACGACTGCTGCCACTACTGCCACGAAACAGACGCGGCGTAACACACCCTATACTAATGCATCAGGTGGGAAGGACAGAGAGTAGCACTGACAAATAAAATCGGAGAACGCCTTACAGAATGGCAACAGCAATTACAGCACTTGGAGGGGTTTTAGTGCGGTAAACAGGTATTGCACAAACACCTGGAGTCTCTCATGCCCGGGCGAGGGCAGAACCTTGCGCCCGATGTTCATAAAGAATTTCCCCTCCAGCAGCCACCCTCGATGATAAATCTAAACGACGGTGCCAGGGGTGAGCGACAAAGGTAAAGCAAAAAAAAGGTATGGTCTGTTATAAAACCCAAATGGAGGTGCTACTAACCAGGCGCACTGATCGGTGCAACAAATGGGGTGCGCTGATCGGTTTCCGCGGTAAATGGATGTACTCTAACGTAGAGCCGAAGTTGGTCTATAATTTGGATGAGTGATTTCCATAGATTTCGGATTTTCATGCTGGGCTGACTGAATGTCATTGTTGATCCAAATTTCTTACAAAATTCTCTTTGCAACATATTCAAATATAGTTGATCATATAGACAATGTAAGTTCGAACCACGCCAGCCATGTGAGGATCTATTACAAAGAAAGTTTTGAGATCATTGGCAATCAGGGATGGAAATGTTGGATTTTTTGTGTATGTTTAGGTTAGCTGAATCTTGAGTTATGTTGGTTTGGACTTCCAGTATCTATGTAACTAAATCTATTGAAATCTGTTGCGAAAAAAGAAACTTATGAGGAATCCAGGACTGTGGTAGCTGCGGGAATTAACTTTCACACTTTCCAAAAAATTAGCAACCGTTTATACAATTCTTCTTGTATCTGCTTATAATCTAGTATAAAACGCTTCTGTTTTTCTCTCTTTCCGAAAATATCTCAAATGAACTATGAAATACCTCTCAGTGAGATGCTTAAAATATAAATACCCTCGTGCTCGATTCAGAAGCGAATGCTGCTCATGAAACTCTCTCCAAAACTCTTCTGGATCGAATGCTGCTTCCCCTCTCTCTCCACAAAATCCACCTCTTTAAAGTCGTGTACCCGGTACTGCTACGCTCCGCCTACCGTGCGGGAGTGTCCCTTTGCGCGCTGGCCATATGCCTAGATATACTCGCGAAGTCGATAATTCAGGTGGTTTTTAACGGAGCGTACTGTTCACATCGTGAAGTAAAAATATTTCATTTATTTTTCATTTATTTTCGCTACACTACTAGAGATACACACACCCTACCGACTTCATACGGTGACAGACAACCCCACCACCACTCACAACTGTAGGCGTTGACATGTGCCGAGATGAACATTCAGTGGTCGATGGAACTTTTTGGATATGTGTACAATATCTACCACAAGAGGCATTATGTGACATCATTTCCCACCACTACCACTACAGCATTGTATTGGGCGATTTCAAGAAAAGCGGAGCACACAATGGTTATTAAAACTTCATTGGGTTCACATGTCCCCCCTTCTCTCGTCACACATAACCAGACGAAGGAATTTACAATTATTCCTAATTGAAAAGTCATTAGTGACATCATAATGTTGAGGGAAGGCACCAAACCGGCTGTGATACCCTACTGTGGCAAAGGTTAATAATCGGATGTAGGGAGCATAAATACATATACAACCGTTGAGAAAAATACTCAACACTAGATAGTAATGTTTGAAAATTGGCCATTCCAGTGTTAATTTTTGACGTAAGAAAATTTCTCGGGATCCAAGAGGAAATTTTTAAATCAATCACAGTAAAAGGTTCGAGGATATAGATAGTACCTTCCCTGAGTGTCACTGAAAAAGATTTTTTTTGAATATATATTTCTGTATACATGTTATTTGAGTTCATTGAAGATAAGTCGTAACTGGCAGATCAGATAATTTTGCAGTTTTCTTAATATTGATTTTGCTTATTGTGGCAAATAAATAAATTACAAAAGATATTGATAATTATTTTATTTTATGGAAAAGAATAAGCATTATATATAATGTCTCAGTCAGGAAATTTTTATGTTATCAATATTTTTTATTTTAACTTCCAACGATTCTGTTCTCTTCCTAAATGCTTGAAAATATATTGTTGTTGTTTTTTTTGTTGTGAGGACATATTGAATTTCCGAGCCAAATTATTTTTCCAATCGCTGAGAGCAACAACGATTGCTGGAATTTTTGATGGGTACAAATTATCTTTTCTGCTTATTCTCACAATCATTTTGATTACATCCGATACATTTTTCAGTAACTGATTCATCACTATTTTCCAACCCAAGCATGATCCCAAACAAACACTGACAGAATCCCTCACTTCCTACTTTTGTTTTCGAAGTAAACCCCATAAAATCAGACGATCCCTTAGGTGAATTTATCGGGGTGATTCCTCTAGGGCAGCAGGTCTATTAGTCCACCCTCTTGTAGTGGTGTTGATTCCCCCGGGACGCTAGTCATCACTTTTGGAATTAAGATCCACCCCAAATAGCGAGGGTGTACTAAAGGATTTGTAAGGATGTTTTCTTTTAATCATTTAAGGATCGAAACGAGGCATAATTACTCCGCAAAAAGCCGGTATACGTGTTGAGTGGTTTGTCGAACAGTTTATGATGAAGGGTTGGAATAAACATTTGTTAAATTGGGGTTAACTATTGAATTAACTTCGACTAGGGGACATATAAACCCATTTGTCTCACAATTGGGCGAATGAGTGAATTTACTTCTTTCTTTATAGGTGAAATAATCAGGCGAAAATGTCTTTCTTCCAGCAAGATGAAGGTACATACAAAAATTACGAATATCATAATAAACTCTCATGATATTTTGAAATGGGTTACATACAGATGAAATATCGAGGGGCATTTCATCATTATTTAATGACATCTATATAGTCGTAGGAGTACTTTTTTGGAGCTTCTTATATAAATTCTGATGGAGTAGAAGAGCGAAATCTCGATCCAACAACGAGCGTCTTTGATAGGGGCTATTTTATAATGTTTAGTAGTATGTATGTATATATATGTTATCTAGTATAATAATAATGAATGCATTATTATTATTTCGTGGGGAGGTTTGAAGAGTTTCCCCCCTTTTGTGGTGATTGTTTCGTTAAACAGTATCCAGTTGTGTTTTTTTTATCGAATGTTGGAGACAACTTACTGTATCAAAAGAACAGAATGAAGATTTTGAATAGAAATGGTAGATACTTCAAGAAAATCAATATTTGAAAATATTTATAGTTTTTTGTGGTATTTTCAATATAATCGGCTTATAATAAAAATTTCACAGGGGCTGTATGAGTACGGTCTCGCTGATAGCGATATTTTGACAAATTGCCATCTCATGTATGTATACCGATATCATAATATGGGGATATTTATATTCGAGGACACCATTTTTCAAAGTAGAAAGCATTTGGTCCAACAACAAAATCATTTCTGATGACATGTGAATATATACTGAATTGATTTATGAAGTATAAAGTATTTTGGGTTTATAACATGACATAATCTAACAAACGCTGGGATTGGATTTTTTGGTGTAGAAGTTGAAACTTCTTCAGAGATCAAAATTACCCAATTACAAAAATCACCAAACTGATATTATTTGCACTCGACGCGCGTTTCGCTAACTTCCTGTTCAATAATAAATCATGAATTGCCATGTATTATTCATAGTTATGGTTCGGGAGAAATGAGAGAAGTTTGTTGGAATAACTACACAAATCTGAAGAACTGAGTAGTATGTTGTGAGTTTAGTTCAGACTTCTTAGTTGGTTATCAATAATATATGCGAATAATTCAGAAGTCAGAAGAAATATTTCATGGAAGAATCCAAGGAGATAGAAATACCAATGTTAGAAAATAACTGAAATTGTTACAAAATGCAGCTAATGAGGATGGTGGAAGGCACAAAAGAAGAAAACTGGACCAGTTTATTGAAACAACAATATATCAGGTATTTTGGAAAGGTTTTCAGATTCAAAATATTCACTTTATATAAAATGAATGTTGACGGTATTAAGAAAAAAATTCAACAAACGAATGCATTGTTACTTGTCCTTGAACAGATTAAAACTTGTGTGGTATATGCATTTTTTCTGTATGCTCTGAGATTTTTAGATATTCCTCCATTACAGTAGTGGCTTGATATTCAGAATATTTTTTCAAAGTACAATCTCCTACCCAACACATCCTGAAAGTTGGGTTTGTGTGCGAAGCCGGATGCTGGAAATATGCCACCAGGTTATTCTAGGAATGTACAATGAGATTGGAACATTTGGTGTAAAAGTTGAAACTTTTTGTAGAGATCAATTATTAACCTAATACCAAACTGATATTATTCGCACTCGACGCGAGTTTCGCTAACAAGGTTAGCATCTTCAGAGGAAAATTGATATCAATTTTCTTCTCCTGGAGAAGCATCTTCAGAAGAACATTGAAATCAATTTTCTTCTCCTGAAGAAGCATCTTCAGAATAAAATTGAAATCAATTTTTTTCTTTTGAAGATTATTGTTGATCTTTACAAAAAGTTCATTCCAGGAATGTCCATTGGTGGGTGGCTTATGGGGTTTTCCTCAAGATGTTCCCTGAACATCCTCGGAAGGGTTCTTCACACTGCTACGGGGATGCCGCTGAATAGTCTACGAACATTTATGGACTTTCCGACAATATCCATGTAAGATATTCCCGGAATGTACAATTTGCCACAAGGGCTTTACCGAGAATGTCCCCGAGATATTCCACGACTTTTGCGACATTCTCGGAACATATCTGTTGTCGCACGTGGACATCCTTGGAACATTTTAGGAATACACTTGTGCTATTAGGGTTCCTTATTGAAGCCCATGTTACTGAAATAGAAAAGCAACTGGAAGCGATGCGGAGGATAACTGAGGTTCTTTGGGCAACGTCACCATTGAATGACATCATCAAGATCATATTTCTGCACTGTTATTCTTCATGTGTCACAGAAATCGTTATGGCGTGTCACTCATAAGTAATATCAAATCATTTATTCATTGCATTGCAGTGCCACTATTTCAGTTTCTTCAGCCAGTTGTTCTGTGTGTTTTTTCATTCAATATGTTCTGTTGAGTGGATTCTTTATCGTATAACATCTGGTAGAAAATCGGATATTAGTAGGCAATTGTTCCGTATTTAGATTAAAATACATTTTATGCAATTTTAAGTTTGATATGAATCAAAACTCCTTAGTTGCCTGTAATTATGAACGCGGTTTAACAAACTTGGGCCTCAGTTGAGAGCATCTCACTATTTTTGTTCATACAGCATGACGTACATACAGGAAAGTATTAATGGATCAGATGAATATACAGGATGATTCGAGATAAACCCTCAAAACGACCCTGCACCTTTCAATCGGTAAAATTATTTTAATTTCTAGTAGATCAATGAACTCGATGACCTAATGAAAATTCTAGTATACAACGTAGCTATCGAAATGATACTTTGGCTGCTACAGGCTCTCGAATTTGACAAATCTTATTCCGTGAGTAGTTCTAGCAACGGCACATATCGAGATAAAATTCGGGAATTTACATCTATTCCTAATTCTGATCAAGTCTTTATATACTCGTTGAATGTACCACCTCACACTTCCTCTATACAGTACGTAGAGATATTGTTCAAAAATTCTGAAAATTCTCCCTATTTCATCATTTTTCTTTATAACCAAGTGTACCAAATACTTAATTTATCATTAGTAGTAGCCAAACCTTTTTGGAATTCGTTATACATGTGGGGTTCCAATGCTCGTTCGAAAGATGATAATTAATATGTTCTTTTTTTTTTAGATCAATATTTCTGTTTTCCAGATATTTTTACAGTCTGAGAAACAATTTGGACAAATAGTATGTCTTATTTCCGGTCTACTCCAAATACAAGGGGTTGAGGTCGCGCCATTCTCAATTGTATTTTTTTTTATACATACAGATTCACACGAAAGGAAATCCTTGTAATATCAAAGAACACAACGTGATTCAAGGGACATGAGGTGAGAATTAACATTCACTTTAAATTTTTGAAGTTTGTAAGCCTCAGGGAAGACCTCTTTCGGCAAGGAGTTCGAAAGTTCAGCTGTTCTATTGAAAAAAGATCCCTGAGCAGGAGAGGTTCGACAAGTCTCCAAGTTCACAACAAAGAGGTGGGAATTCTGTCCTCGTCGGGTCATCCGTGTAGATACTGCCAAGGGTGGAACGACTGACGACAATTCAGAAGAGTACCGATCATGAAAATATCTGTAGAAGAGAGACAAGTCTCCGACCATTCTACGATGCTCCAACGGAGTGAGTGAGTCTGTGAAAGTAGAATCACCAACAAGACGGATTGCCTTTCTCTGGATAGAATCAAGAAGCTTCAATGAATGTTTTGGTGCCGAGCTCGATACATGAGAACTATTTCCAAGACAGGTCATATCTGAGCCTTGTAGATCATTAGAAGCTGAGGAGAAGTGAAGTATTACTCCGCACGAAATGAAATCCAAGCTTCTGGGAAGCACCCTTAGCGATCGATCTCACATGGTTTTCCCACAAGAAATTATAACTGATCATAATTCCTAGCATCGATATACTCGACTTTGTAGGAATAGTTTCCTCTACTATCTGAATACTAGATGAAAATAGAACGACTTTCTTTGAGAACAGATATGCTTGGGTCTTCCCAGCATCAAATTCCACTAAGTTGATGTTCTCCCATTCTATTATTTCCGCCAAGTCATAGTTAATTCTATTGACACTAACGCTTCTTTCAATCTTTGTTACTTGTGCTGCTATGGGAACTCTGAAACAGAAATGTTTTCTTCAGCAAATCATTTATATGAAACAGGAACAAAATGACCCCCAGAACTCTGCGGAACACCTGCATTTGAGAGAATATCGGAAGATACTCCATCAACAGCCACATTCAGAAAACTATCAGACAAGAAACTCTTCAACAAAGCACACAACTGAGGAGGCCAACTAAAAGACGGCAGTTGAAAAAGGAAACTCCGATGCCAATCTCGATCAGACGCTTTTGAAATGTCGAGTGCAAAGGCTAACGTTCTCCGAATTTTTCTATGGAATGCTGCCAAATATGTGAAACATAGGTCAATAAATCACTGGTTGACCATTGATCGCAAAAACCGTCTTGCCGATCATTAATTCTTCCTGATAATAAAGGTCATTTTTCTGTACGGTACCTATTTGATTCGCTTCGTATACCAAGGAATATTCATTATTCAGCAACGCTGTACATATTTGCTGGCACAGGGGTGAGAAAGACAAAACGGAAAGCTACTTTGTCAAAAAAAAATTATCAACAACCCTAACTAGTTCTTTTTTTTTCAACAATAGCCAACTGTTTTGTAATGAAATAATATATGGTATGTTAAAAATGTATAATTCATCACTGAACACTCCCACTCATTCAACATTTGAGAAACACACGAAATGAAACTATTTTCGTGACTTATTACTTCAGAAACGTTGTTCATTTCCATCATGTGACGAAACTTTTCAGATTTTTGTTCTGGTAACGCCCTCCCGAATAAATCAGCTACTTGCTTTTGTGTAGATATGTCTACTCGATCAAGTTACCATTTTCATATTTTACACGTCTATGAAACTCTGGATTGCGTATTAGTCGGATAACACTTTATCAGATCAAATTCCGAATACCTATGGAAATTTTAAATATTTTCTTCCTTTATCAAATCGAGATCTTTTTCCTCATCTGCTCGGATAATAGAGTTTCCCAATCAACTTGAAAACTCAACTGTTCGGTCAGCATTTATGATTTTACATTTTCGAAAAAACATATAATTCGCGATATTTCCGGATATATGCCTTTTTTTTGTCCATTGAAGACCCACTGCCCATCCACTCATCCACATGATGACCCCGAGTTTACTCTCATCGATATCAACGATCTTGCCGGGACTGCCAAGTTTTTTAGGAATTGAAAACAATGCTTCTTACAAAATTTCTCTGCAGAAGCTGGCCTTTCAAGTTAAGTCGTTCGAGAAATTTGAAGTTGGTGAAGAATAAATGCCTAGCCTGCAATTTCAATCCAGAAATTAACAAACACCAGAATATCGAGAATGGTCATTTTTGTTGTGGCCAAAAATGTTCCTGTACGGAATGCTGGCCTAATACTGCAGGGTGTTTTTTTTGCTTGCACACAGTTCCATCCCAAATCATCTTACTATAATCATGAATAATAATAATAATAATTTTATTCACAACATAAAAGATTACACAAATTTTCAGATCTACACTTATGATATGGTTGTGAATAAAGTCTAAACCACGGAAGCAGTGGACTGTTTGTGTGTGGGCGAATACATTAAATGTGTATACAAAGAAATATTACTATAACTTCATGAATCCCGAACATATTCAACATCGAATTCGTTTATATTCACCTGCTGTCATTGTGGATCAATTAATCCCCATTCCATCAAACGACTCATTAAGGACTGCTTGTTTTCGCAAATTTCATTTATATTGAAAACATCCATGATGAATCTCAGATTTTTATTTCACAATTACTAACTACTAGAATTAAGTGAGAATCAGATATTTGAACATACTTTGGCAAAAATGACATCTATCAAAATCGGCTCGAAAAAACGTTTGAATCTGTGAAAAGAATTTCTATTAAATACATCAACTGCAAACTGAACTGATCTGACTCATAGAGAGATTCTCGAAGAATTAAATTCACCTTTACCAAAAGTAGCGGAGTAGAGTCGATCAGTTATTCTATAGGTACCATAAACTGAATCAATTGAACATCCTCACCCAGAAACAGGCATCAAAACACATGTAAAATGTGAACGGTTATGGAAATAATTGAAGAAAAATGCATCAGGTACCTAATAACTTTTGAATGATATCATAATAACACAATAAAACCAGAAATTTTTGCTCGTCAAAAAATGTATCTGGATATAGCTTATGAATTCGAAGTTCAGCAAAATCGTGGGAATAACCATGGCGTTGCCAGATGAAACTAATAATTCAGCGGCTGCTATATGCTATTTAACTCTGATCAGTTGAAAAGCCATATTTAAACTCCTACTGAAATTATATAATGAAAAACGTAAAATATGGATCAGTGAGGAAATTATTGAATAATCGGAAAAAACGTATATTACATAAAGACCTGAAAAAACAACAACCGACAACAACAGTATACAAAAGATATCGAAGTGTATAGTACAGTCGAGTAAAAATCAGAAAAGAAATTGAATGAATTGCATGAAATTGTAATACTGCCACTCATCTACGATGACTTCAATGAATTCTGTAAATATTTCACCAAAGTAGGGAGTGAGTTAGCTAGCAAAATAAAAATCAAGAGAAACGTCTGTGCCTCAAGAGATCAAAAATGTATATACGTAAAGGAATTTAAGAAGACGAAATCGTCCAGGTAATTCGTAATTGAAGAAACAAAAAATTCCCTAGGTGTCGATGAGCTACCAGCGGAGATAAAAAAGAGATATCGTCATTACTATCAACTTGGCTATTCAAACGGGAACCCCTCGCTAGGGATGATAATTTGGTTAGTTTTGTGAAGGACGACTTCTATTTATATAGTTATTTTGCCTTTTACCACTATAAGATCACCCTCTGAAATTTCTGTTTTGGTTGCAACTTGTATTGTAATCTGATCGAATTTTGTAGATACCTGTTAAATTTTTGCCCTCTCTACCTATTGTTAGAAATGATGGTTTTGTTTGTTTTTAATGTGAAAATAGTCGCTTGTTGATGCCTGTCTTGTGTAAACTCGTTTTTCGCTCTATAATTGCCGAAAGTGTTGGAGCTGATTGCTTTGGCAAAAAGTTAGTTTTCAAATTTTTTAATTAATTTGCAGTGGTGGTATAATGGTTTCCCATTCGGATTTTATCTCTGTGAGATATGCAAGCTTCAAGATATAATTTACTAGGAATTGTTTTCCCACCGTGTCTAAAGTAGGTTCGTAAAATTCTATACCCTCCATTAATTGATGCACGCCCTCAATTTTGCCAGTGAGTCGTCAGCTGCTGGTTTGAAATCTAATTTATCTCCACTCATGATTATCTCTGTAACGAGCTCTGTAACTATTGGGATTTCTAGATAAGCGATACGCCCTCTGGTAAAAGTTTCAAACGATGTCAAAGTGGTGTTTTCTAGTTGTAGTCGTGGTCAAAAATGGCGCTGCGATATTATTTTGAAATTTTGGAATATTAATAACATCATTACTAATGTTTAACGAGCACAAATCATGATAAAAGGGAAAAAAAACGAGAAAAAAACTTAACACTGTAATAGTCTCTCACAAAACTCTACAGTTAGGGATTTTCAAACAACGTCAAAGCCCTAACCGCTAACCTCAAATAGCAATAGTTGTCAAAGTGGTTCTTATTAGGCATTCCAGATACTTGTCAAAAATGTCAAATGAATCGAAATGAACCAATACGGCGCCATCTGCCCCCCAGAAACTATCGTTTGTTTTTTGTAAACGAGTGTGTGATTGGTTGAAACTTGTGTTAGCCACCCAGACATCACGTGATCTGGAATGCCTAATAGACCGCGGGCATATTTGCCAGACGACAGTAAATCTGACAGTTGTAAATCCAGCCTGCTGGACAAACAAACCGATCTGCCCCCAGATTCTATTTCACGAATTCGATTGTCGAGTAGCTCAGACTGTGACTGTAAGATGCGCTGTAGCGAAAATATACGCATATTCTAAACAATTCGATAATCGAATTCGTGCAATAGAATCTGGGCTCAGAAGAAGCTTTTTGTGCATTTGTGTCATATTTCAAAATATTGTCTCTCGGTAATAACTTAATTTTGAGTGATTGTGAAGTTTCAATCAATCGATTCCTTTCTATTTTCGACAATAGAAATAATATTAATCCTCTTGCTGCTAAGAGACGTGAATTGTGGATTCAAGCAACTAGAAGAGCAGATTTAAGTACTGATAAGTTGAAATGGGCAACGGTATATTCATACGATTTGTTTGTCCAGCAGGCTGATGCGTGTGACGTCACATGCCCGCGGTCTATTAGTTGGAATGTGGCCTTGCGATTTAAATTTGAAATCCCAATACCTACCAATATTAGTATTATTATCTATTTTCTTAACTGAGCTGTTCCTATCATCCAAAATATTTTTGATTCTAGCGATACTTCCTGTAATCTATGTAAATATAATTCTGCTTGAGTAAGTTCATCCTCAGTTGGTCTTCTACTATTGAACTCATATGAGTTAATTCATTAATAAGTGAATTAACATTTTCTAACTTCTGATACCGTCTATGCGAAGCTGATTCCCTTTTTTCGTGTCTTTGTGAAGATTTTCTTTCAATTTCATAAGTTGTTCTTCAACTTCTGTGAACTCTTTCAGAATTTCTTTGCTGCTCATGAGCCTTGTGTACTAACGTATTCTGATTTTCCCCTCTTCAGTTTGAATCATCACCTTCACGAGACCTTCGAAGTTCGCTTAACGCGATTTGTCGTTCCACTGATTTCTTCATACCATCTCCATTTGTCTCCATACAAAATAAATGATGACAATTGTAATGAAAATTGAAATCATCATCTCGTCGGTGTGTGTGAATTTGGTGGAACTGGATTGATTTGCATTATTCGATCCCGTGCCAACAGTTTGTATCTGTAGTCTCTCTTCGCTTATAACTTTTGATCCGCACATTTTTATCTAGTTGTTTTTTTTTCTCTCCACATTGATTGGACTGGACCTGCAGGATAGTCATGAAATGTTCGTTGCCTCAAGTAGTTTAATTGAAACCAGCCATTACCAAGAGTTCAGTTTTATTAATAACACAGTTGACATCTTAATCGAAGAGTACATGCACACTAATAATTTCGCTAAAATTGATACAAATTGGTGCGATATGGTGGCCATATTGCACGAGGACGAATGCGATGTGGCCAATATTTAATTTATTCCAGTTATACAGTCAATTTTTTCTTCGACCAGGTATAATGGAATTGACAGTAACAAAGTTTTAGAATTCGCAAAGGAAGCCGTGATTCTGAAGATGAACTGTTATACCTAAATACGACGGGAAAATCGAGATATTACAATAACTATTGTTAACATTCATTTTTGCAAGTAAATTTCGCTTCTTCCAGAGATAATTCGCTAAATCATTGATTTTTGAAATAACATTTCTACAAGGTTCTTCCTCGTAACCAGGTATTTTTATCTCTGGTGAAATTCATTTCTAATAGAGGTAATAGAGAATTTTGCTTTGCAAAATTAGGCAGGAGTTATTTTATTGCATGGATAGTTGCAGTCTGACGTACTCAACCTAAAAACACAAAATACTTACAAAAATGGCGAACGGAAGTGCCGCCATTTTGTGAAAAACCGTTTGGGCCTGTATCTCCGTAACCGTGCACTTTAGGCGAACAATTATCAGGACCTTTTTTATAGATAATTAAATTTCCTATCTTTTTTATCCGATAATTTTCTCCGTAGCACTTACCGTTCACGACTTATATTATTATTACCTTTTGTTTATTCACTATTTTACCGATATCTCTTTAAATAATTGTTTAAACAATAAATTGTTCGAAATAAAACTTTTAAATCGATTGATTTTCCACAACTTTTATTCAAAACTTTTTTCTCTAAAGTTAATATTTTTGAAGTTACAACGCGTTCAATGTCGTTCTACAGAGTACAAGGTTATTAAGAACGAAGTATGCATAGCGTAATGATGTAGCGAATCCGATACATAATACAAAAAAATTGATTTTAGAATTTTTTTGATTTAATAAATAAATAATAATTCAAGTTCTTACCTGCAAGAAATAGCGAATACCCATTAAAATTTTTTCTTTGTATTTTCTTTTATACAATTTAATATTACTATAATTAATTTAAAAACTACTACCATAATTACACACGCAAATAAAAAAATGTAATATTTATTGAAGAATATATGTGAAATTTATTTTTACAAATGTACACCAAAATGAATCATATGTCTTCTCTGACTCTTTGGCGTTTCGAGGGTGGTGAATTTTCGATGTTGGTTACATTCTCCTCTTCCTCTTCGTTATCTTCGTCAGTGGCATATAAAGATTGTAACGCCTCTATTAATTTGTCGCTAGAATCATCACCAATATCTTCATCGATATCGCACAATTCTGTGTTGTTGACGATTACTTTCAGCTGATTAGTGCACGTTTTCTCTGTGCAGTTCTCATAGATTACCGTACAGTCCAATCCTGCTTTCTGGCACCCACAGGCTCTGCCACAGCCAGTTCTGCATTTGCATGAAATGCACTCCAGTTGATCTCCCACATACAAGACGATTGAAATTAACGCGTTGTAACTTCGAAAATATTAACTTTAGAGAAAAAAGTTCTGAATAAAAGTTGTAGAAAATTCATTGATTCAAAAGTTTTATCACAAACAATTCATTGTTTGAACATTTATTTAAAGAGATATCGGTAAAAAAGTGAATAAACAAAAACAAATAATAATATAAGTCGTGAACGGTAGTAAGTGCTACAAAAAAAATTATTGGCTAAAAAAGATAGGAAATTTAATTATCTATAAAAAAGGTCCCAATAGTTGTGGGCCTAAAGTGCACGGTTACGGAGATACAGGCCCAAACGGTTTTTCACAAAATGGCGGCACTTCCGTTCGCCATTTTTGTAAGTATTTTGTGTTTTTAGGTTAAGTACGTCAGGCTGCAACTATCCATGCAATAAAATAACTCCTGCCTAATTATGCATTATGGACACGAGTAGCTGGCTCCCTATTACCTGTACTATTCCTAGCTTGTGTGGATATCGAATTATAACGACTCAGGTGACTGGAATCGCCTACTTTTCCGTTTAGTGACCTTCAAATAAATGAGCATATTCACGGATGGGAGTAGAAAAACATTTTTCAAACTCCTCTTCACCAGAATTTAAAATGTAATGTCGTGCCGATTGGCTCGAGCCTCAGATAGGGTCTGGAGCAATAGAATTTGGGTAAATTCCTATTAAAGTACCTACCTATTGTTCTAACGAACGCTTTCTATTTAAATGATTCAAATAATTAAAAATAATTCGTTTTTCACTAAAACGTTCAAAAGACTAGAGACTAGAGATAACACTCCACCAATTTTCTTCACATCTTCCCCACTCCAATCCAGTTATTTCGCTCTCTCACCAGCCTTGTTGTCAATCATCGTATTTGTGGTTCCTTGACGCTTCGCTGTGGCAGGACAGCGGGGTGTAACATAAGTGTGTACTGATATCCAATAAGTCTTCCCCTATAGAAACATGGTCATGGTACTGCTTATATATAGCATATTCTTCTTTTCTCACAAATCCCCTTTCAAAACAGGTTATTTATCTCTTGGAAAAAAAAGTTTCGATAATACGGTTTTCACCTCTCGTAAATACTATGCGCTTTGGGATGATATGATAAATCTTTTATACTTATTCTCTAATTTTCAAAGATAATTTTTTCAATCCCGAATGATAATTTTTTCAATCCCGAATTTTAAAATGTTGGCTAATGCTATTTTCAGTATGAACAAAAGTAGCGAACTTTTAAATGGAGAGTTTGACCGGGAGAGCAAATAAAATTCGGTAATGGGAATTTGTTACTCGTGTTGTCAGCATATAGATTCTCCATAGCTAATACATGAGTCAATAATTGTCCTAGTGAAAGAATTGAGACAGATATGAATAAATGATATTAAATGTACAATTTGCGAATCTTGTTCGCAAAACCAAAAAAATAACTGAGGAAGTTGAAGGAATTTGTACTATAGGAATTTTAATTCCTAGATTCAAGCTAACGTTTCAACAAAAATCGTTATAAATTTCAAGATTGAAGAGAACATTGTCAAATTTACGTTATTTCATAAAAATAAATACTCAATTGCCGATGGAAATTGTCAGATTTGCTTATACACCCTTGAATCTGGTAATAGTGCGTCATACCCCCAAGCCCAAGAGCTGACAACAGGTCGGGCAACATACCTCTGTCCAAGGAGTTTCTCATTTGGAATTGATTTGTTTACAGCCAATGAAGCAAATGCCAGATCGTCAGAAGGAAGTCTGGAAGATTAGCTGATAGGTGGGCGTCTAAAGTTGCATTTTTTTAATGAATTTTTTTCCAAAAATAATTGACTGGGGCTAGAATGAAAATTCGTGAAAACATCAAAGAGCATGTGATAATATAAAAGAATAATTGTCAGAAGGCCAAATGGAAGATGAACGGATATCAAAAGCTGTCAAAGTGGAAGGAAAATCGGAAAATTCACACGTCAAAGAAACTTATGACGATTTGTTTTTGCATTCTACACATGTACATCAATGAACATGCAAATTATCAAGAGCTGAAATAAAAGAGAAATGAAGATATTTAGGTTCAAAAAGCAACGGCCGTTTGACCGTATGATGACACGCTCAGTTCATCTACAACTTTTATTTCGATTCAATTGTCGTACAATATGTTCTGAAAAGTTTTTGAACGGAAACACTTAGTTTACTCGTAATGATTTATCGCAATTTGAAAATGGTACGTAATAGAATTAGTACTGCTGGTGGATATACTCCCATTCCATTTCTAGAAATGAAAAGATTCTCGATGATTCACTCCCATAATATTTCATTAGGTGAATAATATAATAAAGTTTATTCGATGAAAATTATAAATTGCAATCTACAATGATAATTAATATACAGTTGTTTGATTCAACCTAAAAAAAGCTCACGAATTGTGAAACTTGTTGTTGGACTAACAATTATAAAAAAAAATATTATTGAGGAATACTATTATTTTGATAATTTTTCGAAAATAGAAATTTATATTTCAATAAATTACGGATAATAAGTCGATCTCGTTCAAATAATCGATTTTAGTAGGTATGGTGATTTTGTATTTTTGATTTCATCTGGTAGTATATCAAATAATTCTTTCATTACACATTAATAATGTTTTGTACCAATATTTCCATTTGTTTTATTTTTTGAACAGATTATTTTTTGTTTCTTGTAACACAAAAATGATAATCGAAATTTATACTTTTTTTATTCTTGAAAAGGTGAACCAATATTCTGTAAACAAATAATTGTACAACATGAAATATTTCATATTTTTCATAAAGGAAATCAGATGAACACACATAATTTCGATTATATGTTATTTTCAAAAATTGACTTAGGATGACTCCGAGGTTGCACAGAAAATTCTGTTTAACACCACCCCACCCAAGAATACCATGATTCAGTTGAGACTGAATCGGATGAGCATTTCGAAATGTTTGACAGAATGAAATTTTTTCAAATGTAAAATTTGGGTGAAAGGCATCTGAGTTTTTTATAATATGAGAAATTTGAAAATCCCATCTAGGATGTCTATCAATCATGATAGCTAAATATATAATATATTCAGTTAAGTATATGGATTTGAAACTCACTGTTTATTTTTAGTGGATACAAAATGGCATATGAGATGTTTTGTCGAAATTCATTGTTCATAGGTTTTCATCAAACCATTTTTATTTCTCATAATCTAGGGTAACAAAGTCTTTCAGTGCATTCCAACTAGCTGCGGTAAAATAAATACCAGTTTCATCAGCAAAACTATGTATTCGACCAAATGAGGAAGATTGTATAAATTATTTATATAAATATTCAATAGTAACAGGCCTAGCACGCTTTCGTGATAGGAATAATGGAGCTTCCTCAGCGGTGCTATTTTATGTGATTATTTGGAGTGAAAAAATTAATGATCACTTATGTAATGCTGAGCATTTCAAGTGAACTCAATATAGGTATTCGCACCCTGTATATGAAAGCTCATATACAATGTATCAAACGTATGGGAATTTCATTTGAGAATTCCTCTCACGAACCACCCAATGAAAGAAATCTTTTGTTTATGTCTAGACGAGATATGAGATGATAGACAAAACATCGCCTTCGCGTGTGATCAGACGACGGTCAGCGATAGGTGGGCGTAAGGCTTGAGAAAATTGATTTTTGTAAAATCAGCAAAATTGACGGGTATTGGCTCGAATTGGGAGTGGACGAAAGAAAAGTCGCTTTTGACAGTTGATCTTGAGACGCGGTGAGGAAACAAACTCGCGAACGCGAGGGGACTGCCCTTCGTGGGTTGTCCCCTACCAAAATTATGGGGGCGCGTCTCATTACGAAAATCGAATAACGGTCGGAAAATTTGGGAAAATAAATAATGTCAAATTGATTCGTGTGCAAAGTGCCATATCTTGGAATACGAAAAAACATCTATGGAATGGAATGGAAACAGCCAAGCGAGATAGACAGAAAACTTGGTATGTCAATTTTGATGTGTGTTAACGTAAATAACCATTGTATTCGCTTTGGGAAGAGAAAGCCATCATTAATTTTATATCTGTTGTTTGAATCGCAAGTTGAGAAATCTTTCTGACTCTCTCTGACATTGAGAAGTAATTGAGATGGGCCGTAGGGCGGCCTATAATATACATTTAGCCAGTAGGGCAAATTTAGAGGCATTTATAGATATAAGTACATCAGATTTTTGTGTTCTGAGTACACATTTTTCTGTTTGTGGAATTTTCATTTTTCTTATGCATAAAGAAAACCACTGCCGGTCTCAATTAATTTTTCAATATTTTGATTAAACTAAATAGTACGGTAAATGTCATTTTTTGTTATAAATTGTTTTCAATGCATATTTCTTTCGTTATACATATTTTTTTTTAATCTATTTTGTAAGTTCCTATTTTCATTTCGTTGCTAATATATTGCTTAAAGTTATCAGAGGATTCCTTTTCTTACAAGCCGCCCTAAGATTTCAGAGTATACGAGGAAGTAGAAATGAAACCCTAGGTTTCTCACTAAAGACCCTTTCTTCGTGCAAAGGGCCGAATTCATTATCCTTTCGGAAATTGCCTTAACATCCAAAATTTGACGTAGAGAAATCTACGTCTGGTGACACGCTGCCATTAACAAAAATGATACCCTTTCAGCAATTACCACACTAGTAATAGAGCGGAGGGATTGTAAATTGTAAAGTTGTCTATTCTGTAAACATAAACTGATACAGATAGGTTGAAATAGAGGTGCAGTGTAAGAAAGAAAATACTGAGGGATTATTGTGGGTACCTAGAAGAGCAATAAAAAAATAAACAACAATTACAAACCCTACCGATAGTTACATCTGTTGACCAAGCGGTGGGATTTTAGTGAAAACTTAGGGTTGATATTTCATTATTTTGAGTGTAATTTTTGTAATAATTCAGGAAGAAAAATATCACTAAATTTTGGTGGAAAAATAGGTATATATGAAGAACGAAGATACGTTTAATTCGTTTACAGAATTTTTCCAGGCAGTTTGAAGTAGTATAAGTTTAAAGTGCCACTAGGATTTTTTTTGAAAAGAGATCAATATCGAATAGAAAATCTAAATCAATAAGAAGAAACGATTCAAGAGCAAGTAGCGTTCCGTCGGAACATATTCGAGCGAATTCAGTTTGTTGAATATTTTGAGATACATATGAAAATGGGATTTGATAATCTTTCGAATAATTCAGCGTGGAGAAAGAACTATTGAGTTATTTGAAAACTAAGTTGATTCAGTAAATAGGTATTCACTAGTACAATAGATAGGTATTTCTATTTTGAAGATCATTGTAGAGAAAAATATTGTTTACCGGAGAGTTGAGTGACACTAATAGGTTGTCAGAAATAGGGCTATTGCGAAAAATAGCGTATACAGAGAAATATTTTTTTCCGAGAAGTTGTGTGACACTTAGGGGTTGTGTCAGAAATAGGGCTATTGCGAAAAAATAGCGTAAACCGGGATATTGTTTTTCCCGAAGAGTATGTGACACATACATATTGTGTTAATACTTTGTACTGGCGTCTGTTGAATGTAGTTCAATGCCCGTCGAGGTACTTGCCAGGGGAGTAGTTGTTTTTCGCCAGATGATCAGTGAATCATCCCATTGTAAAGGTTGCTGAGACTTGCTTAGAAGTATATAGGTCGAATGTATTAATTAGAGAAATGAATCTTGAGAACCGATTTTTATACATTTGTGATGAGGAATACTAGCGAATGAATTTACCTGTGGCATTCTAAACATTTGCTTTCGTGGTAAAGTAAAAGTAATATTGAATATTCTAGAAATTCTGAGAACATTGATTGGGAATTTCATTATTGTTCTGTTTTTTAATAAATGCTGGAAAGGATAATCAGCGGAATAAAACATTTTTGTTGATAAACAGAAATTAGAATTTTTATTGTTGTAAGTTTTCATTCAGTTGAAGTAAATATAACTACAGTAAAAGTAATGATAATTTTTTTTGTGCTCATGAAGTTGATTTCAATTATTGTATTTAGTTTGGAAGTAAATATAATAGAGAGCGAAGTAACGATAATTTTTTTGTAGTCATAATGAAGTTGATTTGAAGTTGAATCTAGTTGAAAGAATATAAAGCGAGAAAATTTATTTGAAACAAGGGTAGGGAAAAATTTATATAGTTGAAGGATTGATTATATCACTGTTGTCCGAAGTTGAAAATTTTGAAATAATGCATGGAATTTCGCGATGTAATTTAATAAAAAGAATACCGCTTCAGACTGCATTTCAGGTATAGAAAAAGAAGCTAATAAAGGTAGGTGGATATGTTTTTTTTTTGAGATTCAATTTTTGAAAATGGCCACCTCTTCCCAAACATACTAACACAATTTCGACAAGAAGATCCAGCGAGAAAGAAGACAACAGGAGCATATTTTCGAATATGCCTAGAAATGAAGTGACAAAGCGTCCGCTTTGTATATGGAAATCGAATTCTGGGCCTGAAGTAAAAGGCCTTCCAAGAAGAAATTTGGGTAGATTCATTAATGAAATAACGGGAAAAAGGTAGAGAGATAAAAAAAAATTTAAATTTATTTTCGCGAAGGTAGTAAGAATAAAAGGCAATTGTAGATTCAATTGCATCGGCTGAAGGTATTTTTTTTTTGAGGCGTAACTTATGGACAATTCGAGTTTTTCCGTTGTTACATATACAAGGTGATTGGAAACATTTTGCGAATGGAAAAAGTAACTGATATTTTTTTTGCTGGGATAAAAGGGGATTGAATAACATCGGTGGAGAGTATTTTATGTTGAGAAGTAACTTATTGACAACTTGAATTTTTTTTTAATATACAGGGTGATTGGAATTATTTTGCGCTGGAGGAAATAGCTGGTAATCTTTTGCATCGAGAGTTTTTACAAATACGGAAAATCATAAAAGCATTTTGTACAAGGGGGAAAAATAATTTTTCGGAAAAGGAACAAGAAGAGAGAGGATTATTTTTTAAAAAATAGGAGTAAGGGAATTTTGTGAATAAGAAACAAGTTTCAGTAATTTGAGATGCATTGAAAAAAAATAATTTTTTTTTTGAGAAAGACCGTAATGAGACGTGACCATAAAGGGGCAAGAAAATGGGTAGGAGATTTTCTTTCAGGTTTCCGCAGCAGAGGAAGCTGTTGAGAGCACGTTAGAGCGATGGGACGTGGCTCTAAGTTTTTGTTTTCAGGAAAGCGGCCAGATGAGAATGCCGGTAGCTGAAGTAGGCCGATATACAGCGCAATTAGAGGAGTCGGACTCTAATTTTGCGAAGCGAACCATGTCAAGGGGTAACATGGGCAATCGCCGGTCCTCCGAGTGTCACGCTAGAAAACTGCAAGACAGCCTAGGTGGCAACAGTCAGGTTTTGCCCTCAACACAGTGTGTTGGTAAGGAGCAGTTTAGTAAGCGGTTAAAAGTATTTAGTATTACGTGCTGTACTTACCGCCGAAGCCAAACCGACTATAGTGAGGACCAATAGTACCAGTTTTAACTGATGAGGCCAATGCGAGAGTGATATAGGTTTTGTTTATAGGCTCCAGGAAAGCGAGAGGACAACCGCTGGGAGAAAGCGATGTGTTTTAATAACCTTGTCGGGGACAAGATGAATGGGGATATTCTGCCGAGAGTAGTTGAATTTTTTTTTCAGAGAGCGGAGAATAATCGCTGGAGGAAAGCGATAGGTTTCAGAGTCTTGTTGGGGACAAGATAAAAGAGCTGCAGGGAGCAGTCTAAGGAGAAGTTAGAGCCCGAAGAGAGGCCAAGTTTGAAGCCGCTAGGAGGCGCAGTTATGTGAGGTTCTAGAGAGATTTTTTTTTATAGGAGGTTTGGTGCCCGAAGAGAGGCCAAGTTTGGAGCTGCCGAGGAGGAGCAGATTATTTTGAGGTTCTAGAGGGATTTTTTTTATAGGAGGTTTGGTGCCCTAAGAGAGGCCAATTTTGGAGATGCCGAGGAGGCGCAGTCTTGGAAAGACATAGAGAGAGGCATAGGGATGCGAATTTTAATTGGCGAGTTTCTGTTGGAGATATGTTGTGCGAATTGTTTTTTTTCGAGAGCGATATATTGTTCGACGAGTTCTAGAATGATTTTTTTTGTCTATAAAAGTAGTCTCACCACTAACCAATTTCCCATGAGTGAGATATCGAAGGCAACGCCTTCCAGGTATTTATACCTGATTGGGAAAATGTACATTTTATTCTGTATCAGAGGTTATTATGATAAGTTAATTTTTTTTAGTAGGATAGAAATTTTATTTGATATACCTAGGTGCACCAATATTTTTCCTCGTTATAGACTATACTCATAGATAGTAATGTTTTTATGTACATAAATCCTGCGCAGGGTACGTCACTTAATTTTAGATGCCCTATCCAAGATAAGATAAGTTGAGTAATAATTTACATAATCAATTTTGCATTTTTTTTTTGGTGTAAATTAGAAATAAGGAAAGACTTTTTCATAGACACTTAGAAAAAAGTTACGTGAATCACACTACGAACTGCAGACTTTTATAAGAAGACGGCAGGTCAACATGGGAGACCTTGTTTGGGGTCATCGTCATCATCACGGGGGTAACCTTGCTCATGATCGCCGGATTTCCAATCCAGGGGAAGTTGTTCCAGTTTAACGGTGACGAGTAAAAGTATCGAAACGTCGACCAAGTGAATCGCGCAGTTCGCGAAGTGCTCAGAAACTCAGACTATGTAAAATCGAGTCGGGCAAGTAAAAGTATTTCAGCTTTGATAAGTCGCGCTTGTAGTAAAAACAAATACGCGAGTAATCCAGTTAAGCGTTTTGGGGAACTTTCAATTACATACCACTTGAGATCACAAAGTGTCATTCTGCTAACCAGTTACCAGGGGAAGGAGAGATATAGGCATTAGTGGCCTACCAGTTTCAGCACCATGGAAGGAGTAACCCAGTCGCAGATAACAGATGTAAAAGGACAAGGATGTCCCAGGCATGTACCAGTAATGTCGCCTGGCAGGCAGTCAGTTTGGTTTTAACCCTTAGTTGTGGGGTAGCAGTATCAGCCGTGTATTGGCATGCAGATAGTCCATCGTAAGCGGATGGCAACCCAACCGAGATGGAGGACGTTCGAGTAGCTGAGGAACCAGTACCAGGAGAGCAGGCTAGCTTTCCACAAATCCATGTTTATGTGTCCACCCTATACCCGAGGAGTGGACAATACAATTTTTCCCCACGCGACTACGCGACATATAGACAATATAGTGCGAGTCAAAATCCCGCAATGAACAATTCTGGCACCGTGAGCCGGACGTTGCAGAAAATTTTTGAACGTGTTCGCTCTGAAAATTCGTATACACTGATTTCCCATCATAGACTCTTTTGATTAGCGCGACTTAGTGCGTGTGAAGTCCGAATGAACTGTTTGGACTACGGAGCTCATTGTCATTGGCTCCCAAATCGACGGTAATAACGACGGCAGCAGCAGCAGCAGCAGCAGCGACGAAGTCCTGGGTTTCCCGGTATCATGAAATAGGTTACTCTCATTGTCATCATTGCCATCGACCACCTGTGATCGTGCGCGTTTAATGCGACGCGAGTGTAGTGCGGGGAACGGGTGCGCGAAAATTGTTTCGCCGCGGAAAATATGTACAGGGGTAGCCATAAGTTGGGGCACAGTGTTCGTGTGGGAGCGCGAAATTGTACTCCCCGGGAATTATTATACAGGGGATAGTCATAAGGTATATAATGGAAACTTATAAAAATAGTTGATGGTAATTGATAATTTTGAATTCAATATACGGGGGAGAGTCAGAAAATATTTAGATGAAGATCACCGAGGTAGGTGATCATTTGATTTTTTTTTTGGTTGAGGTTGACTGTCTATTTTGTTGGAAAAGTTATGGCATTGGGTATGCACAGAACTTTTTCGTAGGGGAGAGTGATGTAATGCTGAGCATTTCAAGTGAACTCAATATAGGTATTCGCACCCTGTATATGAAAGCTCATATACAATGTATCAAACGTATGGGAATTTCATTTGAGAATTCCTCTCACGAACCACCCAATGAAAGAAATCTTTTGTTTATGTCTAGACGAGATATGAGATGATAGACAAAACATCGCCTTCGCGTGTGATCAGACGACGGTCAGCGATAGGTGGGCGTAAGGCTTGAGAAAATTGATTTTTGTAAAATCAGCAAAATTGACGGGTATTGGCTCGAATTGGGAGTGGATGAAAGAAAAGTCGCTTTTGACAGTTGATCTGGAGACGCGGTGAGGAAACAAACTCGCGAACGCGAGGGGACTGCCCTTCGTGGGTTGTCCCCTACCAAAATTATGGGGGCGCGTCTCATTACGAAAATCGAATAACGGTCGGAAAATTTGGGAAAATAAATAATGTCAAATTGATTCGTGTGCAAAGTGCCATATCTTGGAATACAAAAAAACATCTATGGAATGGAATGGAAACAGCCAAGCGAGATAGACAGAAAACTTGGTATGTCAATTTTGATGTGTGTTAACGTAAATAACCATTTTATTCGCTTTGGGAAGAGAAAGCCATCATTAATTTTATATCTGTTGTTTGAATCGCAAGTTGAGAAATCTTTCTGACTCTCTCTGACATTGAGAAGTAATTGAGATGGGCCGTAGGGCGGCCTATAATATACATTTAGCCAGTAGGGCAAATTTAGAGGCATTTATAGATATAAGTACATCAGATTTTTGTGTTCTGAGTACACATTTTTCTGTTTGTGGAATTTTCATTTTTCTTATGCATAAAGAAAACCACTGCCGGTCTCAATTAATTTTTCAATATTTTGATTAAACTAAATAGTACGGTAAATGTCATTTTTTGTTATAAATTGTTTTCAATGCATATTTCTTTCGTTATACATATTTTTTTTTAATCTATTTTGTAAGTTCCTATTTTCATTTCGTTGCTAATATATTGCTTAAAGTTATCAGAGGATTCCTTTTCTTACAAGCCGCCCTATGTTCAGATTTCAGAGTATACGAGGAAGTAGAAATTAAACCCTAGGTTTCTCACTAAAGACCCTTTCTTCGTGCAAAGAGCCGAATTCATTATCCTTTCGGAAATTGCCTTAACATCCAAAATTTGACGTAGAGAAATCTACGTCTGGTGACACGCTGCCATTAACAAAAATGATACCCTTTCAGCAATTACCACACTAGTAATAGAGCGGAGGGATTGTAAATTGTAAAGTTGTCTATTCTGTAAACATAAACTGATACAGATAGGTTGAAATAGAGGTGCAGTGTAAGAAAGAAAATACTGAGGGATTATTGTGGGTACCTAGAAGAGCAATAAAAAAATAAACAACAATTACAAACCCTACCGATAGTTACATCTGTTGACCAAGCGGTGGGATTTTAGTGAAAACTTAGGGTTGATATTTCATTATTTTGAGTGTAATTTTTGTAATAATTCAGGAAGAAAAATATCACTAAATTTTGGTGGAAAAATAGGTATATATGAAGAACGAAGATACGTTTAATTCGTTTACAGAATTTTTCCAGGCAGTTTGAAGTAGTATAAGTTTAAAGTGCCACTAGGATTTTTTTTGAAAAGAGATCAATATCGAATAGAAAATCTAAATCAATAAGAAGAAACGATTCAAGAGCAAGTAGCGTTCCGTCGGAACATATTCGAGCGAATTCAGTTTGTTGAATATTTTGAGATACATATGAAAATGGGATTTGATAATCTTTCGAATAATTCAGCGTGGAGAAAGAACTATTGAGTTATTTGAAAACTAAGTTGATTCAGTAAATAGGTATTCACTAGTACAATAGATAGGTATTTCTATTTTGAAGATCATTGTAGAGAAAAATATTGTTTACCGGAGAGTTGAGTGACACTAATAGAAATCTACGTCTGGTGACACGCTGCCATTAACAAAAATGATATCCTTTCAGCAATTACCACACTAGTAATAGAGCGGAGGGATTGTAAATTGTAAAGTTGTCTATTCTGTAAACATAAACTGATACAGATAGGTTGAAATAGAGGTACAGTGTAAGAAAGAAAATACTGAGGGATTATTGTGGGTACCTAGAAGAGCAATAAAAAAATAAACAACAATTACAAACCCTACCGATAGTTACACTTATACCAAACACTAGGATATTTCACTTATGGAATATTGTAAAGGGCAGAAGTATCATGAATCCCTTTTAAAATCCAAAAGCGCATTCAAATTTCTCATTATGAAATAAGGAATATAAATACTCCGAGAAAAGGACGAACCTCCACAGTAGGGCCATTTATTTTGATATGGTTCGTTCCAATTATTCCAAAAATCAAAGAAACCTCATGATTCGTTACCACTATATAGCTTTCTGAAATACTTGTTTCTCAAATATGTATAGGATTGTTGAACATAATAAATCAGCTATTACAAAAATGGAATTCAATCTTGATTTGTTAGGAGAAAAAAATATAACAAATAGGTGAAAATATAAATTTGTTCATGTAAGTTTTCGTTACACGTCTTCCTTATAGTGTTTGCTGTTTCTCAAAATAACTATTACTTATTTGATTTATTATTCTCGATAAATAGGAAAGTTTATCATCGATCAGAACTATCCGCTTGGTGATGCGCATCCTGGCTAGCTTTGACTTAGCTTCTGTAGCAACAAAATGAGCTCTCCACTTCATTGCTCCCTTGTTTCACTGAGCCATTTCAGCAAATTCACCGATCAAGCTATATAGTGCATTTGTGGAACAATGTAACATTAGCAGATCCACTCGAATACTAACCAGAAACTTCTAGAGGGGTATTGAATGAGAATAGCTATGACTTCCAATTGTTTGAAGAAGGATGTGATTTCAGACAATGAGAGTCCGGAAGGTGATATTCAACGCTAAATTTTATTCTACATGTAAGATTTATTCAACTATTTCATTATTATTCGATTGAAGATGAGGAGAAAGAAAATGGATATAAAAGTGATGAAGGTATCATGTATGAAGGTACAGGAATAAATGTTGTCGATTCTGAAACAGAATAATCATTAGATATTCAAGTTTAAATTTGTTATTGAAAAAAAAAATTATTATCGGTTATAATTGCACGAGTGCATAAAAATTACCGATAATTTTGCAAGAATGCGTGATATCTAAAAATTGCAAGAGTTTATTTTCATATTTTGGCGAAATATGCAAATAACCGAATGCAATTTGTATAAGATATCACGCTTGAATGCAAAATTATCTGGCCATTTTTATGCAAGAATGTAATTCATTGGAATATTTCACGAATAAAGAAATTCTCAAGGAAATGTTATTTTTTGTTCATATATACTTTCCTCTATAGATTGTATGGAGCACTCACCAAAACGCGAAATGTTTTCTATTTTTGAAGTCTATCTGACATTTATTTGTGTTGTTTACTGACGTCTAGCGATACGGTTTCAAATGTGTTGCAACTTTATACGCCCACCCGTTAATCTTCCAGACTGCCTTCTAACGATCTGGCAGTAAAAGAATTAATTTCAAGTTAGAAACTCGTTGGACAGAGGTATGTTGCTCGACCTATTGTCAGCTCTTTTTCTTATAAGCCAGTAGTAACCTGAGTATTGGGCCTAGTACACTCTCTCACAAACAGTTCTACAAGTAGAAAAAGGGCCCAAATAAACAGTTAATTTAACATAAATCTATGGACACCAAGCAATTCCGATTATATAGTCAGTATACCATAGATTTGTGTACCTAAGATTGAAAAGTTTTGTGTGAAAACTTTTATATAGGGATCATTTCCTTCTCCTGAAGAAGCAAACTTTGAGAACGAAATGAGCGTCGCACATTCAATTACATTTGCATTATAAGGATACAAGGATGAAAGTCATGAAAAGTGTCGCGAAGAAATGTATCGAGATATTGATCCGCTCTTTTTTCCCCCAGAATCACATCTAAAAGTGAATGAAATGATCAAAACTATAAATACTACAGCATTGTTGTAGAATATGGTTAATAAAATGATAATTTTTGGTTGAATTCATTCAGGAAAATGTGGGAACAATTTTCAGATTCACACGGTACTTCACAGTTTATAAACGGAGAACTAATTAATCAGCCACAATTCTCTCAAAATGCTTCATGTGGATATAAATATCTTCTGAAGTGTTAGTGAAAACGAACTGGACCACGACTAATGATCGACAATGGTTGAATCAACACCCCTAATAAATTTACAGCTTTTTTTAAAGTAACATTATCCCTTTGTATTGTTTCTCTCCGATTCAGTTTGCCAGATATGCATTATGGGTGACTATCCAATTAGCATGGGATGGTCATTAGGGGTGGTCCAACGGTCTGTTAATTATGTGCTTTTGACGTATTCGGATTCCATAACGATTTTCTGGGAAAACAATCGACAGCTCACTCTAACATGTGTTTCACCGAATTCAATTAGTTTGTATTATTCATTGAACACAATATATGAGAATCAGTCTACCTGAAAGTCCGATCATACCTATGATTCAATTCATAAATTTTCATGAAAATTCCATTGCATAACCTGTCGTTGTGTATACAGGTTGGCCCATCGAAGACTTACCGGGACCTATAACTACCAGGAAAATATTTTGGATAGTGATTTCGATGTTTTTTTGATAGAGTGATTCAAGAGGTAGGTTTATATGTATGATACATAAGTAGAGAAACATTGATAATTTTGAAGGTTTTTAATGTGATGTCGCGAATAGGACATTTTTTGCGCTTACATTGCAAACGCTGACTGAACTCAACGAGATAGTTCAAGATAATGTACTACAGTATTGTACACCTTCAAAAGGTCTACAGAAGAGTCCGCGATGGTATATGCCTATCTCTCAGGGATGATACACAATAGCTACTTTTTATCCGTGCGAAGCCGGGGCGGGTCGCCAGTTTGAGAACAAATCGCAAAATCCAGACTTTTTGTGTTTCTGTGTACAAAGAATAAAATCTAGTTCTCTTTATGAGGAGTCAGAGAAGGTTCTGCAAGAAGAAACGTAAAATTTGGTTTAAAAATTTTAATTGATACTTCTTACATTCCAATCACAGTGTTATTCCAGAAAACGCATTCCAACTTAGCCAAATTTCTAGTGATTTGTAGCTGAGCAGGGATGGAAATACTAGTCAAAAAAATGTAAATAAAGAAAATAATGAAATATTATGAATAAATGTTGAAATCAAGTTTCAAGTTGGGTGCACTCACGACGTTTCGATTGATGGTATCCAATCTCCTTCGATGATTTTATGCAAGCTGTATTTGTTTGTCGTTCTGGGGTTCTAAAGCCTCCAAAAGTAGAATTTTCAAATATCACGAATAGTCACGGCTATGCTTGAAGACTGGCTTTGAATCAAATATTCCAAATGAACAATTTGTTCAGGCTTGTCTCAACTCACCTACACAGTAGGTTGACGGACTAACACCTATCAGAAAACAACTACTCCCCTGGCTAATACCATGAAGGGCATTGGATTACATCCAACAGGTGTTAGCGCAGGATTCTTCACAGAAGAAATTCCTGTATATGCTCTTGACTATATATAACTTCAAAGTACATAATTCTCGAATTACAGTCAAATTTATTCACAACTGAATAAAAGCGAAATTTGGAAATGAGGAGGAAGGAGTTCATGAGAAATAGGTTGACAGGCTCATAATTATACTTTTCCATGTTGATGTATGATCAGTCCCACAGTGTTGAGCAACTCTTTCAGACCGACCCGACACCCAAACCCTCAACAGCAGTGACTTAAGGCGAGTTTAGAATACAAATAAGCACAATCTAGTGGATAATTAACAGTTCATAATCAAGGGGATCTTCAATGTACAATGCCTAAGAGATATGTGGTTTACTGAATGCATAATTCAAAATGCATAATTTTTCTTCCCAGTTATCAAATAGTGCATGGTCATTGACCATTATCCCAATGAAAACCATTGGCAAGAAACGTTGAAAATTCAAGGTTATCAATTATGAAATATCAAATACATTGGATGTTCAACTTGTATGGATTGTGCATTGAAGTTATACCTTATCAACTGAATTGTGCTACTTCGTTTACAAAAGCCGCCTTCTACTCAATATCACGTACTGAAATATATCGCCAGTAATAAGGAACTGTAAATGCGGGTTGTGAATAAGAACAATTCAGTGGATAATGCACAATTCATACTTCAGTTGATATATCTAATGCACAATGCATAAGAGAAATGTAGTTTACAGAAAGAAATCTTTTGATAGTGGTCCTGAAAAAAAATGTACAAGAAGGTTATATCCATCAATTAATTTATTCGATAGTTATTAACGAATTGAACTGTCAAGCAAGGGGATCAATTTTTCAGTAAATAACTTGAGTACCGTTGATGTCAGGTGAATTATTCAGATTATCGAAGTAGATATATTTGAAATAGACACAACCATGCAAATTATCGTACTAGGTAAAATTACCGTTTTCGTCTACCAAACATCGACTCAAAAATTCGAAAAGATCATGGTGTCATCCGGTTGAAGAAATAATATGTCGTTGGAAAAAAAAACATCAATTTTTCCCATTATATTGAGCGTATTAATAATGAACTTTTTTTTCAAGTTCCCATTGTTATGTTAGAGGGGATATCGCTTCAACGAAAGCGACTTCAATACGAGTATACTTTAGGAGATTTCATGATCCTGGTGTTCTGTAATTTTTTGAATGTTGATGCTAACAGATTACGATCTCATTTTTCTCGAATGAAATAAAGTATTTTTTATCCATATTATAGGGTTGTAAAGTATTCGTCAGAAGCGCTTCACAATGATGTATCACAAGACCACTTTTCAATTTTTTTTCCAGGTGGCACCCACTCGCCATCTTTATATATATATAGAAGATGAGCAGTCGTTGCTGACTGGTTAGGAATGAAACTAGTGAATAGTGGATTGGGGCTTTTCAGGAATTGAAAGAGTACCCTTTGAAGTAAATCAAGATAATATATATATATATATATATATATATATATATATATATATATATATATATATATCATACATCATTCAGACCGATATCAATTCAATATTGATAGGAAAAACACATTTATCAATCTAATACATATATTCATTGTTTCATAGTTGGCATATCGAATCTGTTTTGTGAATATCTACCGATGCCACAGGCTAGCTGCTTTAAATATACATATGGAATGATTGATAGCACTTATTGAAGTTTTATTCGATTACTATCAAACGATATTAGACAACTTTAATAACTATTTATATTCCCAGTAACGTTATGCCCTGAGGACTTTAGTAATAGTTTATGTATTAGGTTCGGAGTGTGACAGGCAACAGATAATCCAGTGGGGTACTATAGCACCAAAAAAAATTCAAAAAATGCAAATAATTTTATGATTCAAACCAGAATCAACATTGAGATAATTCAAGCCAGAGCTGTGCTTTTTATGGTCAATGGTGAAAAAACCCGTCTCAACTGATATTGTGGCCCGAAGACAAGAATGTACTTTTGGAGCTGTTTTTCAATAGACAAAAAAATTGGTATTATGCATCCAATTCAAATTTACCTCAAATATTTTTTTTCGATCTTCATTATCGTCACATCATAATCAAAAAGTATTTCTTTATATGTAGATTTACACGAAAGGGGAGCCCTGCAATTTTCAAAGAACACCCCGTGAATCAAGGGACAGGAGATACGAATTTACATTCCGTTTGAATTTCTGAAGTTTGTAAGCCTCAGGAAAAACCTCCTTTGGCAAGGAGTTCCGAAGCTCAGCCGTTCTATAGAAGAAAGAACCCTTAGCAAGAGAGGTTTGACAGGTTTCCAAATTCACAACAAAGGGGTGGGAATTCTGTACTCGTCGGGTCATCCGTGTAGATATTACCAAGGGTGGAACGATTGATAACAATTCGGAAGAGCATCGACCGTGAAAGTATCTATGGAAGAGAGACAAGTCTCCGACCCTTCTACGATGTTTCAATGAAGTAAGCGAGTCTGTGAGCGAAGAATCACCAACCAGACAAATTGCCTTTCTCTGAATAGAAACGAGAAGCCTCAATGAATGTTTTGGTGCCGAACTCCACACATGAGAACATGACATTTATTATTTATTATTGAAACCCACAAAATCTTCTATGAGAGTAAAAATCAGGGAGGGAAATTCAAAGTCATGAAACCCGTTGCCACTGGTCGAAACCTGTTAGTTACACTATTCATAACTCAAGAACTGCTGAAACGATTTGGCTGAAAATTGGTGGGGAGGTAGCTTAAAACCAGGAGACAAAAATAGGATAATTTTTTCCCCGTTTTACCGTTTTTTCAGAAATTCCACCCCTCAAGGGTGTGAAAAACAGGCACCAAACAAGCATAATAGTTATTTATGATATGAGTGCTAAAAGTGATATTTTATTTTGTGAGAAGGGAAGTTTGCGACACGACGCCGAAGGAGGAGTGTTCCATCCCTTCAAACAAAATAAAATCACTTTCAGCAGGTATATCATTCACAATTTTTTCTACAAAAACCATTAAAAGTCCAAATTAACGCATACCTATTTTACATTAATTAATTGATAAAATAATAGCCTCGAGAATATCAGTTTTGAATCAAATTTCATCTAATCTATTCATGAAACAAGTTGCCAAGTTAATCAAAAACAGAATTTGTGGATTTGTCTTTGTCGACAACTAACGTCAATAAACCACGAACTATTCTTTCTCGTATCTTCGTTCCTCGATGAAAAGTGATCCAGAAAATGAATTTCTACCGCCGGGAATTGAAGAGGCTGCCAATGAAGCTGCTTTTGAATTATTGCCTATAGTGTAGCCGCTGAAAAGATAGAATGATCACGTGAACGGCACGCACTCTTTGAATGTTCCTCTCCCCAATGTAACAAGTCCGATTTACACCACTCAACAAAAACGTCGCCGCGTCGTCCTCCCATCAACTCTTGGGATGCTTTTTTATAAGTGTTCATTATTACACCTTTTTCCTCTTCAGTTGAATGTCTTTTTTTTATCTTCTTTTTGGAGGTGAAAGAGTGTTTCCATCCATATTATTTAATTAACGTAACACACGTAAATACAAAGCACAAATGAGTACAGTACAGTGTAAACAGTTCTTCATTTATTTCAGTTTAGAAGGCGTGGCTATGCACACATTCACTGTTCACGCGTCCTTGAATTCTATCTTTTGAACAGCCCGACTATAGTAAGTCAAAGCGACAGTACGCGTTTTCATACGATCGTTTCTTGAAATGGTGTGATCAGAAAAATGTCAGTGGCAAGGAGGCCAGTGAAAAAGTGCTTCTTGCATACTTTGAAGAAAAGTCCAAAATATGGAAATCGTCAACGCTTTGGTCGAATTTCTCTATATTGAAGTCGATGATGAACATAAATAATCATGACATAAGCAGCAGATATTACAAGCTTGTGGCTTTTTTGAAGCGGCCATGGAGTTTCTTATCATAATTGAAGTTTCACTAATTGTACGTTTAATTGAATAAACACTTCATTTTGAATTATGTTTTTATATTTTCTCTACAAATAAATCACTTTCAGCACTAGTGCTAAAAATTATTTACTTTTATCACCAGTGTCATAAAATGGCATTTTAGACACTGACAGCATGCGTCAAAAATTATACTTTCACTGACATTTGTAGAAAAAACTTCACAGAATTGATGGCAGACGTGTTTCGTATTTTATTGATATTAATCGCCGAACGGCGTTAAAAAAGGGTAGAAAGTAATTTTGGGGGTTAATCAACGCACAGCTTGAACCACTGATCGTAGATATCTGAAACTTGGAGGTTGTGTTCTTCGTATGACGTAGGCCTCCTATAAGGAGAATTTTCCGAAATGTCACCCCTAAGAGGGTGAAAAATGGGGTTAGAGTTTGTATGGGACAACGTGACTTCTAGGTTCAATCAACTTCAAATTTTGCATAAACATTCTTAGGTGTTACATATTTCATTGGAATGGATCGCCTAACAGGGTTGAAAACGGGTAGAAAGTTATTTTAGGGGTTAATTAATTGAAGGGTGTGTTCTTTGTATGACGTAGGCATTCGATAAGAACGGAGTCTTCCGAAATTCCACCCCTAGGGAGGTGAAAAACGGAGCGAGGTTTGTATGGGACAACGTATTTCAATCTACTTCAAATTTTGCCGAAATATTGTTCAACGGAATTGATGAAAGACATATTTCATTGATATTGATTATCCAACGGGGTGAAAAGGGAGTTCATAATATTTTCGACTTCTCTAAAAAGCTCTCTGGAGTGCACCCAGAAGGTTATGAACCTGATAAAACTTAGTACTGAGAACTACACAATATAATTGCAACACAAAAATAACTAACGTCCGACGAAGTGGGCACGGGTCAGCTAGTAATATTATATTATTGAGGGTGAAGTTTATTCATTTCTCATAAATATCCGACAAATATATTTTTTTATAAAGATGAAAGCGAAACCCTGCAATGTTCAAAGAACACCGTGTGAATCAAGGGCATGATATACAAATTAACATAACTTAAAATTTTTGAAGTTTTTAAGCCTCAGGAAAAACATCCTCCAAGGAGTTCCAAAGTTCGGCTATTCTATCGAAAAATAATCCATGAGCAGAAGGAGTTCGATAGGTCTTCAAGCTCACAGCAATGGGGTCAGAATTCTGCACACGATTGACGTCAATTCAAAACAGCACCGACCGTGGAAATATTGAAGAGAAACAAGCCTCTGAACCTTTCACGATGTTCCAACGAGTGAAGGATCACCAACAAGACAGATATATATATATATATTTTATGGCCTGTGTCTAGATGATGTTGAAATAATGCTGAGGTTGTGTCAGAATTGCGGACTGCTAGTTAATGTTCATATGCTCTACTAGGCACTCGTCGGTTTGCCTGGCCGATGTATGTTCTGGGACAGTTAAGAACATGGTATTTCGTATATTCCTTGGGTGTCATTAGGTATTGTGACTTTGGGCGTGCGAAGGAGGGTGGATATTTGGTGGTTTGGTGTAAAAACGGTTTTGAAATCGTGTCTTGTCAGAATTCGACTCACTTTATCAGTGACTCCATGGATATGAGAAAGGAAAGCTTTTGACGTTCAGATTCTTCCTCAGGATGTCTAGGATGAAGAGCTCGGATTTGCTGAAGTTCAGTAGAGCTGTGGATTTGGGAATTTGAAAAATAATTTTGGCTGAGGGCGGATTTGAGCTTTACCATTTTATTAGATTCATTGAGGTTATATGTATAAATGTATGTATTAATTGTATCAATATTGATAATATTGTGTCATTTTTTTACCACAGTTGCATCTTGTGGAGATCTCCTGGTCGGGATTCGGGATGGTTGGTGGTCGTTCCAAGTTCCAAGTCTGAGGATGAGTGGATAGGGGTGTTTCTCATCGGGGCAGCTTTTAACATCCAAGAAGGGGGCATCCAAACCAGATTGCTTGGAATGACATCTGCCGATAATGGCTCCATGCCTAGGGGTTGGTAATAATCCGTATATCGTTCTCAGCAGACATTAATAATTTGGTATTTCGAACACAGATGTGATCTAAGATTTTAGATTTTATGATTCATATGGAAGCCTGACATCCACCAGCAAGTAGAAAAGGTTGAGTAGCCTACCAACAAAAACTACACAGAACCAGGGCGCAGTCAACGAGGTCAGCAAAGACCAGACAAGGTATATCAGAGCACATTCAAACGAAATATAACTATTCATATCGTTTATTGGTCCAATAATTATACATTATATATCGTTAGATTTTTCGGGGAAGTTTAAATTTTTATTCATTTTCAATTAACAAAAAATTTCTGTGGTCCAGCCAAAATCAATTTCAGGACACCTAAAATAATCTGAAACTGACAAGTCAGTCCAAAGAACCCCATTCCAAGCTCCACCGAACTAGTCTGGCCAATCTGCAATAACGGTTACATAACGTAACATAATTTCACAAAAAAATCACTCGCTTATTCAGGGATCCGAATGTCAAAATAGCTAGTAAACCTGTTGAAACCGTTTCCTCAATATTCTCAAAAACTGTACTTCCACTTGAAAATAAAGAAAAATCAAACGTTATTTATCAAATTGGCTGCCTGGATTGGCAAAAATCCTATATTGAACAAACTTCCAGACCATCGAATGGTCGTATCATCACACATAAAATCGATTGTAACATTAAAAAAGTAATGTGCCTTGCCAGAACATGTAATTTCAACGAACCACACAATGAATTTTGAAATTCCCAAGATTCTACATTCCGAACAAAATTATTATAAAAGAAATTTCCTCAAAATGTTTTACATAAATAAAAATGTTAATAGTTTAAATAAAAAGTCAGATGTTGAAAATCTCAGCAAGATTTATACTTATCTTTTCAAATCAAAAAGTGACAGTTTTCATCATCTCCAATCACAAAATTAGTTTTAAAATTTCCCGCACCAACCGTAAGTTGGCAATGCCACCCCAATACACCTGTCGTTGTTTTCAGTGCGCCTGTCTGATTTTTTCGAATCTTAACGGCCAATTTAGTAACTTAGGCTGGATACAGACAGATCCGAAATCTGACCGTACGACGATACGATAGCTAAAATTAAATTCAGACCAATCAGAAAGCTTTCGGATCGTCGTACGATAGGATTTCGGATCTGTCTTAAACCAGCCTTACTTTCTCGTGTGTTCCATTGACGTGCTCTTTAGCGATTTCATTAATGATTTTAAAGTATGAAACTGAATTTTTATATATGATATGAATTTTCTAGATGAAAAAGACTATCATTCACAGAATTTTAATAATATGACAAAAATCACATCGGCCTTAAGGACATCCTGGAATTTTGAGTTCCGGAGCTTTCGGCTGCATCTGCGGCAGCCATTTTCAGCGGCGTGGTTTCAGTTGAGCTTCTTCCTGTGAGTCTACTATGACTAATGGCTGGAGGTGCTAGCTTTTTAATATTTTGTGGTCGGACCATATTCTGTCGTACATCGGAATCTGTACTTCAGTCTGGCTTTGTCGTCGATGTCTTCAGAACGGGATGCCAAATTTTGTTTAAGGTCAATCTCTTTTCATTCTTGTTGAAGTTATCTTCATATATCGATGGCTTCACGGTATAAGCGTGTGAAATAATCTGTCGTTGTTGGAGGATCGATTGATTTCATTGGATAGAGGGTCTCTTGGATCTTTGGCAGACCTCAGGTGTTCATGTATTTTCCTCGTGGGCTTGTAAAATGTTTTGATGTTGAGCTTTTTCAAGATGTCTTCTATACTGTGGTATAAAGGATTCCGTGCTCATGAAAATTGTATGTAGGAACCACCAAATGCAGTTTCTTGACAGGGATTAGTGAGCTCAGTCTGAATTGTCGGTTGAAACAAACTGAAAAATCAGCTCTAGCTGAACACGCTGAATTGTCGGTTGGAACAAACTGAAAAATCAGCTCTAGCTGAACACGCCCTCCTCGATAATCACAATATATAATTTGACAAGGCCATATATCCTGTGACTGGTAAAAACGCACATATTCGAGGAGAAGTGGAGATTACACTGATTCTTGGGCAACTCACCATAATTGATACAGTGTACGTCGCAGACATAGAAGTTGAATTTATACTAGGAATGGATTTGATTAGTGACTATGGGTTTTCATTCGACCATGAAGACAAGCCTGTGGTAGAAGTCCATTGTTTCTCAAAGTGGAGTGTAGTAGATTTAAGATGCAGAAAAACTCAAAGTCGTCTCCACAATTTAATATTCGAAAGATGTCAGTACGGTGATTCAGTACATGTTTCGAACCTACATAGGTTCATCATCAGCTGAATTTACATTGAATTATGGAGAAGAAAAAATAGCAAAATCACATGGAGAAGTTCAGAAGGACATAAAAAATGTTTGTAATGACAATTATGATTAAATTGATATTAGGAGAATTTGGGACATCCCTATGTATTTATGGTGTTAGGGATGTCTCAAATTCCCCTAATATCAATTTAATCATAATTGTCATTTCAAACATTTTTTATGTCCTTCTGAACTTCACCATGTGATTTTGCTATTTTTTTTTCTCCATAATTCAATGTAAATTCAGCTGATGATGAACCTATGTAGGTTCGAAACATGTACTGAATCACCGTACTGACATCTTTCGAATATTAAATTGTGGAGACGACTTTGAGTTTTTCTGCATCTTAAATATAAATACATGAAGACAAGGTTATGAATTTTGGAGAAGAGGAATTTGTCCTTACAACTCCAGCAGTAAGATCAATGCCTGTTGAACTGCGATTGATGAAAACTGCAAGTATTCCTGGATTTTCGGACACATTACTTGGCGCTACAGTAGATAAAGACCCTGGGTGCTGGGTTTGAATAGTACAGCCATGTGATGAATCTTCCTGAAATTTGGTTCTTGCACGAGCCCTAGTAAAGGTAGAACAAACCATCCCCGTAGGAATTGCCACCGTATATCCTGAAGAAGTAACAGTTAAAGAAGGTGATGTGACTGGAGCTTGTGAACCAGTCACATGGGTAGCGAACTACGATTCAAATGACCACCAGGAAATAAAGGCAGCCTCTAAGAGTGTTATGACAACTCTTGGAAAATCACTCGAACACTTACCATGAGAGGAACTGAAAGCTGCCAAGAATTTCATCAGGCGTGAAAGTGGAACTTTGATTCGACAACAACAGGAAGAATTACCTTGGTCGAACACGGAATTGATACTGGCCAAGCCCATCCGATTTGGCAACCACCAAGAAGGGTTTCATTTTCCGAGCAGCAAGAGATGGAAGAGCTTGTTGACATTGAAGAATCGACGAGCCCCTGGTCTGCTCCTGTTGTGTTGGTTTCCAAGAAGGATGGATCTACGAGATTCTGTGTCGATTACAGGAAATTGAATGATGTCACCAAGAAGAGTAGCTACCCTTCACCAAGACTAGATGACACATTAACAACTTTGGCAGGTTCAAGTTGGTTCTCAACACTATATTGCAGAATGTTTGAAATGGAAGGAAAATGGAGCGGAAGGATCCACCTGGAAGGACATCTCAGATCGATCACCAACGTTTAAAGCATTGTGGGCACCATGGGATTCCTTGATTGTGGGGAATGGCCTATTGAAGAGTGCTTGGGAGTCAGCCGACGGCAAGAAAGTGAGTTCCCAACTGCTTGTGCCTATGTCGAGAATAGATATGACATCATCTGGAAGAAATTCATGAAGGTAAATCAGGTGGACATCTAGGAGTTAACAAGTACGTTGGTTTAACTGGGTCCAGTGTCGAGAAGATGATGAAAGATGGTGCCGAAGATGACCAGAATGCGAAGCAAGCAAAGATCCTAGAACAAGGATCAAGAGGCGATATGAAACAATAGAATATTGATGCTCCGTTCGAACGAATTGCCATCGATGTAGCTGAACCATTTCTGATGACGAATGGTGGCAACAAATACATCCTCGTTGCTATGGATTACTTCAGTAGATGGGTTGTAGCTTATGCCTTGCCTAATCAGGAATCATCCACAGTTGCTGGAGCTCTGGTGGACAACATGTTTGCAACCTTCGGAGTATCAATGGAGCTACATTCCGATCGAAGAAAAAGTTTTGGATTGAACTTATTCAAGAAAATTCATGAATTGGTGGGAATTAGCAAGACCAGAACAACTGCCCTCCACCCAGTCTGATGGAATGGTCAAAAATGGCAACAGGACTATGGAAGAACATCGACATATTCATCTATTCTTGAGAGACAGCTCGATATTGCGAAAAAAAAATTAAAGATAACTTGTGATACGAACTCAAGGCGAATACTGGTGAATTGAAAGGAGATCGAGTATGGCCGCACAACCCTCGTCGTGAAAAAATGAATTTCTCCCAATTTAAAACCATCTTGGAAAGGACCCTATACGATAGTAAAAAAAGGAAATCACGTGGTTCACAGCAAAAAGTAAGGTCGTTCACCTAAAAAGACTCAAACGCTACAATGGCGATAATGAAACAATTGTATGATCGATACAATCGAAATTTAGGAGGGGATAATTTTACGAAATTCTCTATCGCCGCCGCTGAGCCTCATTAACATAATTCAACGCGCTGTGTCAATCGACGCGATCCCGGAAGCACTCGTCGCCTTCTGAATTCTCGAAGAATTTAGCAAAAATCAAGTAGTTTCCGAGCGAATAGTCCCGATGTTCTAGACTCTCTGACTTTGAAATTTCGAGGCTCGAATGGAACATCTAAACTTCTCGATAAATCGATCAGACTATATCAGAATGTATTTTCATAGGGTAGCGGCTGTGTTTTACTGAAAATGTTCAAGTCATCTGAGAAGTCTTAAAGTGTTTACGAGCGATTTATAAGCGAGAGCAGTATTCGTATTTTCTACTGACGTTAATAAAATTAGTTTAGTGTTGTTTGGAGTCTTATTCACTAAACGAACCCAGAAATATCATAACAATATAGGTATTAGTTCTTGTAATTTTTTAATAGGCGAATTTGAGTCATATGAGAAGTTGCTAACTAATTCTATCCAGAAGAAACTGTTTTTCAATTGACGCATAAACATTTCGGGGTAGATTAAAAATCTGCCCATCTACACCTGTATGGATCCCAATATTTATCCACCACAAAATAATGACGTTCAAACAGTACCTATTCACTGATTTGGTTACAGTTGGATAATTTCAGGACTAAATTACAACTAGACATTGTTGCCTTGAACTATGCGTCAAAAACGATCAATGAAAACCTTGCTATTGAAACTTGCTTCGTCTATCAATGGTTTCCAACATATATAATCTTATCCATGAATATTATTCATTTTCACCGAGCTCGGATTTCACCAAAAGTAATATAATCCAAGTTTACGTAATCTACGTCGAAATCAACCAAAAGATTTCGTTTCATTTTCACGATATTTATCTCAAAATTCATGACCTGACTTTATGTATAGTTTTGTAATGTATGTATCCTAGTTAACGTGAGATTATATCGGTAATTGCTAAAACTGACCTGTTTTTAAAATTATTCTGTAAAGGTAGATTCATGCAACGATCATTATAATTACATTAACATTACACTATCATTACATTTTCACTAAGAAAATGTTGTCGTTCATGCAACACTCATTACATTATGAAACTGTTGTTGAAATCTTTATGTTTTTCATTTTCAGGATGTTCATATTGACGAACTAATTCTATTAGAACACCTTGATCCGTTATATTGCTGAATACTAATAATATAAACACAAAAATAAACATCACATAACCTAAAACCGTCAAATGACACGTCACTGCACATGCGCAGTTGCTGTTTTCACTGAGATTTGTAATGTAATGAAAATAAAGTTAAAAGTTGCCAACTTCTTAGTGCGACTAATGTAAATGTAATGTACTAATGTGTTGCGTGAACGCTTCCACTATAAAATGGATGTTCAACTTTTCCTAATGATAATGTAATGTTAATGTAATTATAATGATTGTTGCATGAACCGTCCTTAAGAAAAACCAAGTCGTCGTCATCAGAACTTGGCCGCGCGTCAATGATTTTTTGTTTGGTGTTGTGGTGATTGCTGCTGGAAAAAGTTTTGAAAGAGTTCGTACCAGTTCATTTCAAGTGGAGAAGTCACCAAGTTACATACTATTTTCACTAGGATCGTTATATTTCGTAAAGGTTATCAAGTCGGCATTCTTCTGTTTCAGATGCTGAAAGAGCAGATCAGGAAACGAATCTGAGTGCCTGAAGATTTGGGAATATATACATGTAGTCCTTGAATATATCTTCTGTTATAGGTTGGACACTAATGAATGATAAAATGCAAGGCAATATCTATGTAACCGATCTTAGACGTCGGGAGTGTTCATAGGTGAGTCGGAACCTCTGATGTGAAAGTGAATTTTTTTGAAAGAGATCAATGACCCTCACACCAAAATTGATATCGCAATCGACGCGAAGCTTACCAATCAAGTATTTTCGAGAGAAGAGCATCAATTTTTTTCTTCTGAAAATGACAACTTGGTTAGCAATATGTGCGTCGAGTGAGAGTGATATCAATTTATTGTTTCAGTAATTGATCAGTGTCAGAAAATATTTAACACCAATTACCCATAAAGATAAGGAAGTCTAATAAAATTATTGCATAATCAGAGGTATTCCACCTCCCATAGGAAGTTATAATGCGAGAACTTATACATGAGAAATGAGTATTTAGCAAAGAAGTTCAGAAAATATCTAGCATTGACGATCCCAAAGTGGAAGACGATTAGACATCTATGAGTGATTGCATATGGTCATAATTTTAGAATGCCTTCGAGATCGCATTTAGATCGACTCAGTTATTTTACTCCTCAACCAAATGCGGCGGACATTTGAAATCGAAAGCGAGAGGGACAGGCAAGTCTATAAGTCGCATGAATAATTCTGACCAATGTCTGTAAGAATTCAAGGTTTATATTCCATCGAGTATAATTGAAGAAAGTCCTATTTTGAAAACATCTCACCTTCAACTATTTTTCAACTAGTGTCATTGAACATCGCTGCGGTTCTATTGTTGACCCCTCGAATAAGAAGCCCATTCTGATGCCAACTCATAGCTACAGAATAAACTGGACAACAATTTTGGATGGCGACCACAATTATTTGTTTCGTTTTGAGAAAAGTCTAGAATGGGATCCCTGAGAGTTAGTTAGCCCTATTATGGTCTGAATTCAAATTTATTACGAATAGGCGCTACCTTATTATTTCACAAACAAGAGACATGTTTATCCTTATAAACTATTTATTCAAAACCATTGACCTAATTAAATAAAATATATAAAATTAATATAGCTTAGATTCAGTCCAATTGATAAAACTGCTTTATTGCACAAAGTCTTTCAGTGAATACACTACGGCAGTAGTCGATGGTAATGCGCTTTTCTACTTTTTTCTATAACGTAAAAAGAATGTGGTTTTCCATTGCCGGGAAAATATTTTGTGATGCCAGATTTTTTTGGCTTGGCAGGAACGTAATACGATGATTTGAGCGGCTTTCTGTCCTTTTCAGGTTGGTCCAATACCTCATTCCATCTAGAATGACTGAAGTTTGTGGAGTAATCTTTAGATTTTGATTTGTGATGTTTGGAAACAGCCTTCTTCAGCAAAGGCATATTCCAGTGATATATTTTTGCTGGTTTGCCATTGTTTTTGAATCCAACTGGCAAATTTTTGCTTTTACTGTGGATTTCTTCGATCGTGTTCGGTTTGTTATGAACGTAATAGTGAGGGTTGGGAGGCAACTTCACGATGAATACGTGAGAATCATCTGATCTGCTATGATGCCTAGATTCGACAGCCAACCGTTTTCTGTGGTGGCTGTTTGGTCCTCTGATTTTCTGTAATCCCAACTTTTTCAATAGTTCATGGTTTTTGGTTGTGGAAGATGACTTTGAATCTGACAACGTGAAGCAGATGAGGATGATGAAGGTGGTCAAAGCCAGGTATCTGAAACAAAGGTTTTACTTCAATATGGTGACAAATATAATCTTTTATAAAATAGTAGTGTGGCTTTGCACGACTGAAAAAATCACCATCTCAAATACTATGCCACAAAGACGGAGTTTTGATGATTTCTCAAACATTAAATGCATTGATACTAGGATGTCATGATATTGTATAAGTGTTTATATTTTCACACAACGTGCCTTACGCCATATCTCACTCATAAAAATGCATACGATGCAAACGAATTTACAATAGAAAGTAATGGAGCGGAGACTTCAGTCAATATGATCACAGTTATTGTTGGAATTACCACTAATTCAGAGGAGGAATTAATTATACCACAATTTATTGTCGGACACGAATAACGAGTTACATGGATTGGGCGTGTTTGGTCGATGCTAAGCCTGAAAAGTAGAATTTTTGAGGTGTACTCAATTTATTGAATAACTCAATTGAACGATTTGTACCAGCATTATAGGTAGTGTCTATTGAAAATAATGATGAATAGTAGATAAAATTCCTCATGTAATCAAGTGAAGCGTGAAATGATATTACCTGTTTTATTGTCAATGTATTTCACACATTGCGATGATTATCTGCAGTTATGCAGTTATTGAAATATTATCAGTGAATTTTTGATGTCGAGCATGAATAATAAATATAAAATTCGGCAATGGCGTTTGTCTTAACTAAAATCATCTACATAAAGAAGTATATCTGTTCCGTAGTTTTCTGTGTTTCTAACCTATCACAATCTGGAAAAATAAGGACTGAAATTGGAATCCATACAAGTGTAGAAAGGCACTGAAATCATGGCAGAAGAGAGCAACGGCAGGAAACGAAAATCAAAGAAATCTGCTTTCATCATGCTGTCTGGGAGAGATTGCATCTCTATGAGTTCGCTTGATATGGATCGCGGATGACTGCCCCTCCTGAAGGATAAGAAATATTTGACAAATGTTAATTACGAAAATAATCAACAAGAAATATTTGCATTTGAAAGGGAGTTTCCGTTTTGAGAACGGAAGCGGATTTAGTTTCCGAAACGTTTACGATGAGTATTTTCATATATAAATCAGTTTTTCTTATTTTTTTCATAGGCTACTTTGAGTTATACGAGAAGTTTCTGACTAATTGGACTTGTTCTATACGAAAGGAAATGTTTTTCGATAGACACACAACTTTTCGGGGTATATTAAATATCTGCCCTTCTACACTTGTATTTATTCCAATATTAAATCTTATTTTTCAGATTGTAGTAGGTCAGAAACCCAGAAAACTACAGAACAAATATTCATCCACCACAAAATAATGACGTTCAAACAGTACAAACAAGTCTAAATATATATATATATATATATATATATATATATATATATATTTTATGAAAAGTTTTTGAATTCATAAAATCAACATAATTGCTTTTTCAGAAAGTCCAAAAAATGTGTGGTATATAAAACCAATGTTTTGAAAACATTTTCACCACTTATTTTGATCTCTATTATGAGGCACTTTACAAAACCACAGTGAAGGATTTACTGTGACAAAACTCTGAGGTCTTGTGAGAATGAACTATATTTTTCAAAACCTCCATTGTCCATCAATAATTTATCAGTCTTCAAGTCAATAATCTGAAAAAAAATCTCAAACAATACGTTCTTGAATTCTCGGTGATTCAAAATTCAGATTCATATTTTTCATACTGATATTCACCACTACATGAGTAGTTAATGGAAAGCTTGCATCTCACCAGATGCAAAAGGCCGTTATCATCAAATTATAAAGTCTATTCAGGGCACACGACTTTCATTCCTAATGACCGCTCAACCCTTGTGTATCTCATTGGCACGAATTAATTCAAATTACTTAACAGATTTCCACGAAACCTTCATTAAACCTGGAGTGAATCTCCATAGCATTTGAATTTCGATATTTGAATATAAAAGCAGTGCGCACTTTATGAGACTATACATACAAACTTCACACCTTTCTTCTACGAATGAACTCATTTGAAGTGAGAAATCTATTCAGCTTTCTGACACTTGATAAGTTACCAGCAATGTTTTTATAACTCATGATTGCAAATAAACTCGACTGTATCCAATTTGCGGCATATTCAAACACTTCATTGCATCTAACAATTGCGGAATTCTCAGCAAAAGATCATAAATCAGTAGTGGCGCGGTCTAAAATGGTCTGAAACCGCTATATGCCAAGAGTGTGAAGAAAATACTGAACACCGTAAAAGTCAGAAAATCATTTCAATAAACTTATACTGTTAGCAAACATATTGATCTCCATCTCCATTCTGGTTGTTGCAAATAACTCTTTGAAAACTTATCAGGAAATATGGCAAGAATTTCTGCATTTATATTTATCTATCATTGAATAGAGTATGTAATTCGCTTAAGTATATTTCGGCCACTTCGAAATCAGTTTTCGAGTGATTCCCAAGAAATCACTAGTTTTTTATCGACGTAGTCAATAATTAACATATAATGAAACATCATTAAAGTACATTAAGTTAATCCCGATTGAATATCTCATACCACATGCTACCATTCGGGACGGTTACTGAATTTTTTCCATCAGGAATAATCACTTATGATTTTGACCATAGGAATTAAACATTCCGTTAATACAAAAACTCTCGACATGAAGTTATATTTGGATTTACTCGTCCGATTATATTACAGAATAGCATATACGCAATAGAATATTACATAATTATATTGTACAACAATAGCCAAAATATATCATCTACTATTTCAAATCATAATTATTTGAATATGCATACTTGCAGAGCAGTTCCGGGCCTCTTGGCCTCCGGCCAGTGCAAGATAGTCCTAACCAACAAATCGCAAGTTGTTGTTTTCCCTTTATTCAAATTTCTCCGGCAGGGCTATCATATATCAAAAAGGCGGAATTGCACCAGAAGCAATTGCCGTTCTCGCTCCATTTGTCCATAGACTAGTCAACCAAAAGCATACACTTAGAGCTCGAACCTCGTACAAGACCAAGTAAAATGCTCCATAACAAAGTCGGTGAGATGAGCTACTGGCGACAATCAAATGAACTTGAATGATACTTTCGAGCCAGTCTCGACTACCTGAACAGTAGACTATTGGGGTTGCATCTGCCAAAAAACAACTATTTCCCTGGTAAATACCACAAAAAGCATTGAATTATATTCGAGAGGCACTTATATAACCAAATGAGAGATTTTTTCCTTGATCTCTCACTGTCACTGTGGCATATGGCGGATATAATTCAATGCCATTCGTAGTATTTACCAGGAGAACAATCGTGTTCTGCCAGATGTTTGCCCATCATCCTACTGTGTAGGTAGTTGAGACTGTTTTGAACGTATCGTTCAGAATTGATTTAATTCTTGTATTGTCGTAATTACCCATCGTAAAATATACAAGTACAAATTATTTGATTAAGCGCAACTCTTTCAATATATGCAATCAATTCGAAATACGGCAAAAAACGTGAATAACCACGTTGCAGAAAAACATTGGTAGATGGCGTTTGGTATTTCACATAAATTATTTTACATACATAAACAATTGGGGTATAAGGTTCAATATCAATTCTATGAACATTCACTCCTATGAAACGCAGTTAACGGCATCCTGGAAATCAAAACCCCATTTAAATAAAAAGTGTTCATAATTTTTTTCAACAATAATTATACCGTTCAACAGACTAGAAAACAATCAAATTTATCTGCACGTATTTCGTGACAGACGGTGATTCAGATAATATTCAACAATGAAGCTGCTCTGTATAGTGAGAAAAATTTTACCTTCTCATAATTCATTAATCTCTAAAATATTTGGAACGAATACTATCCTACGAAAATGAATCATTAAAAACAGCGAGTGTGCATTCTTGAAATATGCATGCATATTTCATTCTGAATTTGAACATGAGTACTTGTGGATGGGGGGAAGAATGGGCCCTACGAATGCATATGTCACGCACGAATACACATTCCTCAGTATAATTTGGCGGTTCTCCTTTGAACGCTCGTACTATAAAAGCAAAGTTGGGTACCATGTGTGACCTGAAATGACCTTATGGTAATGTTAGACCCTAAGGCTACCATGAACATCTTCAGCAAGAACTGGACATTTGTCGAATGCAGTGGAGTATTCTCGACATTATACACGACTAATTCACAAGTACTTAAAAAAAAATCATGTTGAAGCATTGACTCGGTACTTTGTAGTTTGTAGACCCCGAGACTATTTTTAAATGGTCGTGTTTCAGGAGAGAATTCAGGATAAATTATAGGATGTGGAGTCTATTTATGAAGCATTAAGCAAGTTTACGAGTCAAATTCACCATGAAAAGAGCGATCGTGCGGTTACGTTTTTATACAGACGATGAGAGAATATTAATTATACGAAACCTCAACGAGCAGACTTAGTGAAATGCAAGTACTGTTGAACAAATGATTGAACCCCAAGAAGCCGCGTATTCATTTCTATTGTAGACTAGAAGAGTTGAGATCGATTATTTCAATCAGTTATGAACCTTATAATTCAAAAACTTGATTCCAATTATACCATCAACTGACGAGTTATTTATTTCTTTACGCTTTTTAGGCAGCATACGCAGCTATCGTATCTAATGGTAGTAGGTTAAAGTACTGGCACTGGCCAAACAATTAGTTCTTCAGGGGATTCATGAGACTAGTTTAGCTGAATCTTTCAAAGGTATTGGAAAGGAGTTATTTTGGTTTAACATTTCTCCTGGTGGAGAACCAATTTGGCATATCTTTTCCAAAGTTTTTTTATGTTTCGGGAAGTCATAATCGACACATTTGACAGTGTACTTATTTCTGTGCGGGCATAAAGTGCAGTTTATGTGCATGTCACAATCGCTTTCTGTCAATCCGTTGCTAATGTAATCGTTCAACTCCAAATCAAGAACCGAAACTCTTTCGAAACACTTTTTTTTTGCCCACACAAGAAGTAGTTTCTGTTCACCGGTTGCTCAGAGCATCGCAACAGTAATAGAATAGTGTTCTTTTCTTTTCAATGGAAAGCTAGTATGTATTCTGAATCATTCTTTACCGATGCCTTCCCAACGAAGTTGTATATCCGTGCTATGTTCATCCCAAAACATATTTTCAATTCAAAAATGATTTTCATGAACAAGAATTTGGGATGGGTTCGTCAGATTGGTGGAGATATGTTGGTGGAGTTTCTGCTATATGGAGTTGACTTTACTCGTTTTCAGAATACATCAACGAAAAGAAACCATCAACAAATTTCACATTGAAAGTAGAAAACAACAGATTTTCTTCCTTCTGATGTGAGATGTAATAACAATAAATTAACACCTTTTCACACAATTGTTCATCGAAGAAAAAAGCAAGATTCAAACTAACATGCAAGTGTCAAGAAACTACAGTTGAACTTCTTCACAATAGAACGAAACTAGTGTACGAAGTATTGGGAAAGATTGATCAAGAAATAAATATCCATCCATGAATCGGAGGAAGATCGATACCTTCGGAAGGCGGATAAGTGAACAAAAGATGTGAATCAGGAACAGGAAACTGACAGCCAGTTTCACAATAACTGTTCATCTAACGGCCACCAAAGGCATTCAGAACAAATTGTCAACCAGGAAAACCCGAGAATATATTTTCGGTAACCTCGGAGACCAAAGGCAAAAGCTCACCTATTTTTCTCATGGGACTTACAGCAACCCCTTAGAGTGGTGCAGGAGTTCATGCATGCTGTCGTCATAGAATTAAGGAATGACAAATATGCACTGGTTCAAATCAACAGAGGACTATGCGAGTATTTCGCTGAGGATGTCCAATTGGTAGACGAAAGCTTTCTACATCATTTGAATGCCAGAGAGACATACACCTACTTGGATGTGGAACAACGCCACACCTAAGAGGTAGACCTAGTGCAAAACGCTTTCCGTGGCAAGTGTAGGCAGAAACTTGGGTAGATCTGGTCTTCATAGATGTCGGACAGAAACAAAGTTCCTGCTACCGACATTCTTGCCATCTCGATTCTCCTCTACTCCTTTAGTGTAGTCGAATGGAGTTGCGGCTACTTTACGTTCTAACTCATGAAATGATGCATATGCACAGAAGCATACATTCCAACTTGTTTACAGTTATATTTCCTTGGGAAGGAAGGGGCCTGTGGAATTTTAAGTTTGGAGTGTCTGCATAACAGAATTGTACTGGATGGAACCTGTGTAGTCTTCAGGAGTACGGATCTTCTTCACTGCATGGTCCGAGAACATTAAAATGCAGAATTGGAGCATTCCTGTTCATGGCAGCAAGGCGCGCTACTGATGAACTTGGTATAGTTTTCGACACCAAGCATACAGTAGAGTCCATGCATGAAGTCTCCTTCAAAAACATCAAGGACCATGGCTTGTCTTTTGAGCTGACATTTGCCTTTCCAGGCGAGCAGAAGTAGGGTCGGAGACTGGAGCATTCATTAGGGCGTGCCAGGACGGTGCATTCAACACTCTTGTCTACCGGAGCCGTGTGATGAGAATAGCTGTCCCTGATACTAGATTCAGGGCCAGACGCTCGAGACTTCGATGCATTTCCAGTTTATGTGCATGTGATGTGCAGTTCATGCGTTCTCGGCTTATATGCATGCACGGAAAAAAATGGTCCAAGTAAAACTTTCTCCTGGCTTTTTTTATATTGTGCTAAAAAAATTAATACCTGAATTGAATAAAAAAGCATTTTGTCTCCAGAAAAATAAGTATTCTGAACGCATGAACTTGTAGCTATAATATTGAGTACCTACAGCGAGTAGTTCGAACACTAGATAATTCACTTTGTATAATGCCAGGTCAACATTTCACTAGCCGTTGAAAAGTGAATTTTCATATTTATTAACCTGCGGTTTCTGAAAAGTATATCATCACTACAGAAGCTCATGTTACATGCATAATAGAACAATTTATTTGCAGTAGAAGTTGGTGTCCCTACGGAAATGTAACGTGTTCACCTACTTGTTGATTTTTGACCAACTCGGGATCAATCGGGAACAATCGCGTTTAATTATGCGTTTTTACCCGCGGCCATCGGCAAAGCCAAACCGGCGTCATTCCAAAATTTACATTGGGGTGGTGTGTACCGTGGATGTGGTTTATTTATTGTGCCGGAATTATAAAAAATATATAGAGTTAACGCCGGTGTTTTGTTGATATATGTTACATCACTGATTTTTGAAGTAGAAATAGTTTTAATTTGGTTTGTTTTTTTCATTCAAGAAATGTTGTCGTTGAAGTATAAGAAAGTGATTTAGGTATATCTAGTCTATGGAGTGAGTTTTGTTGTCATTAAAATTCTTATGAGAATTCACATATTTTTACTTCCCCCCATAATTTCTTCAATTTTCAGAACGTTGTAATCGTACTTGGTGTTATACATAACTTGAATTTGTTATGATCTCAATAGAAAAAGTGATTTCCCTGCCTGTACAATCTGTCATGATTTTTGAACAGATTGTACAGTACAGAGAGATGGAATAAAGCTACATTGAAGGTGAGACAATATAAACCACCCAGAAGTGAATCATTTGATAAGGCCAAGTGAACCAAAATTACTATAATGATCTTAAAGTGTTGCTACAGTAGAATACTGTATAATAGCTACTAGTATCTTGTTTTTTAGATTTGAGTATATGAGTTATTTCAGAGTAAATCATTTTTCATTAATGGTAAATCTACTTGTTACTAGTAGTTATCAAACTGAGCATCCACTGCAAATAGAAAGTACATTGGGGCCAATTAAAAATAAAGGTCTGCTTCTAATAAAGCTTTTAATATTGTTAGGTTACCTTTTGTTCATCAGATTACATCAATAACAGCAAGTGATCGAATTCAGGAATCTAATTTTTCTTGTGGCTAATAAAGCGTGAACTTGTCCCATATAGTATGCAAATATTTACTTGGTGATATGTAAATTTCACTTGATACTATTAAATTTTTTTTTCCGTGTGGCCATAACGCGGCTTTATAAGTGCTTGATTATTTTTTATGAATTATTTTTTGGCCGTTTTCTTCTCCGAATCAAAAAATAGAAATCACAACTTCTATGAAAGAAGTCAAATCAGAAAAATTTTAGAATCACTCTCAGTTAATAGGTACGTGTATATCATCCGAAGACGTTTGATCGATTAAAAAAAAGAAGTCCATCTAAAACACTTTTTCCTGCTCAATTTGTATACCAAGCATATGAAAATTGAATCAATTGAATAGCAATCATGAGGATACCTACACTAAGCAAGATAGAGAGCTATTTGTAGAAAAAATCTCACTCACTAGGAAAATATTTCATTCCAACCCAAACAAGAGCTCGTTTCGCTCAGAGAAAACTATCTCTTGAGCTCTTCAGTGCGAAAGAAGGTAAATTGATGAAAACTTTCACTAAAATCTTCATTCAGGGTAGAAGCTGTTTTATATGGACTTTTTCTTCCTTTTGTAAATAAATCAAACGTCTTCGAATGGTATACATGTACCCATCAACAGAGAGTGTTTGAAAATTTTCTGATTTTTACTTCTTTCATAGGAGTTGTGATTTCTATATTTTGATTCAGAGAAGGAAAAAGCCCGAAAATATTTCATCAATTTTTTTTTTGAAACTTTTCATTCCCCATCCTCAGGCAGGAACAAGCCGTTGAGCCTTTCTTCGATCACCGAAGTAGGACAATGTTAGAGAAAAGACCCTCTTGTCTATTACAATTGCCTCTGCGTGTTGTGGATAATCCGCCAGCTGATGATCTCATGGAATTCTTCTGAAAGGGTATCTACGAGCATCTGCGAGCATACGCAGTTTGAAAATTTCTGTGGGAGGCTCCAACAGCCTGAATTCGAAATAATGTGTCAACCGATAACCACGAATGAAGTACGGAGAGCTATTGAGAGTTCAAAGAACTTTGCTACTCTAGGCCCCGACGATCTGAATAACTATTGGTGGGCAACCCACCCACCACCCTTTGGCCAAAGTATTCATTTCTTTCCTGAATGGAAAGTAGCTAATTCCGGAATCAGTAGTATTACGGACCGATAGAATGCTCGAACACGTATTTAAGGATGTTTAAACGCGAACTCTCCATACATTTGACACGGAGTTCAATCGGATATATGAGCAAAAAGGTTCGAGAAGAGGTTTCGCGAGCTGTAAGGAGAACTTGCTGATCGATAGATGTATCACCCAGGATTCCGTGCAGTGCAAGCGGGATCTTCCTATGGCATGGATCGACAATTGCAAGGCATTCATACATCAGAACATGAGTTGTTGTACTGGCTTGAGTGCTTTGCAGAACCCTATCGAATTGTTTGATGAATCGAACAACTGATGTCACTCTGGACGATTCACTTCACCATGTCATCAGGTAACAGAGCCAGTCATCATAAATAGAGGTGTTTTTCAGAGAGATTCATTTAGCTCTCCTATGCATCTTACTGATTCCATCATCTATTCTGCCCAGAAGAACCACATGCTATATATGCGGCACTCCTGTAGAGCGAAGGCGCAAGACCACTCATATTTTTTATATGGACGACTTTGAACTTTATGCCTCTGGATTATCATTGAAATAAAATGAGGCGCCACCGTTTCATATTCGATTTTCTATGAGACAATCACTTGTAGTAGCATTTTTTAATTTTAGTTGAATGATATAATCACGAGAGATATATTCCACAGATACATTGAAAATGATTCCAAATGTATTCATTCAATTCGAATCATTCATATAAATATTAATAGCATTTCAAGTTATCACGATATCAATTTTTTATATCGTATTATCGGGAAATAAATGTGTTTCAAGAAGCTACATTTGATTCGATATTAATCATCAAAATATATAAAAAAAACACAGAGGAAGCATTGCAAATCCATCCATACCTGATCATTACAAACCGAAGAAAATATTCACGGCCCAATCCCATATCATTTGAAATGAAGGTAGCGCGAATAAAACCTCTAGTAATATTTGCGACCTGAAAAAGACTTTGTTTCTTGGAAGTCAAGAGTATATGGTGTTTTGTGATTGACTCAAACATTAATGTTGACGTTCTCATATCAATTTCAAATCATCGTCACTATAGTAACAGCATTATACTATATCATATTATTGGCACTAAAATAATCACTTAAGCAGTAGAAATGTATATTTTCCACATTAATCTTTCATAACGGAGCATTTTCCACGTCAGAAGAATAATGTATGTTTAGTTCGGGAAAAAATCTTAGTAATGAAATATTAAAATTCACGAATTTTCTCTCATATCGGAACTATTGTTTGTTGGGAAAAATGTGTATAATGATGTTGATCTGAACTCGAATGAAAAGCGAAATTATGTCGACTTTTAATGTCATTTGAAAGCATTCGGTGAAACTCTTTTTTAACTTTCATGGTAAATTTAAGGAATTATATTATTAATTTTTGGTGTACATCAGTTTGGACCCGAATATAAATGTATTGTCCTCACAGAAAAACGAATAATTTTACCGAAAACGACAACCAACAAAAAATACACAATTCTTCGAATGATCTATGTACCTAATAGTAAGATCTCATTTTTTCGAAAAATAAATCGTCAGGAAAGAATCGCGCAATTTTGACTTCAAATATAAACGCACTTTTTTTTTAAGGAAAAAGAAAGTGTTGTGGGGATTTTTTCTGTACCTAATCGTTTCGTCCTATCGAAACCTACAACTTTCCATATAGGAATGAAAATGGTCTGGATATTTCTTTCACCTCTGAATAGAAAGCTTGGGGCAGAGAGGTTCGTATCCTTCACAGTAAGTATCACGGTATGTTCGGCATAGGAATGGCAGTAAGACTGAGGAAATGTACCTGATTTTCATTATTATTAGTAGGTGTCTCGGCTGAATTGGGAACAGGAATTATTCCAGTACAAGAATGAAGTTTGTATAACGAGGTATAATTATTTTCGGAGGCCGTCTAAGAGACCATATAATAAAACGTGACAAATTACGTGATGGCACTTTTATGGTGATGATGGAATTGTTGAATTCCAATACATTACTACTAAGTGGTGTCCAAATGTTGAGTTTAATCATGTCACATCGAGTATAAAAGTTCAAGCAATGTTTATCGTGACTTTGATTTGAATGGTTGGTAGGTCTTGGACAGACTCTAACTCCATATTCTCTTTTTTGTGTTTGGAATCGCACGTTGAATGGTAGGACCTCATCCATCCTCAGCTCGCAGAGAGTTAAAGTTCATCGGAGGATATCAGCCGATTAACGGAAAACTCCATTTTCAACCCCATTTGATCCCAATGGAGACTTCACGTACAAGACGAAAACTACGGAGATATATAATGTAAGCGATCATTTCATCTGAAAATAATAGCTGGGCTAATTTAATCACAATTGATACGTTCTTCATCTGACACCTAATTTCTGGTATATTTCCAACATGGGTGATATGGCAACAAAAAATTTCTGTTTCGAAGGTATTTCTCTATCGAAGATAAAATAAAATAGACGTTAAATTCGTAAGAATTTGACGAATATGTTCAAGATCATCTGTGAGTTTTCACGATAACGGTGGTTGAGTTGTCGTAGGTTAGATGAATTATTCAAGTGGTTGAAATCATTCATGTATTGAAACGCGAATTTTACATATCTATCATCTGTCGCAATTTATTTATATTCCCAAGAGAGATCTGTAGTGACTCAATTATTAGTCAGTACAGTCAAATAGTCATTCGACTCACAGCGGCCTTTCTCTAATAGTATAATAACTAATTCCTCGGAGATGATACCAACAAGCAAAGGGCGATATGAACGTATGTTTGTTAAAACAAATAGTTTTTCTACAAAACTCTAGTTGGAAAATATTTATCAACTGGCATTAGGGTCGGCACTAGCTGAAGAATCCTCTCGACCAATATTTGTTCGAGTCCTATATAAACAAGAGAAAAAGAGTCGTAACATATTACTTCCTTATTCTGCAGCTTCGCCTCTAAGGAAATTGCTTTCCTACAGCAAACACCAACATAAAATGTATATGCCCTAAAGATTCACAGTTCTCAACGACGACTGGACCGGTTCTAGCTAAATTGAGTGGATCATAGAAAAAGACGTTGTTACTCCCCTAGAGACTACTTAGGGATATCCAGAGGATCGTTGTGAGGAACATGGCTTTTTTTCCAAATCAATGTAAAAAAACAATACTCCTGAGAGAAGTTACATAAAATTGGTGAACGTTTCCTTTTGATATATGTACCTACTTATAGCCTTCATAGAAGTTAATTCACTTATAATGAAAACAGGTTTCGAGAAAAAAAATCTGTATCACGAGTTTTAATAATTCAATTCAGGAAATGGTATATTACTTTTGTTTCTAAATTCACTGTAGAAGCAGCCTGTAACGATACATGAATATATGCATCACGAAACAAAAAACTCAAACATGGATTGTGATTTTGTGACAAAGAAAAATAATCAGAAATGACGAATGATACGGGTCACAGAAACAGACCACCCTTCTCTTTACTCCTGAGTCTTCAAGAAGTGTTCAAAAGTCAATTCGCACAAAATTCTCGCAGATTACTCACAAAATCTCGGAATCCGCGCAAATCCTCAAAAACGGTATATTATTTCGCGATTACTCCGCAGCGGTGAAAAAGCTTACGAATGGACTAATTACTCACAAAACGGCAGCACTGCCAAGCACAGAACACATTTGGAAATTCGGTGTTGACATCTGATGCCATTCGACAATATTTCTTACATGCGACTTGGGAGTCGAAACCAATTGAGAATACAACAATATCAAGTTGTGCGATAATCGATAATGTCAATAGACAAATGTCGAATTTGACAAATTTTGGTAGACATTCGAGAATAGACCTCCTGTTCCCCAATTCAATGAAAAAATGTCTAATAAGTCGCAGTCAAACTGGCGGGGTATAAAAATTGAACAATTAGCTTAGGTTAGGTTAGTAAGCCTCATTATTTTCAAACTCAATATTATCATTTGATGATTGATTTTATTTCCAAGGAATTCTTAATTGATATCTAGGTAAGCGTTTTGATATTATTTGGTGATTCAAGTTGGGTGACAGATTAACTATTTTAGGAACAAATATTATTTATTAGGTAACAGAATATTCATTTATAAGGTAATTGATGAAATCATATCATTTTCTGAATAAACTTTTAAGAGGACGTTTTCAGCAATAAATATATTTATGTGACTAATCCAATTCGTATCTCATTCAAAAAAACATTATCAGAAGATTGGGTAATTATAAGTTTATCGGGCACCAAGCGATAAAAAAAAAATTTGCGGGAACTTACGTATTTCGACCTCCTGAACAAAAAACTTAAATCAAAAATTTGGCGCTCTCCAATAGTTTTCAAGATACAGGGCTTTTTTTGGGTCAAAAATGGGATTTTTGAATACACGTTCCTGCATCAAAATTACACTTGAAATTCGTCCTTCTTTTTTATCAGCACAATGTACACATCCCTAATTATCCGTTCCACACTGTTTTTCATTCAAAAACCACTAGTTTTATAACAAAAAAATGCACTTTTCCTCAACAACAACAGAAACATTGAAAATTCGGCATGTCACTGCAAAATGTTTAGCGTATTTTTTTTATGAGGGGTTGGTACCTTGGAAAACCAGATCACACTATTCAAATCTTTATTCAAAGTGCATACTGCATCACACCTCGGGCATTGAATTGTCTAGAGAAATATTCCTATTGTTGTAAGGTAATTAACTAATGCCCTCTTATTATGCACTAAGGCTGTATATTCGAATAAATTAATCATTTTAATTATTTACGTAAAAACTTCAAAATGAAGGAAAATTAATAGGCGATATTTCAAATTTGAATAGTTGAGTAGTGGTCTTCCAAGGTACCAACCCCTCATAAAAAAAATACACTAAACATTTAGCAGTGACATGCCGAATTTTCAATGTTTTTGTTGTTGTTGGGGAAAAGTGAATTTTTTTTGTTATAAAACTAGTGTTTCCGAATGAAAAAAAGTGTGGAACGGATAATTAGGGATGTGTACATTGTGCTGATGAAAAAGAAGGATGAATTCCAAGTGTAATTTTGATGCAGGAACGTGTATTCAAAAATCCCATTTTTGACCCAAAAAATGCCCTGTATCTTGAAAACTATTGGAGAGCGCCAAATTTTTGATTTAAGTTTTTTGTTCAGGAGGTCGAAATACGTAAGTTCCCGCAATTTTTTTTTTTATCGCTTGGTGCCCGATAAACTTATAATTACCGAAGATTGAATTGCTTCTGATATTTCGATACACAATTCTTTGTAGGAATATAAAAAAAACAGTCTCATATAGGAAAAGAATTGTATCCCATAAAAATGCAACTCTTCATATAGAGTAGCATTATCCATCCGGCAACTTTTGCAAGCAGAGAAAAAAAACGACTCATTGAAATATAAGTTTTTCACAATGAAGAATGTGGGCGGTGCCTTCTGGCCATAATTGTTCCTAATCTTTCCAATAATATCTTATTCGAGGCGGGTTTTAGATGAATATAAATTTACAGTAACTCTCGCGAAATCTATAGAATTGCGATTCCAAAACCGATGTATATTTCGAAGCAGCTATACATAAGATGAATTCCATACTTTATAGAAAGAAATTATATCAGTAGCCAATACTGTATCTCCTACGACCCTGAAACCGATTCTGTATCGAAATGCAGTTACTTCATATCCACCCAATAATCTGTAATACCGGTAAATACATTTTCACACAATTTCCAGATTTGCTGAACAGAATATGGGCGGTTTCATTTGAGAAATAATAGTTATGATGAAAAGAGTAACAACTTAATTGAAGCTTACAGAATCATTGATCTAGTGAACTCTATATTTAAATGGTTGGAAAGTTATAAGGAACGTAACAACGAAGAAATGATATTTATTTTTTTACCTCCTACTGGCACTCAATGATATTTTTGAAAGTCTCCCAACATTTCTTTATACGGAAGATCGTACGTTGAAAGGTTTGACCTTTAGATCGTACAATGATTTTTGAGAGTTGCTTGATTTGATAGAGAACAAGCTGATTGAAGAAATGAATAACAACATAATTGAAAAAATTTTCAATGTCTGTTTAACTTTTTTTGAATCTTTTACAAAAAAAGAGAAGTGTTATCAGAGAATATATTTCATGAGTTGAAAATGGTGACAATGGTGTTAATTCAAGCTTGATTCCATAAAATCCCAACCGATATGTTGAATTTTAGGCATTGACTTGTATGCTCGAGAAGTATGTTGATCATTAGTGACTCCGAAGCTTGTCTTTCGCGGAGAAGAAATCCGTTCGGATAAATCAATTCAAGTTTGCAATGGACGTACTTGCTGAGACAATTTTAACTATTCAATAATTTGAAAGGTGTGGCGAACACAACTTTTTAGTGTTAGTGAAGAATGCGCACGACTCTCCGGATTTGAGAACAGAGGCTAGTTAACTGTTATTGAGAAATAATAGTTTGACAAAAAATCCTCACAGAACAACAAAAAATCACGATGGGAAAGTTGAAGGCAGGCAGCCAAAGATTCACAACTAGATCGGGAGGTCATGACAGGTGACGTTCCACCATTTTTTCGTGCATGCCTTTTTAAGGCTTGATAAATAACCCTAAAATATCAAAGATAGTCGGGTTTTTAGCCCCCCCGCGCGTCCTCTTCATAGGGAAAAACGCTTTTTTTTTCTGTAGCGAATTTTAGTGTTTTTCCGTGATATTTTACTGCATGCCATTGTAATATACGGAAGTTCAAACTAATTGAAGCTCTAATAATTGATGGCATGCACCCCGCAGCGGCCCAAGATGATCAAAGGGTTGTGAGAACCTGAAAAAAAAATGGGAAAATTCCGTGTTTTCAAATTGCATGCCGATGTGAAGAATTGAATACTATGGGAAAATTGGCATGCACCCCCCGTAGGACCAACGGTGAAAAATTTCCGGAAAATTCTGTAAAATTCTAACACCGATTTTCCGTGATTCCAAATCACTCCTAATCAGGATGAATATTAATTTTGTAACGGAATAATTATCTAATTCAAATGGCATGCATGTTGAATAAGCCCATCGTATTATAAATAATAATAAAAGTTGCAAAAAAACAGTGCAAATTTAGGTGACTTGTTTTTGCATGCCGTTTTGTATTTGATGAATTCACCTTATTTCAAGTCATGAATGTAAATGGCATGCATGTAGCTATAGCCCAATACACAAAAATTGAGAAAAAATTGAATAAACATCAATTTTTGGATTGAAAAAAAAAATCTAAAAAATGCCGTGACTTCTTCTTGCATGCCACTTTGTATTCCGTTTGTAGATACTATTTTAAGTTGAAATACGAAATGGCATGCATGTAGCTCCATGAAAATTGTTTGAATAAACATTATTTCAAGTTGATGGCTGAAATAACATATATGTTATCACAGTCCAACATTCAAGAATTATAAAAAAAAATTCAAATGACTCGAATCTCCCGGTCTCTAGTCTAAACGTGGCCTATCATACGTTGACTAGCACGAGAGGTTACTACTACCCTATTGTTACGATCTTTCTTCTGGAAAATATTAATTCTGACACCACTGTTACGATATATCCTTTCAAAATCCAACTTCTGACACTACTGTTACGATTTATCCCTGGGTTCGTCGATTAAAACACCGAACAACACTGAACTTCTTTTATTATAACTCTCTATCACAATACAATACAACACAATCACTTAAATCGCTCCGATAACTTTCCAATGCTCGGTACCAAAACTCTCTGTACTAAAAATTCTACTTCCGCACAAAGCTCTGCTCCACTTAGCTCCCAATATTTTTCACCACCGCTACACGCTACGCCATTGCCTATACCACCGTATAGAAGTAAACAACAAGTTCGCTACCAGTCGGCATGATGTATCAGGTCAAGATTTTATATTTAGCTGGGCTCTGGCGGCATGTGGTGCGGTAGGAGGGTGTCGGCTGAGAGCATTCTTGGCTCACTTGCACTCACGCCTCAGATACATCGGCTGAGCGTTAAGTAAGAGATGGGAATATTAACCCAAATAGGGCGGCGAGTGAATTTAATAATAATACTTCATGTATAAAATAATGATGCTGAAAATGATTTTCGACTTTCATTTTTCATAAAAAATTTGAAAAATAATAAAATTATCAAATAGGACGATTTTTTTGTTTATTTAACTAATTGTCATAAAGCTACATGCATGCTATTTTGCATTTCGGCTCAAAAAAGTATATAGCGGTATGCAAAAAGAAGTCACGCCATTTTTTAGATTTTTTTTCAATGAAAAAATTTATGTTTATTCAATTTTTTCACAATTTTTGTGTTTTGGGCTGTAGCTACATGCATGCCATTTACACTCATGACTTTAAATAAGGTAAATTCATGAATTTCAAAACGGCATGCAAAAACAAGTCACCTAAATTTGCTCAGTGTTTTTTGCAACTTTCGTCACGCATGCCTCTATTTTGCAACACCCTGGTGTGCATGCCAAATTTCCTTCTATTGAATAATGGTACGAATTGAGTATTTTTTCAATGGCATGCAGTTTGGAATCACGGAATTCGGTGTTAAAATTTTACAGAATTTTCCGGAAATTTTTCACCGTTGGTCCTACGAGGGGTGCATGCCAATTTTTCCATAGTGTTTTTATTACAAAAACTTCAATTCTTTACATCGGCATGCAATTTGAAAACACGGAATTTTCCTACATTTTTTTTCAGGTTTACACAACCTTTTGTTCATCTTGGGTCGCTGCGGGGTGCATGCCATCAATTATTAGAGCTTCAATTAGTTTGAACTTCCGTATATTACAATGGCATGCAGTAAAATATCACGGAAAAACACGAAAATTCGCTACAGAAAGAAAAGCGTTTTTCCTTATTAAGAGGACGCGCGGGGGGGGGGGGGGCTAAAAACCCGACTATCTTTGATATTTTAGGGTTATTTATCAAGCCTTAAAAAGGCATGCACGAAAAAATGGTGGAACGTCACCTGTCATGACCTCCCGGTCTAAACGATATATCAGGTTCTACCGAAGACCGAAAAATTTAACAGTGGTAGAGATGACATTTTAATTTGTTTTCGTATGATTTATGGAATAAAAAGTTCCACTTACACAAATTGTATTGAAAGCAAGTGTTTTCAGGAAGACTTTTTTTCACTTTTGGAACGGTTTTTTTACTTCCAGAACGGTTTTCGTAGCCAGCCTTGACAATAATAACAATTAATTCAGTAGTGGAAGTGAAGCCAAATTGATTCCACATGAGATAAGTGAAGCTTCTAAAGCGGCTCCCAGTAAACCAGCGAAGTCACAGAAGTCGCTAGGACGAACCATTTATATACTTATTGTTAATTCTTTTTGGGACTTACCAACGACTGTCATAGGATTTCTTGTTGTAATTTCGAATGCTCAGTAAAGCCTCGATGGGAATGTTTGTTACTTACCTGGGAGGTATATGACAAGTTACTCTATAAACATTCAAATAAAGTACACGTTAGTAAAACCATAGGTCTTGCCCGGATGGTTAAGTTATCAACATTCTGATTGTTACTCAATTATATATGACAAGTTACTCTATTAACATTCAAATAAAGTACACGTTAGTAAAACCATAGGTCTTGCTCGGATGGTTAAGTTATCAACATTCTGATTGTTACTCAATTGGTCAGTTTTCAGGTATTCGTGAGAGAGTTCCCTGAGAATTATTGTTGTAACTGCCTCTCGATTGCCAACAATTGGTATCTGCTTAGGCAAGAAGTAAATTTATGACAGAATTCTCTCATAATGCAAGCAAGCTGTTTTTGGAATATAATATATGGTATCACTGAGAATATTGAGATGAATTATTTAAATTTATATTCGAGTGAGATCGTTCTCCAGTATATCAAGCCCATTTTAAATTTTGCGCTTTGGTATAGTTGGCAGTTTAATATGTTTTTGAAATCTATATTCTCGTTTTGTACGGAGGTCCAAGTTCCAGCTTCACTATTGGTGCAATTACTGCAATTTGACAACTGTCATTTTTCAATGAATGAGTTTGGTGTTTGGTAGCACTGTTAGCACACTGAAAAGATTGCGGATTGACAGTTGACATATATTGGGTTTGCCGCTTGCTGGGAATTTCATCGTGATAGTGATATTATCATCTACAATCTTATGATTATAACATTTTATAATTTGCTTTGTGTGTGTGAATTAAACTGGCAGTGCAATTAGTTTTTACATTAGCAGATCGCAGAATTAAAAGGTGAGACGTTTACTCATTATTAGAATGTAGGTTCATGTTTCATCTTGGATCATTCGTGATCTCAATTAACGAAAACCTCAAAAGATTATTTCAATAGTTGAGAATTGATGAATGAGGTTTCATGAAGTCTGATTTTTGTATCAAAGCGTTGACCTGGCTGAATGTATATAATCTACATTTTATATATGAATAAACACTGTTAATACAAGTATCAGTACTCACAATAATTATTTATTTCAACAGTAATGGAAGAAAGAACATGTCGTAAGACTTGGAGAGAGATGTCCATTCGACAGAGAAGAAGACTGAAACGTTCAGAGAAGAATATTTGCTTCATTTGTATTTTCAATTTTGTTTTTGTAAGTGTTGTTTTTATGAAAAATATATGTTTTTTATGTTTAGTATGTTTTTCATTTCATATCAACACACCTGTCTTCTTATATCAAGACACTCACTTATAGGAGCATGTCTTATCAAACATATTCCTTTATGTGTAGGTCTTCATATAAGCAGTCACATGCATCAATGATCGAAGTTGGTACCCAAAAAGAAGTGAAAAGTATATCAATTTGGGATTTCTATGGAATTTACAATGCAGAAATGAATTTAAAGTAATATATGTTATCACTGTAACTTCTCACAGCATTCCTCAAGTGAACTCGCATAAATGTCATACAATGAAATTCCGTTGAACATGGAAGTGCAATGCGAAATAATGTTATTTTCAGTAAGATACAGGGACTCACAAAGTGGATATTTTTAAACATTCCGTTGAACTTCGCAAAATGGGTTTGTTGCTAAGTTTCATGGATTTCCATGGGATCTTCGGTGTCGCGGACATTCGACAGTCGCCAGGAATTACTGGTTACAGTTTTTTGAACATCGCATTGGAAGTGGTATTCCTGTTGTTAATTATTATTATGATTTTATTCCTGTTGTTAATTATTCGCGACTTCCCAGGGATGAACTCTGGTTTGCTGGGCTACTTATGAATTATTGTTGCTGAAGTTGAATACTGATACGTCTGATAATACTGATTTCGATACTGCCACTTTTGTTTATAAGCCTACTAATATTGAAATATAAGTAATTTTTATGATTGTGAAATCAATATTCTTAAGTAATAAATTTACGAACGAGATATGTTATTGTAATTTATAACAAAAAGTTAAAAAGTAATGTATCCATCCAGATTATTTTGAACATAATAAACGCCAGCAGAAAAAATGTTTTATGTAAGTTCCGAAAGTTCGGAACTTACGTAAATCAGTATTACGTTAAGGTCCATTATTGTCTGAGATGGTAGTGCTGAACGTTCGTGATGGTTGAGTATAGCAGTTTTTGCACAATCCTAGCATTGTTTTTTTTTGATTCAAATAATTCTATTTTCACCTGATAACTGAGAAGTCAAAACAGACAATTATATATTCTAGCCATCAAATTTCATTTAAGATATTTTTGATATCATATGTGTTTATCTTGGTACGATTTAGTGTTTAAATGTTGGCAATGACTGTTTTTTTTCCTCTAGCAAGAATTATTGGGCTATTTGGCTATTTCGAAGTAGAGACGGGTCCATAAGATACTTACGATTGAGAGTATCCTCAGATGGTCAAGTACTGAGACCCATTCAAAGGTTTTATCCATTAGAGGTCCACGACCGACATGATGTTGAGTCTATGAAAAAAATGATGACATAATCAGTCACGACTGCCAACAAGGAAGAAGAATCACATCTACCTGCAGAAGAACATTCTTCTTCCGATTATTCCATCCCGGATGGAGAAAAGAATATGGAGAAAACAAGATGTGGAAGAACAGTCAAGCCTCCTCAACGACACAACTTATGATGTGTAAATCGAATGAAATTCGAACAATTCATTTTGTTCAGGTGGAAGAATGATGAGGTTTCCGCGTCATTATGTAAACACTGTGATTTGATAATTCCGTTGATTCATTTTAGAACAGGCGGCAGTGACAGGTTTTTTTAACCAATTTTTTACAGTCTGCCTTTGAAATAGGAAACACTTGAATCTGAAACGAATCATAATCCCAAAAAAAATTATGAGCTGCGTGGTACTTCATGGCAAACCCAGAGTTTGTTCTTGATGAAACACACTGTTTACTTCCAAAGATTTATGCCTCATAAATTTCCATTATTCTCACGATGAGACTAGTTTCAGTAATGAAAGGCGTACTGGAAAAAAATCGATTTTTTTCGCAATACAAATCTGAAGCGGTCTGTAAAAAGGCTTCCATCCAAATTCTTTTTGAACTTAACGGATGAAAATTATGGGTTTCACATAAAGTACCACGCAGCGCGTTTTTTTGCGGATTAGGATTCATGTGAACGTAAAAAAACGATATTTTTCTTGAAAATTTTGTTTTACATCCTTGGTACCAATAATAATCTGAATACACGTATATTGTAAGTGGGCTATTACGTTACAGCCGTCGGGATGGTGAGAGTAGAAAAAGTACAGTACGCGACTCGGGGATAAGGCAAATTATGTACACTCACGAGTTACCGAACTCGGCTGACGCCTCTTGCTCACATTTTGTCGTTTGTTGGTAATTGGCAGTTATCTTCCTCGTTACGTAATGCACTTTATACTCCCACTACCCTGACAGCTGTAGGGTAATATCTCACTTACAATATTGTAAATTGATGGCGGCCACAAGTGGGAGTAATAAGACGTTTATAAATGTCAATCCGTAAATGAATCTGTCGTATCTGAGATTAATGAAGAATAATTATTTCACTCGTGAAATTAATCGGTATACCGAGCGGTTCACAATAGTAGTAGGCAAGAGATGAAGCGAAAGATCATACTTCGTGCGAATGATGGAGATTTGAGTTCAAAAAATATCGGAGGTAAAGGTTCTTTTACACTACATCACCCAAATTTAAGAAAATATTTGGATCAACTTACATATTTTGTGCCATTGAACACGAGTTTGAAGTCGAAATGCGGCGCTCTTCCTTATGTCTCTTCCAATCTTGGAAGAAAGGGATTTCTCTCCTTTATAGCAGAATTACAATCGGAAATATACACGTTTTCATTGTGCAGGTGCCCGCTACACATCATTCCACTTTCATCACCACTTATAACAATGTTTCAATATATAAGTCGAAAAAACTTCCTATACGATTAGGAAAGTATACAAAAAATGAACGCGCATCGGATCGAGATCGACTTCGGATTCGTCTTCAGCAGGTAAAAATACCCCACAGCCTCTTTCAACGATGCAATTTGTCGCTGCAATTTGTCTCGGCAACTTGTCACTGTAATCACTATAATTGTAATGAATTCAGCTCATTACTATACTTGAATTCTTCAGGGTCGAAAAATAATTGAGTTATTCAAAATTTCTATTTTTCACCATAGTGCCACCACATATTTGTAGCTTGCGGCAACAAATTCACCACAGAGATCACTGAGTCGCTGCAACTTATCGCACCAATAAAGATTCATGCAACTCGAACAACTTGCAAGAATATATGCAATTTTCTGGAGTTGCGGCGACAAATCGCATCTTCAAAACAGGGTATCAGATGGTCCAAATAGTTTTTCAAAGCTAATTGGGGAAATGTTTCATATTTCAGTAGGTAATATCGAAAACCACTCGACCTAAATATTCCCTTAGTTGAAATTTTTTTTTAACAAACTCTGTTACATGACACCGATCGAGCAACCAGAATTGATGAAACCATTCGTCATACGGACCCGTGGTTTTTTCATGCTGGTTGCTCGATTGATGGGATTTCTAAATGAAATCATCCTTACAAATGATTATTTGTCAATAGCTAAATTCGGATGTTCCGATACTATTTTTGTTAGTTTATTGTTCCTTCGAAACTCTGGAATGATTGACATGTACTCCTCTCCAGCTTTACTCCAGTATCGGAACGAATATCCGAACTTAGCTAATACAATAGCAATAACATTCATAACGATATTATATATCGTAATATAAAGCTTGAAATAAAACTGTATTTCAGCTTGAATAAGTTTGTTTATTCTACGTCAAACTACAATAATTGATACATAACAACTAAGGTATGAATGTCGTAACGGAATATCGATCGAACTCTACTACCTCGAAATATCCAGCTGAACAGCTCATCACCAGTAATTCAGAACACGGAACATAGCCAATTTTATATGTGAAATGGGTGTTCATGGTTTATCAACGCATTAGTCATTGCATGTTGTGAATGAATAATAAGGTTACAGAGGAGAATCACCGATATAAAAAACGTACAAAAGTATCCAGGGTTAGAAAAGCATTATGCGCACCGGCGATAAATTCCTCAAAAGCATGCAATATTCATTTCATTTTGTTCCAGAGTGGGAATGAGGGAAATACTGATACATTCTTGGAAAAATGTTTTTTTGCGTGAATACATATCATTATGAAAAATATTTCAGGGGATGACGCAGAATAAATGAACAAAAAAATCTCTGGAGATAGATAGTGAAGTCATAGATTGAAAGAACTAAAATCCTTATATTTGCTTCGAATTCTCTTTAAATGGATTACTCATAACTATTGGGAACGTGCAAAGTATGTGGTAGGGGTAATGAAATCGATTGCAGCTCGCGATGTGTATAAAATGAACATTTTAAGGGGACTGTCATTTTCACCAACGCTCTAGGCATGGAAGTTAGAATGAATATGCACCGTAACGTTCTTACTTTACTGACGTGTGTGCGACAATTTCCCATCTCTGTTTATTCATTTATCCAATATTCCAAATGGAAAGTATTGGACTGAATCCAAAAGACCAGAGATTTGGGTTTCCCCGGAGTGTTCAGTTGATGAAGGAAACAAGCCTCAACCATTTGCTGATGATATTGCATTTCAGTGCATGCTTAAGGCACTTTAGTGTCGAAGAAATCTTCTGGAGGTGTCAAGTAACTGCCAGTTAGTATAATGTAATCAATGCAATTTCACTTCGAACCCCACCGAATTTAAAATGCTCCTCAATTTTTCAAAGACAGAAGACGCCTAGGTTATTGTAAATTAGGTGAGGATTCCAAAACATATCAGAGGTGTTTTTCGGAAGTTTTCTTTTGATTTTTCACTAGCTGTTGCTCGCGACTTCGTCCACGTAGCAGTCGAACTGAACCGATTAGTCAGCGCATCCCGGTGAAGCATCTCGCCTGCTTTTCGCCGACTATTATTTTTTAGTGAATTTTTTGTTCAATCATCATGTAATATAGTCTATATCACTCCTGTAAAGTGTCGCTTTCTGTAAGTGAAAGTGAAATTTTCATGATCGGATCCGAAGATTACCCCATACAAAAAAAAAAACGAACAAAGGTAAAAATTTTACCTCTTTATAACAGTAGTACAGATTTATATCCATTATTTGAGAATGATGAAACTATTTGTTGATTATTAAGAACATCATATATTTCTTTGGATCTTAAAGATGATAGAAGGGCCATTACAAGCACTCGATTGAAATTGATTCAACGTTGAGCTGAATATATAGACTCGTGCATGATTGGCAAATGAGGTTCAATGTCAATTCAATCAACAATTGCAGATCAAGTTTCATTCATTCAATAATGATGGTATTTTGATTCAAAGCAGAGAGTATCGTCCTTTGGCGAGACGTAGCAACGACGCACATAAATGACTCAACCTCGCTTATCAGTTGTCAACCAAGTTCACCTAACTTTGTCTAATGCAATAAATATAATTTTTCATACCTTTATAGAAGATAGTTACAATATTTCAGTGCAATATTGGACTACTTCTATTATAATCATAAGAAGAGTGAACGTTTTATCGAGGTTTCTGGTGAGTGATCGCGTTTTTTCCTGAAATCTCCATAAGGCACAATGCACAAAAGTTGCACACGCCCCAATACTCATCACACACGAACCACCAGAAAAATGGGTTTTTCAATGGAAGTGAGAAGAAATGGGGATGGTTTTTGGCTTTTCCTTCCACAGATCATTATAAAGCCAACAAATCCATTATTCGAAAAGATTGAATTGTCCCTAAGGGTGCTTTTTCAACATATTTAATTCACATGCTCCCTTTATCGAGCACTACTAGTGGCTGGCTGGGGTTTCCATAACTGCGCCTACTGCTTATAGTGAAGAAAGCATGAAACTTAGTAGGTACAAATATTGTTTGGCCAAAAAAATCTTTTGTCCGGATGAACTATGGGCTTACCTTCTGAGAGTCGATATACATGAAGAGGAATTTAAAACGGCCTTCAATCAATCAATCAATCAATCAATCAATCAATCAATGAAATATGCTTTATTGTCTAAGGAATCCTTATTGACAAAGCTACTGCAACTTTATAAAGTCTAAGTAATAATAATAATAATAATAATGATAATAATAATAATAATAATAATATACTAGATGCAGGGCCTGCCGACAGGTGCCCGAGACTTTGATGCATTTGCTGTCATCTTGTGCAGTTTATGCGGTCTCGGCCTATATCCATCGCCATAACGCGGCCTTACGAGTGCTGTACTATTTTCTTCGGCACTCGTATGAAATAGACAGGACACCGGTGCTGCCTTACGCTCCAGGGGATATTGAGTCCGTAGTGGAGAATGAAAGGTGTCGAATTTTTTGGAACTTTTCATTCCCCACCCTCAGGCAAATACAAGCCAATAAGCCTGATATAGTCCTCTTCGACCACCGAAGTAAGACGATATTCGTTATTGAGTTTTCGGCCCCTGCCGAAACGAATATCGTCCGAAAAGAGGAGGAAAAACGGACAAAGTACCAGGATTTACTTTACGAACTCCGCAGGCTCCACCCAGACTATTCTGTCAAGTTAGTGGTTGTGATTATAGGTGTTCTCGGTGGTTCCAGACCAACGCTACTCTCGGAGCTCAAGATCATACCGGCATGCCGTAATGCGGCAGAGATCTTGGCCGGCCGCATGCAGAAGGCCGTTATTCTCGGTTCGTTGCGTCTGCTCAGGACTCACGATTCTCGGAGCCAGTGACCACTTACCCCGCGGTGCGGGGAGTGGTCATTGGCTAATTATACTAGCGCGTCCGCCCACTGGGTCGGAGCAGTGGGGAGTACGGACCCGACTAGGCTTGTTTAGACGACAGATAATAATAATAATAACAATAAACAAGCAGGGGAGACTAAACAACATCTGAACAGTCTCTGGTGAGTAGCGCCACCACTTTCCTGAGCTTAGGATGCAAAATCGGACCGGCAGCTAATGCGCATCCGGGAGAGAAAAGCTTTTTCTCTCTGGTGCCGGCCGTGGGCCTGCTGGGCTAACCACCTTGCAGGCCCTCAACTCTGGTTCCTGTCACTAGAGGACAGGGCCCCCACAACCGACCCCATTCGGATAGGGGTCAAGGGCAAGGTGGAGGGGCCCAAACCGATAGACAGCCCAATGACGACTCTGGCAATGGACATGGACAACGTTTTGAGTGGACCGACGGACTGAGAGACGACCTGATGCGGTGCTACGAGAGTAGTGAGCCCGCCCGAAGGGGATACATGGCAAGAATGCATGCACTGTGGTGCGTGGCACACCCGGAGCATGCCGCCTTTTCCGCCCAAAATCTCAGGGATTATGTATCCCATCTTCGTGGCCGTGGCTATGTGCGTGCCCCACCGAGGCCGGTTGAGCAGGCGGTAGAAATACCGCCAGTGCGATTGGTGGAGGAGAGGGTGCGCCTGGAAGCACCGAGAACCCACAACATCGGGACCCGGAGGATGCTTCACAGAGTGAAGCCCCTCAGGCCAGAACAACTGGCCCTAGTGGATGCAGAGGTTCGTAGTGCGCTTACAGAAGAGGCCGACATCTGGCAGATCAACTGTGCCGTGTATGACGCAGTTCAGGCTCTTTCTGGGAGAGAGGGAGGTGACAGATCCTTCGACCCCTCTAGGAAGCATGAACAGCGCATACACAAGATGGAGGCTAAGATCAAGTCGGCGAGACAACACGCGTCTCGTATCCAATGTGTGATGGACTACTTAGCGGCTAATAGACCATTTACGCACGCAGTGCGGCAAATTGCTGCAAAACTGCGGAGATCCCATCACACATTGAATCGAGGAGTGCTGCTCACCATCAAGCAGCATTGCCTTGAGAGGATACGAATGCTGGTGACTGCAAAAAAGTCACTAGTGAGGCGGGCGAGGGCTTTCTCAGAGAACAAACAGTTCCGCGAGAAACCCTCTCGCCTATTCCAATTGCCTCCGCGTGTTGTGGATAATCCGCCGGCCGCTGATCGGGTGGAATCCTTCTGGAAAGGTATCTACGAGCATCCGCAACCACTCAACCGAGACACTCCAGCCCTGACGCAGTTTGAAGCTTTCTCTAGGAGGCTTCAACAAGCTGAGCCCGAAATACTGCGTCAACCGATAACCACGGATGAAGTTCGGAGAGCCCTTGAGGGTTCGAAGAACTTTGCTGCTCCAGGCCCTGATGGCCTCAATAACTATTGGTGGAAAAAGTTACCGAGCACCCACCACCATTTGGCCAGAATATTCAGTTCTTGGCTGAACGGAGAGCAGCTGATTCCGGAATGGTTTGTCGAGGGGCGAACCGTGCTAATCCCGAAGAACGGAGATTTGTCGGATCCTAAGAATTACAGACCGATAGCATGCTTGAATACGTGTTACAAGATGTTTACACGCATCTTGTATATGCGTACTCTCCAAGCAGTTGACCCGGTGTTCGAACGGATATATGAGCAAAAAGGGTCGAAGAGGGGTTCCGCGGGCTGTAAGGAGAACCTGCTGATCGATAGATGTATCACGCAGGACTCCGTGCAGTATAAGCGGAATCTTTCTATGGCCTGGATCGACTATCGCAAGGCATTCGATACAACATCACATGAGTTGCTGTTGTACTTACTCGAGTGCCTTGCGGTACCCGATCAAATAGTGAGATGCATCGAACAACTGATGCCGCTCTGGAGGACCCGCTTCACCATAACATCAGGTGAAAGCAGGATCCAAACAGGGCCGGTCATCATAAGAAGAGGTGTTTTTCAGGGAGATTCCCTCAGCCCTCTTCTCTTCTGCATCTCACTAATGCCATTGTCCGTTGCGCTCAGGAAAACCCGGGGATATAACTGCGGCACCCCTGGAAACCGGAGGCATAAGGTCACCCATCTTTTCTATATGGATGACCTTAAGCTCTATGCCTCTGGAGAAAGGGACCTACAGCAGTCCCTCAGGGTGGTGCAGGAGTTCACGCATGCTATCGGTATGGAATTCGGGATTGACAAATGTGCACTGGTTCATCTCAAAAGAGGACGATGCGAGGATTTCGCGGAGGATGCCCAACTCGTAGACGGAAGCATTCTACATCATTTGAATGCCGGAGAGACATACACCTATTTGGGTGTGGAACAACGCCACACCCAAGAGGTAGACTCGGTGAAAAATGCTCTCCGTGGCAAGTATAGGCAGAAACTACGGCAGATCTGGTCCTCAGAGCTGTCGGTCAAAAACAAAGTTTCTGCCACCAACATGCTTGCCATTCCGATTCTACTCTACTCCTTCGGAGTAGTCAAGTGGACTCAGGAAGAGTTGCGGCAACTTGACGTGAAGACTCGCAAAATGATGCATATGCACAGAAGCATGCATCCCAAATCGTCCGTTCCACGGTTATATCTCCTTCGACAACAAGGGGGCCGTGGACTTTTGAGTTTGGAGTGTCTCCACAACAGAATGGTGCTGGATGGAGCCTGTAGAGTCATCAGGAGTTCGGATCCCCTACACTGCATGGTCCGACATCACGAACATGCAGGAGTCGGAGCCTTTTTATTCAAGGCAGCAAGGCGCGCTGCTGATGAACTTGGTATAGTCTTCGACACCGAGCGGGTGAACCAACTCTCTGTCACCGAGTTGGAGCCCGCACGGAGAAAAGCTCACATCAAGGCTGCAGAGAATGCCAAAATGCTGCAGCTGCATACAGACAAGCCCATGCATGGAGTCTTCTTTAAGAACATCGAGGACCATGGCTTGTCTGTTAAGCTGACATTTGCCTTCCTCAGGTCAGGTGAGCTGAAGTCGGAGACTGAAGGGTTTATCATGGCGTGCCAAGACGGTGTCTTCAACACACTAGTCTACCGGAGCCGCGTGATGGGTATAGAGGTCCCTGATACTAGATGCAGGGCCTGCCGACAGGCGCCCGAGACTTTGATGCATTTGCTGTCATCTTGTGCAGTTTATGCGGTCTCGGCCTATATCCATCGCCATAACGCGGCCTTACGAGTGCTGTACTATTTTCTTCGGCACTCGTATGAAATAGACAGGACACCGGTGTTGCCTCACGCTCCAGGGGATATTGAGTCCGTTGTGGAAAATGAAAGGTGCCGAATTTTCTGGAACTTTTCATTTCCCACCCTCAGGCAAATACAGGCCAATAAGCCTGATATAGTCCTCTTCGACCACCGAAGTAAGACGATATTCGTTATTGAGTTTTCGGCCCCTGCCGAAACGAATATCGTCCGAAAAGAGGAGGAAAAACGGACAAAGTACCAGGATTTACTTTACGAACTCCGCAGGCTCCACCCAGACTATTCTGTCAAGTTAGTGGTTCTGATTATAGGTGTTCTCGGTGGTTCCAGATCAACGCTACTCTCGGAGCTCAAGATCATACCGGCATGCCGTAATGCGGCAGAGATCTTGGCCGGCCGCATGCAGAAGGCCGTTATTCTCGGTTCGTTGCGTCTGCTCAGGACTCACGATTCTCGGAGCCAGTGACCACTTACCCCGCGGTGCGGGAAGTGGTCATTGGTTAATTATACTAGCGCGTCCGCCCACTGGGTCGGAGCAGTGGGGAGTACGGACCCGACTAGGCTTGTTTAGACGACAAATACATAATAATAATAATAATAATCGGAATAATAATAAGCGGAATCTTTCTATGGCCTGGATCGACTATCGCAAGGCATTCGATACAACATCACATGAGTTGTTGTTGTACTTACTCGAATGCCTTGCGGTACCCGATCAAATAGTGAGATGCATCGAACAACTGCCGCTCTGGAGGACCCGCTTCACCATAACATCAGGTGGAAGCAGGGTCCAAACAGAGCCGGTCATCATAAGAAGAGGTGTTTTTCAGGGAGATTCCCTCAGCCCTCTTCTCTTCTGCATCTCACTAATGCCATTATCCGTTGCGCTCAGGAAAACCCGGGGATATAACTGCGGCACCCCTGGAAACCGGAGGCATAAGGTCACCCATCTTTTCTATATGGATGACCTTAAGCTCTATGCTTCTGGAGAAAGGGACCTACAGCAGTCCCTCAGGGTGGTGCAGGAGTTCACGCATGCTGTCGGTATGGAATTCGGGATTGACAAATGTGCACTGGTTCATCTCAAAAGAGGACGATGCGAGGATTTCGCTGAGGATGCCCAACTCGTAGACGGAAGCATTCTACATCATTTGAATGCCGGAGAGACATACACCTATTTGGGTGTGGAACAACGCCACACCCAAGAGGTAGACTCGGTGAAAAATGCTCTCCGTGGCAAGTATAGGCAGAAACTACGGCAGATCTGGTCCTCAGAGCTGTCGGGCAAAAACAAAGTTTCTGCCACCAACATGCTTGCCATTCCGATTCTACTCTACTCCTTCGGAGTAGTCAAGTGGACTCAGGAAGAGTTGCGGCAACTTGACGTGAAGACTCGCAAAATGATGCATATGCACAGAAGCATGCATCCCAAATCGTCCGTTCCACGGTTATATCTCCTTCGACAACAAGGGGGCCGTGGACTTTTGAGTTTGGAGTGTCTTCACAACAGAATGGTACTGGATGGAGCCTGTAGAGTCATCAGGAGTTCGGATCCCCTACACTGCATGGTCCGAGATCATGAAAATGCAGGAATCGGAGCCTTTTTATTCAAGGCAGCAAGGCGCGCTGCTGATGAACTTGGTATAGTCTTCGACACCGAGCAGGTAAACCAACTCTCTGTCACCGAGTTGGAGCCCGCTCCGAGAAAAGCTCACATCAAGGCTGCAGAGAATGCTAAAATGCTGCAGCTGCATACAGACAAGCCCATGCATGGAGTCTTCTTTAAGAACATCGAGGACCATGGCTTGTCTGTTAAGCTGACATTTGCCTTCCTCAGGTTAGGTGAGCTGAAGTCGGAGACTGAGGGGTTCATCATGGCGTGCCAAGACGGTGTCTTCAATACCCTTGTCTATCGGAGCCGCGTGATGGGTATAGAGGTCCCTGATACTAGATGCAGGGCCTGCCGACAGGCGCCCGAGACTTTGATGCATTTGCTGTCATCTTGTGCAGTTTATGCGGTCTCGGCCTATATCCATCGCCATAACGCGGCCTTACGAGTGCTGTACTATTTTCTTCGGCACTCGTATGAAATAGACAGGACACCGGTGATGCCTTACGCTCCAGGGGATATTAAGTCCGTAGTGGAGAATGAAAGGTATCGAATTTTTTGGAACTTTTCATTCCCCACCCTCAGGCAAATACAAGCCAATAAGCCTGATATAGTCCTCTCCGACCACCGAAGTAAGACGATATTCGTTATTGAGTTTTCGGCCCCTGCCGAAACGAATATCGTCCGAAAAGAGGAGGAAAAACGGACAAAGTACCAGGATTTACCTTACGAACTCCGCAGGCTCCAACCAGACTATTCTGTCAAGTTAGTGGTTCTGATTATAGGTGTTCTCGGTGGTTCCAGACCAACGCTACTCTCGGAGCTCAAGATCATACCGGCATGCCGTAATGCGGCAGAGATCTTGGCCGGCCGCATGCAGAAGGCCGTTATTCTCGGTTCGTTGCGTCTGCTCAGGACTCACGATTCTCGGAGCCAGTGACCACTTACCCCGCGGTGCGGGGAGTGGTCATTGGTTAATTATACTAGCGCGTCCGCCCACTGGGTCGGAGCAGTGGGGAGTACGGACCCGACTAGGCTTGTTTAGACGACAGATACAATAATAATAATAATAATAATATTAAAAAATATAATATTAAAATCATGAAATAAAATGAACCATCACTATATAGTTAAAAACATATGTACATAGACGAATACACATAAATGAGACAAATATTTAAACCATTGTAGATAATCACTAAATAAATAAACAATCACACATAAGTGAGCATCGAAAATACTAAGTTAAAATGTATCATGGTAATATTCCCTTATGTCATAATAGGCTTTTTGCAGAAGTACTTTAACTGATTTTCTGAATTTTTTAAATGAAGAAAAATGAATAAACAATTTTCAAGAATTGGAAGTCGTTTTTGATTTGAGATAATGATGAAATTTTGAAGAAAGAAAAGATCTTAATGAAAGAATGAGAGAGTATTCCGTGTCGATTCCTACTCAATCGAGCTCATATGATACCAATTTGAAATACATTTTACGTTTTTTGAGGATAAAAATTTTCGATTGATGGGTATTGAAATCGAAAAAAATTGCATGTTCGGTAGTGAAGCTTTGTGGTGGCCATGCGCAAAAATCCTGTCTTCGAGTTTAAAATTTTTTCATTTATACAGTTATGATTTAGGTTAAACATAGGAGGGAGGGGAGTGGGCTGGCTACTTCCATTTTTTGTTCAGTGAATATTTTTCAGTTAAGTGGACCAAAGCTTTGAATATTTTCGAATGAATTGAAAAAATTGCTCAGAGGATTTCAGACAAAATATTAATAATCATCATAGTTTTGCTTTAGGATTTTATAGAATGCCATTTTTGCATCTGAACGATAATCAAATCAGTATAATTTAAAAAAAAATTAAGTTCTAAAATATTCTCACATGCTTTCAGTTTCGCCTACAGAATTAATATAACCGTGAGAAGTAATCATTATAACTAACATTGGGTACCTTTCACAAGTTAAGTATAACAAATAGACTCAAGGATCAACACGAAGAAATTGTGGTTAATTTTATCTTTGTAAGCAAATAAAAGTCAATGTCTTAAATCTTTTCACACCTACATGACTCATAATCACTCTCAAGCTCAAAATGAAGGACACTAAAACAATAAATGAGTGTGAACGAAACTAAAATTCGCTTGAAAGAATACCAATAGAGAGAATACTTGAGAAGATTTGCAAAACCGCGACAAATTTGTTGCAGCAATATTAAATCATTTGGAAACCTATTTCAACTATGGCATGGAAACATTGTTCGACAATTGAAGTTATAATTCTAGTTGAATGCCTCAGTATTGTCAGCTCTTCTGAACAAAAGGTCAGAAATAGTAGCGTGAATTGCGACCCTCAATTCAAATTGTTGATATGACTATACTCAGCACTGGAAACTGAAAGTTATTGTATTCAAAGAACTTTTGAAATTCGTGAATATTACCAAAACGATCAAAATAATAGCGAGTACTCAAAGATTAATAGTAAGTGTCAGCTTTGTCAGTACTACAAGGGGGTCATTACATTTGACGGACAAGCAACTCATGGCGTTTATATAATACGATTAACTGACCTGTCCTCTTTTAGTGTTAGTTACACTATTTTTAATTCAAGAACGGCTGAACCTATTCGGCTCAGAACCAAGAAACGGATATAGGATACTTTTTATCCCATTTCACCGTGATTTCGAAAATTCCACACCTATGAGGGTGAAAAACGGGCGCCAAATTTGTTTGGGACAACGTGATGCATTTGTCCAATCTACTATGAAAATTCTTTTACAGAATAAATGGAAGACGTGTTTCTTATTTTATTGAAATCAATCGCCTAACGGGGTTGGAAAGAGGTAGATAGTTATATTAAGGGTTAATCAACTCACAGCCTGACTGATCGTAGAGATCTGAAACATGAAGGGTGTGTCCTTTGTATGACGTTGGCATCTGATAATGAAGGGTTTTCCGAAATCCCACCAAAGGGGATAAAAACGGGGTCAAAGTTTGTATGGGACAACTTACTTTAATCTACTTCAATTTTTCAGAAATATCCTTCAACGGAATTGGAGGAAGACGTGTTTCGTATTTTATTGAAATTCATTGTCTAACGGGGTAAAAAAAGGTTAATATAACATTTTCGACTTGTTTCAAACGCTCCTTCAACGCCCAGAAGGTATGATGAACTTGACAAAACTTAGTTCTATGAACTACACAATATAATTGCATCACAAAAATAATTAACGCCCAACGAATTGGGCACGGGTCAGCTAATAATTTATGATAATTGATACACGTATCATAGAGATATCCCAGAGATTAGTAATATTCCAGCAATATGTGGTTGTTACTTTCATCAAACTAAAGAGGAAAAATGGCACAAAGGGAACACCGTAAAAAATATCTTGGAATCCTCGCTATTTAATGAAATACCTTCATTCTATTACCATTTTTCATTCTGTCTGAGAGATTCATCATCAAGATCGAAAACAACAAGCATGATGATCTCGTTAATTCATTATACACTTGAATACATAATAATATATAGTTCCAAGAACAATTATCTGTTCCATTGTATATCGACACACTTATGTAGTATGAAATACAAATAAGAGGTGTAAACAGTTCTATACTATTTATCGGGACAAAATGAGAGTAAAACCAAAAGTTGCTTTGTGAGATCATTATCGAAGATTCATCCATATATGGGGTCATTGACTAATGATATGCGATGCAGTTAACAAGTAGAAGTAATGAATTGGCCGCTTCCTCACATGCGTTTTTGAATATATCTAAGCATCTCCAATCACTTCATACCATAAGATGACCTTGTCCGGTCCTGAAAAACATTCCTGAGTGGTCAGTCAACAAGTGAATCTGTTCTGAGAATTTATCTTACGTTGAGAAATGCGTGTCTCGCTTGTGGTATATATTGACAATTAGGCACTAGACGTTTCCTTTGGTATATCGATCCAAACCGCGAAAAGTGAGGATTATTTTTCCTCGGAGAATTTTGAGTGTAAGAATATATCTGGTGTTTTCAAAATTATTGAGAGTAATAGCACAAGACCCAACAATGCAACCATAAATTTCCATTTTTCAACTGGAACTTACAGAGCAATAACCAGAACAACCAACATGATGAAACCGACAGTTTGTATAGGTAGTTTTATTTATCGCATTTGAGAGACTTTTCGAGTCGGGATTATTTCTTGAAATGATCTCAGCCGATTAGAAACACAAATATTCTTCTGGTTTTTCTTCTTCATATCTATAAAAAAATCTTCCATAGCAAAAAAATAGAATATCAAGCACAGTATATGGCGCGACCGGCGCTAAATCTCATAGAACTCACTTTTTCCTGCTCAAGCACACGTAATTTTAATCCTATAGATAGCATTTATAGGATTGGTACTTCCGCACAATATAAATGAAATTGAAAGTAGTTCTTCATGAACTTCCGCTTCGTGTATTTGTGCTGGAGAAGGAAAATCTCAGTTGCATATAATCATTTTGAAAAAAAGTAGCCAGCACATCCAAGAGGTCTCATCAACCGGTCTATTGCAACTATTATGTTAGTCGAGAAGTTAAGTGTTGGTTACTGGCATTATGTGAACCAGCTTTTATGACAGTATTTTTAAAAAATTACCATTTGAAAATTCAATTGTTATTCGCGCTTAATTGCACATAATTTCATGGCTGTCATTTTTATCTCTATCAATATTAACGTTGTTTGGGCATATTTTTTATTCTTTCGATTGATCAGCTCAATAAATTTCTGAAGGATAGCCCAACCAATGGAAATAAGAGTACGTTTCGAATGGACCAATAGGAGAGTGTTTCGAATCAAGAGGTGAACTCACTAATGAAATAAAAAACTTCTAAAACACTGTTTAGTTTATCTTCGTTTCAACTTTTTCATCATTCTATCGAAATGAAGGAAATAACCGATAAAAACTTAGATAATTTCAAAATTATTTCATGATATCAATTTGACAAGAATATCCTTCTCGTCCTAAATTTTATATTATATTTATTATATTTTTGAATGAAATGGATAAAATAATATTTGAATTGATAATTTGATATAGCTCCTTAGAAAAAGGAATATTGAGCTATGTATGCGTGAAAAGTTACAAGAACAGATGAAACGATAGTTTTATTTGAGGAGTTTAACTCCTTAACAGTTGATAAGGGGTTTGTTTATATCTTACTTAGGGTTTCCAACTATTAGGCATTCCGCATCACTTGATGTCTGGGGGCAAACAATAAAGAAACCGATTAGCTTTCAAACCCTTGTAAAATTCTTCTTAAAATTCTTCAGCTTCCATTATTCAAATGCTTAATGGAGGATAGATAAACACTAGGGGCGCACCAGTTTTACCTTTCAAGTATTTTGAAAACACAAACGAAAATTTCTGGGCGGCCATATTGGTTCATTTGACAAGTATCTGGAATGCCTGATACTGTTAAAAACAGTATTATACTGTTTTCACTACATTATACTTTTAACTGTTGAACAAATATATAGTATACAAAATAATGTTTTCAGCATCAAAATGTTCACCACTATGTTAGACCTAGAGGCTAACCTAATTTTTTTTATGAATCTATCAATGTTCGAATTCAAAGTTATTTAAGAAAAAGTAACAGAAGACAAGATTCTTTGAAATGAATACTGTTTGAAAGTGAAGCCATTTATTAGTAAACACATCAGAAGAATTTAGAAATATTAATAAAATTGTCTCATATTTACTATGCGTTCTCGCTACCTGATCATTTATTGAAAGAGTTATTTCAGTAATGAATGCAAGGAGCATAGAAATAGACTATTTATTCAATAAGAAATGAGCTCCTCATATATTTTAATGTTAGTTATAATTGTGTGTAATATGAAATGAAACAATAAATAAATAAATTAATAAAATACTGTTCATTTTTTTAAAATACTGTTTCATATTTTTCTGAGAAGTATACTTTATATTTCGTGAATAAACGTGGCAATCCTTACCTTATAATATGAGGTATTGGTATCTACCTGCAATCTTCTTGGCATACAATTGAGGTCTAACTATTGAGCTTTATCGGTCGTCATTGAATTATCAATTTTTGATTATTGGCGGCTGGTTGGAGTAAGCCTTCTGTCAGTATTCATAGTGTTACTGTACTCAGATTGCTTTCACTAATCCTGTGATCGTCATCCACAGCATTCTGGGTGAAACAAGCTTTTTGTGTCCATCCGTATCGGATTGGAAATAATGTTCCTTGAAGTGGCATTCGTTCTTCGACCGTGACCGAAGAATTTTTTTCTGCAGTCTTGACAACTGATTTCGTATACCACCGAGTTTTATATTTAAATTTATAAAAAGTTTTCATGCAAGTGATATAGTAACTTTTTCAAAATTCTGTTTGAGTACTCTGGCACTGTGGTTGAAATGGAATCACTACAAAGCTTTCAGAACTCTTATCTTTTCAGAAAGGCCAAGATTCACGAAGAGTTTTTTTGAATTAACATTTCCTAATTAGCTTGAATACTACGTCTGGGTTGTAACCGTTCACTTCGGTTGCATCAGATGCGGTTGAACAAAAAAATCAAGGGTGCTCAACATGCTCTGAATAACAATAACACGATTACTGATAGTAATCTGAGACTGATCAAAGATGCACATGACGAAGAACTTCTCAATGGATTGGAAAATATAGAAGTACTCAAATGTAGGGATACTATGACTAGTTTCAAAATGTTCTTCATGAGGGGAATAATATTTGAAAAATCTATTGCATCTTGATTTCATCAAATATAGATTAACGGAAAACAGGTGCAATACATTTTGATTTAGATGGTTTCCTACAGCTGCACTTATGCCAATTTGGTCTCATAAGGATAAAGAAGATCATTTTCTCAAAAAAATACTTTTTCCGGAATTACAAAATCATGGTACAGTACAATTCTGCATGCTTCCTGATCTTTAATGTTCTCAACAAACTTGCGTCAACTGATTTTAGATATACGCGGTCACAAAATTTCGTTTTTTTATCAGAGGGCCAACAAATTCGAGTTATTTTGCTTGTCTAATAATTATTATGGTTCGAGGAGGCATGGTTGAACTTTACGATTCGATCCATTGATCGAAACAATTTTCATTCGTGCCATCAGTAGTCGCGGAAACTTTTGATGAGAAGTTCGTTTCAAATTATAAGGGATCTCGCCTACTCATATCTATTTCGATACGAATGCTTTTGTTTCTGGTAGGTTTTCCGAATAAAGTCATCGTATTATAGCGATTAAAAGTCGGGGATTGCGGACCGGACTTTCACAGCCCTCTACCAGCGAATATATAGGACACTCCTAAATAATAATCTTTGTTGCGTTCGAAGTATTCGAAAATACAACACAAGGGTTTTTATTATGATAATGGTTCGGACTTCCATTGTCTATATTATAAACTCTATTGAAACCTGTTGCTAGGAACGAAAGGATAAAAATACAAATCAAGTAAAGAAATATTGAATGATGAAATCAATGAAATGATATTGTGACAGGAAAATTGAGGTGTCGAATGTGAAACACTGGTCAAAAAATGTAAATAAAGAAATGAATGAAATATTATGAATAAATGTTGACACCAAGTTTCAAGTTGAGTGTACTAACGACGTTTCGATTGCTGGTATCCGCAATCGTCTTCGGGTGATGACCGACCCGGTCATCACCCATTGAAGCTACATTCAATGCACCGCCCCGACGGACTTGGAAAGCAAGAAAACCTTCAGATTTTTGGACTTTCTTATAGAATGACCAATAAATATCGGTACAGTAAATGTTTCTGATCTGTTGATATCGACTAGATCTGGCTTTGATGGAGATCCAGTTCCAAAGTTGCGTTTTTTTCACTACCCTCGAAGATCGTTCTACTACCAATCAATTAGTATCACACAAAAAACAAAAAGAACTGAACCATTCAAATCGAATTGCAATAATTTGAATAGTAACCAGAACATCTGGTATCTTCGGAAATACAGAAGAAACGATTCATTCAGAATTATAAATAAATTGCCGAAGCTGTAAATACATTGTTTTTACTAGTGGTATCCATTACATGCTTCTTCTTTTCATTCGCAACTTGAATACATTGTAATAATGCAGTATTACAAAGTATAATTATCTGCAATTACATTTGAAATTTAATAATTCGGAATCAGATATGACATATATTGATGCATTGAATATTCAGCAACTGTATCTACTATATATAATTCTGATGTTGAAATAAAAAGCATTTGCACACACTTGAACCTACTATCCCCTCTTAAGACAGAACTTCAGTTGTGAATGATCATATCATTCTAGCATGAATTCGTCACAAGTAGTCGATGAAATCTCTGAAGTATTTATTCAACTAGATTTCTATAAATTTGGTGTTGTTGGTTCGAAGATCAAAACAGTGTCATATATCGAGCTTATAAAGTATTTGTGAAGGAGTCGATAGTGATTGAGAACCCAGGTGCTACGAATTAATCTTATTATAAGGGTATGTTAAGAAGAGATGCTGGTCCATTGCATTGTTTCAAGATCTTCAGAATTTACTCGCGAAACTAAAATTCAAATAGTTAATATTGTTCAAGTTTGGACCTTTCATAGCTTGATGGAATTCGATGCTAACAAAATACAAGCATGCATTTTATCGTCGGATATACTTTTCCGACAAATTCGCCAGTTGTATAGGTTCAGTTCAAAATTGGTGTTAAAACTACGGATTTGACAGGAAATGCATACGAGTTATGTCGATTTATAAATATTTGGTAATTCTGATGAATATCTTTCCTGACCTCCAACGTTTCAACAGCGCCACCTAGATATTATAATGTTCAATGAATAGTACAGGATTTTGTTTCCAGTGCGCCTAAAAATAACCATGGAATGAAAATATAATGATTTCGATTATTGCGGAATATGGAATTTTTTTCTGAAGTTTAAAAATTGACCAGAATATACGATGGTGAATTCAATTCTAGATTTGCCATTTTTTTATTTCAATGTCGGTTAACTAGGGGGTTAATTGTCTTATGTATATCAACCAACGGGCAGCTGTTTTGGTCCCCATCAGCGTTGGGCAGACGACCACCGAATAAAGACAATATGTATATATATATATATATATATATATATATATATATAAATTTGACTGATAACAGTAATTTATAACCGTATTTCGGAATATGATGTTGGAAATAATATATTTAACTAACTGAAATCTCTATGCAGCACGGTATCCGTTTCATGAAATTGACCAGGTTGTGTAGGAGGTTCAAGTGTGCGCGCATGCGTTTTATATAAACATCAGAATTATTTATGGTAGGAGGAGATGCTGAATATTCAATGGATCTTTCATATCTGATTCTGAATCATTAAATTTCAAATGTAATTGCAGATAATTATACATTGTAATAGTTCATTATAACCAGGTCTTGAAGATGCGAGCGAAAAGAAGAAGCAGTTATGTAATTAATACCTTACCACTAGTGAAAACAATGTACTTACAGCTTCTGCAAATCATTTCTAATTCTGAATGAATCGTTTTTTGCTGTATTTCTGAAGAAACCGGATGTTTTGATTATCATTCAAATGAGTGCATTACTACGTATACGATTTGAATGGTTTATGGTACATTCTAGTCATACTTTTATTCCGATAAATTACACTTTTACGCATTCTCTTCGAGTACCGATATTTTATGATCGTTCACAACCACTTTTCCCTTTACATTAGATTTGAACGATACTTGTGACTACCCAAAAAAAATGAATTTCTCATCCAGAGGTGTGGAGATGATATACGGCTTTCTACAAGTTGTTGATACAATGAAAAATAATTAAGAACCTTGTGCCGTATTTTGAACGCAACAAAGATCATTCATTACTATATGTAATTCATTTAATTCGCTGCCTATGCTTAGTCAGATTCATTATTTAGCAATGGCCCATTTCGCTGGTATAGGGTTGTGAAAATCCGGTCCGCCATAACATCCTTATATTAGGATGACTTTATTTGAAAAACCCACCAGAAAGAAATGCATTCCTGTCGGAACAGAGATGAGAAAATATCCCTTACTATTTGAAAGGAACTTCTGATCGGAAGTTTCCGCAACTCCTGAAAGCACGAATGCAATTTTTTCTCACCAATGTATCGAATCATAAAGTTCATCCATGCCTCCTCTAACCATATATAACGTATAGACTGAGTCAAAATCTTCATTCTTTCAAATATACCAGAAGTTCATCAAGACATAAATATGTAAAAGTAATGAAGTATTCCCATTATTAGAACAGCAAAATAACTTGAAATTGTTGGCCCTATGATAAAAAATTCGAAATTTTGTGACTACGAATATCGTAAATCAATCTAAAATCGGTGAAGTTTGTTGAGAATATTTTTCGAGGTCGAGAAACTGCAGAATTGTACTGTACCATGCTTTTGTAATTTCGGAAAAAGTATTTTTTCAGAGAAAATAATTTTCTTTAACCTTATTAAACTAAACTGGCATATCTGCAGCTCTAGGAAATCATCTGAATGAAAATGTACAGCACCTGTTTTCCGTTAATATTCTATCTTTAATGAAATCAAGATTCAATAGATTTTCCAAATATTATTCCCCTCATGAAGAACATTTTGAAAATCTCATTTTGAATAATTCTTTCAAATAAATTTAAAATATTATCAAAATAAATATTGATAAACGACTTCAAGGTGTAACAACGATATACATGTAGCCCTGTAGATACGATCTTTTGAAAATTGTTAATATAGATCAATCTCCCTACCACCAAATTGATATTACTCGACGCGGTGCCTTTCCTCAACAAAGTAAGCATCTGAGTAAATTGACACTGAATCTAAATATTAGGGTGGGTTATGTGTATCTTCGCCAAAAGAAGATTGCGGCTGTCTCTATTTTTATTATTACACTGAATAGCAGACTATTTATGAATAGTAGTATCACTACATTCAGGTACTTCTAGAATTTCAAAGGCATCGAGAAGTTTTTTGTCATTTGTATCTTTGATCAGTCTCAGATTGCTTTCACTAATCATGCCATCGCTTAGCGCCCCTGATTTTTTTGTCCAACCGTATCTGATGCCACTGAAGTGAACGGTTAAAACCCAGACGTAGTATACAAGCTTATTAGGAAACGTAAATTCAGATATATTATTATATATATGAATAAACAGTATTATGTATACTTTATTTTTGTTCAACAGGAAAAAGTATAATGTAGTAAGAAACAGTATAATACTATATCAAGCATTTCAGATACTTGTCGAATGAACCAATATGGGCACCCAGAAATTTTCGTTTGTGTTCTCAAATTACTTCAATGGTGTTTTTCCATCCTTCATTAAGCATTCGTATAATTGAAGATGAAGATACCCGAATTTTACGCTGGTTTGAAAACTGATCGGTTTCTTTATTGTTTGCCCCCCAGACATCAAGTGAACTGGAACGCCTAATAGTTGGAAACCCTATGTAAGGTATGAACAACCCCCTTATTAAGTGTTATGGAGTTATTGTTCATTATTCATCGTTCGCAAATAAAACTATTGTCTCATCTGGTCTCGAAACTTTTCACGCCTACATAGCTCAATATTCCTTTTTCCAAGAAGCAATATCAAATTATCAATTCATATGTTATTTCATCCATCCCATGAAAAAGGTCCGTAGTAGGAAATCGTCACCGAAACTTATAGAAGGATATTCTTGTCGAAATGATATCATAAAATGATTTCGAAACCATTATCATGGTTTTTACTGGTTATTTACTGCATTTCGAAAGAATAAGGAAAGAGTTGAAAGATGAAGTCGAAAAATTGACCTCCTCACTGCTGTGTCAATACGTCGTTGGGGCAGAATTTGTATTCGCTGTGTGCAACAGAATAGTGGGAGAACCGCCGAACGATCGTGCGCGCGGGGTGGAGAAATGTGGCACTTCACTGAGCTACAACGGACAAATATACACGTGAAATACGTCGAAATCGCATATTATATACATTCAATATAATGGGTTATCATAGATGCTGTGTTGAAAATTGTGCGAATAATTCGAAGAATTGTGAATATAAATTTTACTGTTTTCCAACAGCTAAACATAAATTAGTTCAAAGGAGAAAGTGGATTGACGCCGTAAGAAAACACAAGTAAGTATCTTAACCTAACATTTTCTAATATTACATGATGCAGAAAAAATAGTGTAATAGATTATATTTGTATAAATAATAAATTACTTTCAGTGGTTTCGAGTCAAATTGGAATTCCAAACCCACTACTCTCATTTGCAGTGCTCATTTTTTCGGAAATAAAAAGAGCGAAGAGGAAATGAGTGCAAGCTACATTCCATCCAAATTTTCTTCGACTGATATGAAAAGAAATATGATTGAAAATTCAGCTGTCAAAAGGTAATAAATTAAATACTGCATACTGTAAATGTTAATGAACCAGCTATATTGGATTTAGTTTTAAATTAGCTATAACATTGATCAAATTGATTCTAGACATGAACGGTTCATGGAGCGGCGCAAGCAAAATCAATCGATTTCGAGAATTGTTCGAAGTTCAATGGATCGCTCGATCAATACGGATCCAAGCGATATTACGATATCAAACGCTTCGATACCAAATGCAAGTGATAAATGCGATGAAGGGTGTCAAGCAGATATTTTCGTGCTTTGTGATAAGTCCGAGAAAACTTTTAATTGCAACAGATATATTTATGGAGGCAGTACTTGCGACGCTTCAAATTGAAAAAATAAATCATTCTTACACTTCATTCATGTCTAAGTAATTTCAGTCAAACTACATGATTCGAATATCGAATCTGTCAATTTCATAATGCTATCATTGTCATTATGACATTCTCATGTTTACGTTTTCATAACCTACAAAATTTTAGTATTATGCTAAATACACACATAATTGAATGTCGAACTTACTTTTTCTTTCGCAGACTCGATAAATATTCTTATATGTAAACGTCTTGTCTTCAGAACTGATTATTTTACACTAAATTTAACAACTATTCTTGAATTTTTATTCGTTTCCCATACACTCACCGTGTCACGTAGCACAGAACTTTGCCACATTTGTACCACCAGATGTCGCGTCATGTAACGCACACAGCGAATAGTGACTGTTGATTGTCTTGATACCAGTCTTGGCAGGTGGGATATTCTGTCGAATACGAAACCAAGCCGGTAGCACTGGAGGTTTTTCTGAGTTTTTCCTCCGTTGGAATGGCAAATGCGCTACCGTAAAGATCAATAGACGACCAGAACGCTCCAGCATCCAATGGGCGCATTCAAGTATTTTACAAAAATATGAGTAGGGTTTTGCAAGCATGCTTGGCAATTGATAGTTCACATCAATGGCACGATAGGTTTTTTCTCTCCGAGCCCACTAACCAACGGCAAATTTCTAAACGAACAGATATATGGCATGCCTCTACGAATATTTGCAACCCCCCACGACAAAATGAATGTTTTGACGAAAATCCAAAAACATTACCATTTTGATATTGAGGGGGTCATTTTTTTCTGCAAAAATAATTCGTACAACGTCAACCCTGTACTTGGGGGTAGCATTCCCCCCCAAAAATTTTAAATGGGACGAGGGGTCAACGGACTCAGAATTCGGATGGAGTTTTTATGACATACACGATCGCAACATTTAGTTTCGAAGTTTGAAAATGAATAAAAGTCAAAAAAGACTGAAACCAACGAATGTGTTGCTGGAAATGACGTAAATCAACTTCCATATCCATACAATAACACAATCTTGATCAAAACCATCTCTCATTCTTTACGAGTTATTCGTCAGCATTTGGCGATAATTCTTTACTATAGTTCTCGGAGAAATGTAGGAGATGGCTTTCAATCAAGATTGTGTTATTGTATGGAAGTTAATGATGATCATTTTCATCAGTACATAACGTTAGTTTCAAGCTTTTTGGGCTCATATTGATTTTTAAACTTCATGATGCGATTTTTTGGTGAGTAATCGAACGATTGAAAAAGCAAAGAAGGTTGGGTAAGTCATGAAAACCCCCCTCACATTCTGAGTCATTTGACTCCTCGCCTTATCAGAAAATTTGTGAGGGGTTGCCACCCCCAGCGGAGGGTTGAAGTTTCAAGAATTAATTTTGCATACAATATTACAATAAATCGCGCGATTTTTAAATAAATTTATTTACACGAAATAAGACTTTCCCTGATTTATCAGTCACGTGCATGCAGCACCATCAAATCTCACCAATATTACAATAGACGTTTCTTTTTTTATTTCCGTCAAAACATTCATTTTGCCGAGTGTTAGAGGGGGTATAAATTTTCGTTGGAATACGCTGTACATGATAGAAGTTTTTCGATATCATACCATCAAAAAGAATATATTTTCATTCCTAGTTTCTACCAAACATAAATTGAAAATTTTGAATTACCTATAATGATAAATGTTGTTTGAATGTTTGTTGAGGACCTAGAAATGTTCTGGAATATTTTTTTTTGGTTTTCTCTCCCCTAGAAATGAGAAGAAAAACTCTTTGAATTCTTATAATATTTGCTTTTTGGGCAAATTGGTTTTTATTTTGGTCAGAGACAAGGAAGGGAAGACACACAAGCGCGTACAATAATTTTGACCCCCACTTCGACCAGAATCATAGGCTAGAGGGCGCCACTTGAATTGGGCGGGAAATTTGTATTACCTCAATATTTATTTTTTAATAATTAAATTCTCAAATTGTATTCGAAATTGGTATGTCACAACAAATGAACATATTTTGGCACACAAAATGTTTTTATTTCATATTTATCAATTTGTTAATATAGAATAATAGAAGTACTTGGGATTGCCTCTGCCGGCTTGAACCCCAATCCGCAACAATTCTGGAGCTGTGGAATCTGTAAACAAATACATTTATTACAAGGATTGAAATTATTCAAATAAAAGCACAATAACTCATTTACCTGAGGAGCCACTTGCAGAATCTGCATCCTGTGATCTTGCAGGAAACAAAGTAAGTAATGCATCTCTACGAAGGAGACTATAGTGATATTCAGAACTATCATCTGGAAAGTGTCTATTGCAGATTCGGTAATTGGGAAAAGTTTCATCTGTGACTTTAAACCCTAACTGCTGTTGCCAAAGCCGTAGTCTGAAAACCGACATGTTAATAGAATGTACAGGAAATGCAAGACTTTGTGCGCTGCCTTACCTTTCACGGTTTTTTGGGAAATAGTGCATGCCTTCCACTTCATCTTCGTGGAAGCCACACAGGTTCTTTGTGGATGAGGTGTCATTACTAAATGGGACCTGCCTCAAGAACTTCAAGTACACCACCAAAAACATTCAAATTCAGCCTAGTAGGCATTCCAGATACTTGTCAAAAATGTCAAATAGATCGAAATGAACCAATCGGCGGCATCTGCCCCCCAGGAACTTTCGTTTGTTTTCTTTTTTATAAGTTTGTGATTGGTTAAAACTGGTATTTGCCCCCCAGACATAACCTGATCTGGAATGCCTAATTGATCAGAGACAGAGTTTGTCCCTGTATTGATTCTCGAAAAACGTTTTCGAGGTTCGAAGTTATGTTTTCAAAATGACATAATACATGACAATTGACAGAGTCATTTTATTCTGTCACAGATTCTGTGGTGATGAGTTAAGGTGAGTTCCCAATGCATCGTTTTTTACTTTTCGCGTCGCGCGTCACGAATTCTGAATGGTGACGCTGGATTCCAATATCATTTGGCGGGATAAAGATGGAATATTTCAACTTTCTGTCATCACTGCAGATATCGAATGGCTGTGAATGATGTTTGAGACGTATGTTATGGATTATCAACATGCGTGACGCGAAAAAAAAAACGCTGCATTGGGAACTCACCTTAAGAGGACAGAAAAAAAAAACCGACGGTAGTGCCGACTAGCAAACGATTCCGCGGAGTTTGAGATAGAGAGTCTTATTTGTTGATTTAACGATAGAATGAGATAGAACTTTGGTGACAAATTTTGCTATTCAACTTCAGTGTCTCCCCTTCTCTTGTCTCTGTTTTGGTATACGTAACTGCAATATCAAAAAGAGTCTAGATTGAGTGACTATTTCGTCAATTACTAAATAAATTATTAAATAAGCATATACTACCCCTTGGCTACGATTTGGAAGCTAGTCTGCCTCCGTTTTCAAGCTCAATTTGAAAAAGTTTAATGGAATTGTAATTTTTGAAATTTGATATCAAAATGTGACACTGGCAATACTTATTCATCCATATTAATCCATAGCTATACGTATTGATGTTTATTTTGACACAACCCTACTTCGAATTGAATCTCCCCAGTTCAACTTTCCTTTTCAGTCGAGGCATCCAAAACTGATCCATACTCAATGACCAAGTAGCAATCTTTTCATTTCCGTTCAACAAAATGCGAGTAACGTCTTTGAGTTTTCTTTTTTTTCATTTTGTTCTGTTATAAGTGAATTGATGTTATCTTTACCATGTGTGTACCATTTGTTAATAATATGTGTTCAGCTAATTAAGACTTATCTATCTCGTGTTCTCAAGTTGTTTTTATGTTCAGATCTCCTACTTCTCAATAGCCTTGTTGTTACACCAGTATAAACAGTGTTAGAGAGAAAACCTGAAAAATGGATTCCAGAATACCTGAAATGATGAATAAACTATGGCAAACTTCTTATTCCTTCACTTAATAGTGTACCCTGCATGCAATTCACGCTAAAATAGTAAGCGCAAGTGTTGCCGGAAAGTCGGATTTGTTCCGCACCACACAGACACGTAGATAACAAAGTCAGTCCATTATGACAGTTTCTATATGGTCAAAGGCTATAATCAGGTAATCGATACCCGTTGAACTTCAGAATTCACGAGGAAATAAGTAATAATTTATGAGAATAACCCTGATGAATCATTCAATACGATTCTTTCCCCTAGTTTCCAGCAGATGTCGATTTTGTACTGTGGAAAATAATACAGACGTGGTAAGTTGATATACATTCCAGCAAATCTCTTGTGACTGAAGTGAGGGACTTGGAATCGCATGTTGAGAGCCAGAACCTTCATTTCTATTCACTCATTTTTTGTTTTGGTGTGATAATTTTATAAATCTTTGGGTGAATCAAAAGACTAATCAACAGTGCCTTGCAAAATTCACTATCAAGATGAATATAATTGATAATCCAATTGCCATTGACCCTAAAAACCAACGAATGATAAATCATTATCATGTGGCAACGACGAAGTAGAAATGTAGCAAGCCTTATTACCACAACATCGGCGAACTGTCATCTTAGTCACACTATTCAAAGAAAAAATGTGGTCTACGGAACATCGAAAATCATGTAGATCGAAGCAAATTTTCATTTACTTCGACAGTATTGATGAATAATCACGCATAGAGAAGGTGAATCCGGTACCGTTCAGAGTTAAAACCGAAACATTCATGGAAAATGATCAAAAGCATTGGACAAGTGAATGAAAAAAACGATTATATTCGAATAAAACAATGAATAGAGGAATAAGTACCAGTCACCGTTCGATACCTACTTGACAACAGAAAAATTTGGATTTTTCGAAGAATCGTTATTATAATATATTCTTATAAATATACACTTTATTTTTTTGTACCATCTGTTTTTCTTTTTTCAAACCTCCATAATTTTCAAAAATCTTAAAAAAGTTTTATTTCAATCACACTCGACATGATAAAAAAATGTAGGCATTCAATATAGAAAGGTATATGAAATTGAATGGAGGATCATTTACGAAAATTTAACATTTGAACAGTTTGAATGAATAGATGAAAATATCAACTATCCATGATCCCTAACTGAAAATAGTTAGTGAAACAGGTTGTGGAACAGCAAGGATTTTCCAATCATTTAATCGTTTCAGATAATACCTACTTCCATGGTAGTCTGGAAGTCATTTCGCACAAAGTAGCGAAATAAAAATCTCAGTGAAGTCCCATTCAATTTATGGCGTTGTGTTGACCGCTTGTGACACTGGTACAGAACATTGAACTCTTCCTTCGTTGCCAATGGATTAAGGCAGGGCAGAAGTTTAATACATAACAGAAAGCATATGTACATGCTTGAGGCCAAGTGGTAGTTCATCACCAAACTTATCATATCAAGTTTGGTACATATGGACAATTTCGAGAGATTACTTTGCCCGAATACATTAAATGGGCCATTGAATGGAAATATTCAGATTGTATCCGCCTTTCCGTTTCAGAGTAATATAATTCAACTTAATTTGAATTATTTGATTGATTTGTAAGTTGCTAACTACTACTACTACTACTAGGACGTAGTTCACTCAAAAGGAAGTATTTCGTAATCAACACAGCAACTTATCCGCGTAGATTAAAAGTTTGTCCTTCTACACTCATATTGAATCCAATAGTAATTCTTAATTCTTCCAAATTGTGGTTGGTTGAACACCCAAAAAAACTATTGGGAAAGAATTTCAGAGTAGTTCCATGTAGTATATACTATATTATCGGCTGCACCGTTTTGGGTATTATTCCAATATTTCGGGGTTCGTTTATCTGAATAATACTCCGAGCAATACAGAACAGTCTTTCTTTAATTCACTATAATAATACAACCGCTGCACTGATTATTATAACTTGCTCAGAGACATCCAAACATTGCTCTCTGCTAGACTTCTGCTCCTAAACTTCACTGAGTTCTGAAATCTGCTCTGCCCATGAATGCCTCAGACTTATATACAGCATTCGAATGGAGATCTGTCTACATATTTCATTCTTCGCTTCCAGAACGTCCGGCGTTCTCTACGCAGGTCGAGGACAGTTCCAAGATGATTCGGAAGCGTCTGCAGGGGAAAATTATTTCGTTCAGTCGAGTAAATTTGCCTTTTTATAATTTTCATTTATTTAGATTTCGTAACAATGTATACGAGAAAAGCCAACAAGTGATACATTCTTACCCTTTCCCTCGAGCATACCACTAAATCGCCAGGACACTAGTGAATCAAATACCTGAGTAGCGTAAAGAAGTTTTTATCAAAAATATTAAGAAGCCAGTTCGCCACTACTCCTTCAGATTTTGGAGCGAAGCTACAATATAGGAATAATATCAATTTAATCCCACCTAAAATATCTGAACATAATAAGATGTTTCCAATCACGTAACTGTATTGATGAAAAAATTCTTCATCTAATGCAACCATATATGACGTGCCTTCTGAGATGGAATCAGCTCCTCAAATTCCAACCGAGATCACACAAAAACAGTAGCAAGAAACTGTCTGTATATAAGCTCATAATTTATCCGCAAATTAAATTGAATGAAACTACACGTATAAAAATTGGAAACGAAACATCCGAAACCACAAACAAATCAGAAGCAGCAATATTGAATTTCGAAATGAATGGATCATTACACACCATTAGAAAAAACAATTTACACTTCAATAATTGGCAAATGACCGTAAAATGGATAAAACTCAGTCGATAAATCTTATAAGAAGGACCATGGAAAATGTATCAGGGCAAAATTTCATAGAAAAAGTACATGTTAGTTACAAGGTGAAGTATCTGTCTTTTCATTGACCATTTTTGTCTACCTAATTCAATAAGTTATGTTTTGTACAGGATGATTACATACGTATCGGTCGGTGTGGCCAAGCGGTCTACGGCGCTGTCCGTATATTGAATTTGTCTTTTTCACTGCTGCTCTGGTTCAATTCGCGGTCGGGGTAGAATTTTTCTGGTCGGCTCGATGCTAGAAGCAATTTTTGGTTGCTTAATTATCAATCCTGGTAGTTGGGATATCGGGATTGAATACACCAACCGACCTGGTAGTACTGTGTGTTTCTCTGGGTTTTCCTACAGTTGAAAAAGCAAATGCGCTAGCGTAAAAAACTGTAAACGCACAAGGTTCTGCCTCCTGGGCGCACTCGAAAAAGTGTTTGATGAACGGAAAAACAAACAATTGATATTGTGTAGTGTTGTTATTGTATTTGTTATTGTATATACGAAGGATATTGTTATTTGCCCATACGAAGGATAGACTTTGAGTAGAGATAAATATCGTTTTGAAAAATTTGTACTTTTCGATAATCTTCTTGAATAATTACGATTTTCGACTTATTTGATGAATATTGAACACCTTTAGTTTCAAAATTGTTTATAACTTTTGAGCCAAAGTTGATAGTAAAGCAATAATCTGAATATAAAAATGTGTAAATATTGGGCGGTGTATGAGGAAGAAAGACAGGACCAAATTTTAAGCAACTGAAGACAATGTGGAACGTTCCGTGCAAACTTATGCAAGAAAAGTGATAAAATGACTATAATATTATGATTGACTCGTTTGACAGTATTCAAAACAGCCCGAGATGATGTAATTAAAAAGAAATTCCAATCAGATCCATGTAAACGTAAGTCCAGTTGAGTTTCGTTAAATTTGTCCGAAGTTTACAAAATAATAATTGCTACGAAGTGAACATTCTCCTGAAGGTCTTATGAGTAAATTTTACCATATTGATGCTGTAAAATTAGCGTGGCGATGAGAAGAGGCAGTTGCTTGTCTGGTGGATTTTTTTCAAATCGAAAAAATTGCGTAAACGTAAAGCCGCGCACAGACCGTTTTTCCAACGTTAGCCGACGGCACATGTGAATCATGTTGGAACGCGTTGGTTTTTGTGTGTACGGCGGTGACCACTCGAAGCCAACGCTTCCCAACGGGGACGTTGGCATTGGCTAGCGTTCGGTAGACGAGCGGTAACATCAAAGAAATGCTTGTTTGGGTAGAATTTGGTTTGGACGCGATTTGGAGATTATTTTCTGATTTCAGTCGTTGGAAAACATTTGTTCTGTGCGCACGCTTTTATTATCAGTTTGATATGGAGTGGACCGAAGATATGTGTTTTAAATTGTTAGAAATTTATAGGGATAATCCTATTTTATGGGACAAATTGAAAAAATATACTCGAGTTATGTTTTTATAGGCTAAAATTTTGTAAGCAGAAATAATAAAAATTTTCCTTAATATATTTTTGTAGTGATTCAACTGAAGCCGAGCAAACTTCTGGTATAATGGACGAGATTAATTGTTCCGATACTTTACATGTGTATGCAAGACTAATAAAGGAATTTCTATTTGCTAGATAGTGCAGGGTAATGGCCAATCTTTCTTTAGCTGGAATAGCTTTTCGGTTATTGGTATCCTTTTTTTCAATTTTTGGAGCCACTAAATTAAGCAGTTCATCAAAAATATCTGGGGTCAGTCGGCAGAAGTTCCTAAAATGATCAGAGTCTTCATTCTGGAGCTCATCCAATAAATTACTCGCGCTATAGGAACTTCTGTATTTATACGGTGTTGTCATCCACCAGCGTCTGCGCTTTCGTTTCTTATTTTTCTATCGTGTAAATTATGTAACACAAGAAATCCTGCACTTGCACGAAATAAATCATTACTTTCGCTCGATGACATCCCAAAAAAATAAAAAACCACCGAACCGCGACCAACGGTCTCAAATGCAATACTGAAAATTCGGTATGGACGATGTTCTCAAATCCTTCCCAATGCTTTCCACTTCCAATGCCAACGATAGCACATGTGCCGTTGGCATTGGTCTACGTTAGAAATCCGGTCTGTACGCAGCTTAAAACGTGCCAGGATGGTTCTGGAAGCTATTGGCTTCCAATAGTTGAAGACAATGCACGTCGTTTTCATAAATTGATATCAAAATGAGGCGACAATATTACCTTACCACTATTCTTAAAACCAAATCCACACCTCACCTCGGCAAATGGTACCATAATGTACCTGTTGGAAAAAATACAATGAATGTAAAGGGCAAAAACAATGACAAATAACTCGAATAGATCAACTGCTGATAGCGAATTAGCAGAAAGTGGTGTAGAAGAAGAACAATTACTGAAAATTACTGATGATAGCAATCAAAATTATTTAAAATCCTTGAATATCGATCAAGAACACCACAACCAGATCATAAATAATAAGTGTGGTAATAGATCTCTTATAGTAGAGAACAGCAACGAACCTAAAGTTGAGTTGAATTTTAATAATTCTACTTTCACTACCTGTACTTTCAATAAATTAAAAAATGTTCCGTTGGGTTGAGTTATAATTTTTATTGTAAAAAAATTTCCCGCCGAATATCCTTCGGATATTGACAAATGCTTCATTATTTTATGACAAATTTCTCCCAAAAAATTATGTCTATTATAAATGTTTTAATAATTTTTCTTTCACTACCTGTACTTTCAATAAATGAATGAATGTTACGTTGTGTTGAGTTATAAATGTTTTTGTCAAAAAAAATTCCGCCAAATATCCCTCGGACATTGACAAATGCCTCATTATTTTTGTGAAAAATTTCTCATAAAATGATCTCTATTATCATTGTCCTAGGGATATTACTACTGAAAATAAATCCACACAAAACAAAGATCAGGATCCTGGAACTGCAACTGACCTGCTTGTTTCATCATATTTTGTCCCGATTTCAATGCATAAAATTTAATGGATGAGCACTTACGATGATGTTTCGAATTCATTTATCGTAAAAACCTCCCACACATTCACTTACAACACGTATGTACTCAAATATAAATTCATGTAGATCAAATTGTAAAATTGCATGCGTGGGCATTTACATCAAAGTGATTTGATGTTCATGCTATGCGAATACCCTCACGTTCGTTCTTCGTCTGGACGCTCTAATTAACATTATTGGACGAAATGAACAATTGTTGATGATTTTGAAATACAATCACGATACTGTTCTCAAATAATCACGTTTTCCTCACTTTGGACGAATTTTAACATACTTTCGATTATTTCCTTGAATATTCACTGCATATGACGGGAGAGATAGGATTTTGTTCATATAGCTACTCTTTGAATGAATGAGAAATAGTATATTATGTACCGAGAAAAATTCATCATTTCTCTAAAGAGAAAAAATTGCTAACGGAGGCAAACTGACTTGAGCAATTTCTCGAGAGAGGAATGTTGAATTTTGCCGAAGTTTGTTTATTATTTAATTCAAAAACATTCGAAATGATTTTGTTTCAAGTTGGCATTGCAAATAAACGAACTTCATGAAGCTTTTAACAAATGTCATTATCTGTAAGAGTCCTTAGCCTAGGTAGGGGTAAAAACTATATTACGTAATGAAGGAGATGAATACCAATTACGCTCAAGCGAGTACACGTAATTGGCCTTATCCCCGAGTCGCGGACTGTACTTTTTCTACCCCCACTATCCAGTAACGTAATGGCACCCCTACATTACACGTGTATTGTGTATTGTACATACTTTCGCTTCCTTTCAAATGGAGGCGTTTGGCATATCAATAATATATCACAAATCTTAGTTATGGAATCCAAGGGTTGTTGCAAATGAGTAACATTTGGTCACTTTCCGAAAAATCTATTTTCTTGAACCTTCCTGTTAACTACTACTTCGGTCTGAAAATCAGTTCTGATTGGTTCATACGAAGTAAACCCTGTAGAATCACCGTGTTTTTTTGTAGTGCAGATATTTCAAGAATTTATTTCGAAAAGTTTCCAGTACATTGCTTGATTTTTTATGGTTTGATACCCATATAGCATACTCCAATTTGCTACTTATTATTGTGTTAATGAAAGTAGGTAAGAAAATAAGCACATATTCCAATGAATCTGACTGAAATATTTTTTATAGAGTTACGTTTCACTTTACTGCTGACTTTTTCTACCCAGACAATGGAAGTGATAGTTTCCAAGTTTGATACGATATTCTTAAAATATGTATGTATCTAAAAAAAAAATTGATGTGAAATTCGGAAAAAATATGTTCGCTCGCATGGGTTTCGGAAGTCGTCAATCTCCTCGACCTCCACACAAAATATCCGTTGTTCTCACAAGTGGATTCTCCTTTCCTCAGTGAACTTCCGCCTGTCTTTAAATTTGCAACAGATTGTATTCTCATGAATGTTTCTTCTCGAGTAAAGTGATCCAGACAATGAGATATCTGAATTCGGTCATTTATTTGTGGAATAAAGCAAGGTCCCAAAACATATCGAATATCACTAAACAATTTCCATAATATGTACATTACAATGTCGATTTGAGCTGGCCGACAAAGTTGTCCACAAAAGTGATTTCAATTTTCAGATCACGATTCTTGAGCTTTATCGGTCCCAATCAAGTTTGTATCGATCTCATCATGGAGGGTTTGGGTTTTTTGTAGCTCGATTGACATCTCCATGTGAACTTTCCAGCAGAGAACGCAAAAATGCATGTGTATCCTGTTGGGCAATACTAATAAAGCGACAAATTGTTTGGATTTGATTTTTCAGAAAAGCAGTATCAAGAGCTCTATCTGAAGAATATTTTGACCATAACTCCTCAATCACTTCCTTTGATATTGAAAATATTTATATCCTCCATTTACGTATTCTCCTTCAGATACTCAAGCAAGCATTTTGTGTTGTACAAACACTGTAATAATAACGTGTTTTCAATATTCTTCAATCCATTGAAACCAAGTGCTGAGTTTGGTAGGGATTCTATAGATAAAGAAGGGGTCGATGATTCTACTTGGTCGGTAGAATCTTTCAAAAATTGTTGTTCATCATTTCTGAATTCAGAGACTTTGATATCAATTCGGATGGAGATGAAGAAAAAACCTGACTCCTCGAGGAACAGGTAGCTCAATGTCAAATGAAGATGACAATTCCATATGAAATTTCCGACTGAACAAGAGTTTTGTGAGACCTCATTGAAATATGAGCATAATACTTTTTAAAAGTCATTATTTTGAGTGCTAGGACTGATGCCTAGAATAGAGGCGTCATTTCCACTTTGTATAGCAATAATGATCCTTCGAATTGGAAATGATTTCGGTTAAGGTTCAGTAGTGTCTTTCATTAATTTCTGACCAATCCAAACGATAAATTTTGAATCATGAGTATTGAAGACTCCAAGTTTCAATGGCAATGGGATGATAAAAAATATCCTTTTCTGGAGAAGAATATTTCATTCAAAATATCACTCCTAAACCGAAACTGTTGGGGAATATATGATGGTTATATAGAAGCAGTATAGCAGAAAATGCGTCAATTTCGGGTTTTATTGTCTATTCCAGGTCATTATGAAACAGGACCAATAGTTCCACTATGGAATACCTACTCTTCACTATGAGGATACGCCCAATGAGATTCATATAAAATCAATTCCTAATAACCGAAATTGCAAATCAAATGCCATTTCATAATTTCAACTAACAGTTCTAATGAGTTCTCAAAAAATCAGTTATCGTAGCATTGAATGTTTGTTATACTCAAGTATTTGCGAATATTTGTTTAATTAGTGGGCACGTGAACATTATTTCAGACATTCTAGGAATCTCACTGTAATTTGTTTGAAACCCATTATCAGGAATAGTATTGAATGATATTTCGTAATTGTTGATTCATTTGCCAAATCAAACAATTCTTCGAATATCTGAGTTTGAGAATAAACCAGACAAAGTTTGATGCAAACAAGTGGAGAATGTTTTCCATAATTACCAGAAATGTTAGATGAACGCCTCTTATTTGCATATCCAATCATTATAACTCACCATACCCCATCGGAATACACGTCTCACATAAAGTGGTTTCAAAGACAGCATTCTCCTTTCACATTACAGGAAAACTCAAAAATAAAATAAACTATTTCAAATGTCAAATCGGGAGTCAGAGGGATGTAGAAGATTAGAGGGATAATATGGCAGCTATAATTCAACTGGAACATTAGTGGTTCAAGACAGAGAGTAAATCAGTTCGCCGAGGTGTTTTTTTTCTTTTTTTAAATGTGAAAGAATCGTTGTGGTGTATTTCCACGTATTGTTATTGGAAACACTAAATTTGTTATATCAAAAATTGTTACACAATTTTGCCATCTGAATTATTGCCACTTGGAGAAACAAAACTGTAAGATCTTCAAGGAATTGTAAGTTCATAATATGCATGTGGGTGATCAAGAGAGGATCAAGAATTTGGGAGAAATCACTTCTATTTCACAAATATGCTGGCAATCAATAAAGCATTTTTCGGAATATATAACGCACGCTTTATCCCTTCGCAAGAAATTTCAGATTACCAGCATTGATAGCAGGTTGCTTATTCACAAACAACTAACTAGTTAGCTATAGCGTTGTTCGACTTCCTGCAGCCTTGAACGACCAGTGTCAATAACAGTTCCACTCGAGTAATAATTAGTGAAATACTTCAGAGGGTTGTGACACGAAGTCTCGTGAACGTCAGCTGCGGTTCCGTGGGTGCGTTTGGTAGCAGCAGCCTTCCAAGCACGTGAAATTTTTTTTCCGTTATTTCCTCTGATTTGAAATTTGTCAAATTCATTATTGTCATTCTGAATAAATATAAACATCAGCTGGATGCAAATCGTTGTAAAGATATTCAGCTGATGCAGGGAGGGTGCGACGCAGGAACCAGACGAAGGCATGTAATACCTTCTAATACACCAGCTAACGAGTTTTCTTAACTGCCAGCTGATCTTCTCCATTACTTATAATATCATATCAGCAACGGAAAGGAAATGACCTATCTGAAGTTATTTGGCATCGTCCCCATGCACTGACTGAAATTGGATCAATTTCTTTTACAGATTTCAATATTGAAAATATGCCCTTTTGCAAAAGTCAAAATATTGTAGAAAATCAATCAACTCGCAATTCATTAAAATATAGATGCTAAATAATATCAATTTCAAAATTTATTGAACTTCATTTTTCAATATAATCATGCTCGTTTTCGCTTTGGCTCGGGGTATTCTCATCCCTTTCTTTATAATATATCTCCTTTTCTTAATTTCTTCATTCAGTGTCGTTCTTTGAGTGTGCAACAAATATGAATATCCTCTATCAGTTGCACGATCGAGATTTGAATGCTGCCAAAATTTAGTGCATGTTCGATATCCATATTAGATGTGCTAAGAATTAGTTCAAGTCAAACAGCATACAAGACAGGTCAGAATATATTATTCTATTTCAACACCTAACTATCTCCATTTAGAAATATGTTTTCATTATTTCGATTTAGTAACTCTTTAGAGTAGCCACGTTCAAATAATTACAGCTTACCCAAAATTGAAGCGCAACTCAAAAATTTACTTGATAACCACTAACTTCATGTTTCTTGCAACACTATCTGAAAGAATTCACAAATTCCGCAATTATTGTCTCCAACAAGGCAAATTGAAGTATTTTGAATACAAACCATATGTTTATACAGTTTTTTCACTCTTATGAGTAAATATTTGCATAGAATACTGAAAAAATAATTCATGCGGAAATAATTTTTCAAAAAATGGCAAGAATATGAAGGAGGCCACCTTCGGAGTTAAGCATAACGTACAATTTCGAACTATAAGTAAATGTACTTTATTCTTGAACGAATTCAACATTTTTTGCCCGTACAAAGGATCTGTCTTTTTAGCACCTCAGAAGTTTGAAAGAAATGGAAAATATAAGTTATAATTACGATTGTGCAACTAATTAAATAAATAGAAACCGAACTATAAAATTACTTCTTTTAGTTAGATTAGTGCATTAGTATGATGTCGAATAATTTCAGATCCGTCATTTTCTCCCGGATAGAAATTCATGGGCTGATTGTTGATATGATTCCATAAGCTATGAAGCGAATCAGCTGGCAGTAAGCAGAGGGAAATCTCGTCAGCTGGTGCATTTGAAGGCAATACAATGCTCCCGCCTAGGTAGTGCGTTTAACCCTTATCTGCATCAGTTGACAATCATTTCACCGTCATAAATCCAGATGACGATTTCATTCATTCAGAATATCATATCAACTATCAGTTGACAGATTTTTCAATCGGAAGGAAATGGCTGAAATTTTTTTTACGTGCGTGGGAGGGTGCTGCTGCTAAACGCACCCACCGATCCGCAGCTTACGTTCAGGAGGCTTCGTTATGCAACTCTTTGAATCATTCTAGTAGTTATCGCCTGAGAAAAAATGATAAACGAAATTTTGTACCCGGCTCTTGGACCATGAAAACATTCATTTGCAAAGACTTGAAGGCGTACAGAATCTATCTAGACACAACAAATCACCGAGAAATAATAATCTCTTCAATAAGATATTCTAGTGCAAAAATCCCAATAACTTGAGGTGTATTTTTTTTACTTTTGATTATTATATATTCAGGGATGGCTAAAAATTGAGGATAAACAATAATAATTCCTTAGCTTCTGTTAAGAAGAAAATTTCATATGAACATATGCCATAAACCTCTTAACTTTCGTGCAATAGGGTTTTGAAATTTCAAGAAAAAATTAAATTTGACATGCATCTACTAATCATCAATAGGTAGTAATTGATTTAGATTTTTTTAATAGTACTACCAGTGGCGTCTATACTGGATATAAACTGGATGTTTTTCCGAAAAAATATGGTATACCACTGCTTTTCTCAATAATGAAAATCATTTTTGAAATTTTGGTCATTTTGCAAAACTTTGACCAGAATTTTTTCCATCGAGGCACTGTTTTTGCGTCAGCAGCAGCCTGTTTGAGGAAGCTTTTGTATAGCTATGCACGTGTCGCGATTTTGTAACCCATTGTTAGTGAGAACCGTACAGGGAAATGATATTTTTTTCATTACTATTCAACTTAATCATCACAAAAAAAATTCATGTTTGGTTTGGCTTCCATTATCTTTCTGATAGATTGGCGACCCTTTCAATAATTCCCCGGAAGAGCAGATTTCATTTGGCACCTTCACGTTGAATGAAAACTGAACTTCGCCTTTTATTCCTGTGAGGAAATTTGAATAGCTATGTACTACTACTAAAGAGTATTTTGTTATAGATGTGCTAAGAATTGGTTAAAGTCAAACAGCATACAAGACAGGTCAGAATATATTAATCTATTTCAACACCTCACTAACCCCATTTTAAAATATGTTTTCATTATTTAGATTCAGTAACTCTTTAGAGTAGCCACGTTCAAATCATTTTAGCTTTCCCCAAATTGAAGCGCAACTCAAAAATTTACTTGAAAATATTATTTTCTAATAACCACTAACTTCATGTTTGTTGCAACACTATCTAAAAGAATTCATGAATCCCGCAATTATTGTCTCCAACAAGGAAAATTGAAGGATTCAATTTTTAAACTTGCCAGATACGAAAACCGTACAAGTCATTACATAACAACCCCCATAACAACCCCCAGCGACACACGGCGAGTGGAAATCGACGACAATGGCAGAGGAATATATCGATGACAATCTTTCTAGCAAAATATAATTAGCAAATGAAAATTCGTAATCTGTTGAAAACGGAACAGCATCTACTAGTGAAGTATCCATTTCTAACAGATAAAAAAAGTCAGTGGAAATTCGAAATAATATAACTGCTGTCTGCGGTACTTCAATATGAATTTTTGCAGTTATAATTAGCTATTGAGATGTAGAATATGCAGTTTAAAGTTGAATAAATATATTTTTAATTTGATTGTTGAAAAAGTGTAGTATGCTACACGTGCGGATAACTTTTCCTCTCAATCTGAAATCTCTCCCTATTTCATTAATTTTTGCAACAATCTATATTTATAGACGATGACTCAATGCTCTCGAAACGAATAATTATATTGAAAGATATTTTATGTCGTCACTGAATATGTCCCAAAAAAAAAGGTGGAAAAGGGAATAAAAAATCAGGCCCCTATAAAAAATCAAGTTTGAGGTGCCCAAACAACAACTTATTAAGTACATTCTGAAAGATATTTATAGAGCCAACAAAAATGTGCAAACTGTTCGTCTATCCAATTGAACCTGATACAAGTAAAAATAATAATTAAGTTGTCGATTGTTCCTTAATATCTTTGTAATTAGGAAGGCCAGTTTGAATTTCTATTGTGATGGGCTTCATAATAATCGGAGTTACCACGTTCGAAATAATTGCATTCACAAATCCAATGCCAGACAGCTGTTTCGACCCGCCATAGGTCTCCTCAGTGACACTCGGCTGGACTTACGAACGAACACAAATCATTTCGAGCGGGCTATAGCTGTAGCTTCGAGTTATAGAAAACTTGAGAGAATTAGATGTTTTTCTCCATTTCATATTGTTTTGTTTTCAAGATAGAGAGATACAATGAAATGAAAGCAATAAATCTAAATGAGACAATTGAGATGAACAGTTGAATGGAAATTAAATTGAAATCATTAGAAAAAATATTGCAAATGACTGTAAAGTAAACAAGAAATAAAATAACTATTTGAAGCAACAGTGGTATTGAATCGATGTTGAATTTCTAAGTTGTCCTATATAAGATTGTGGATACTTACAAACGGCTTGATTATATTCGACTCGATTATTTGTTTCAATTTTTTTTTATTTTCAATATTTTTATTCAACACGTATTCATGTCAGTTTCTATTATTCATATATACCTTCTTTGCACTCCTTTTTCCAATTAGATTATTTTTTTTTTATTTATTTCATTTTTGATCAACTGTTTTTCTCGACGTCTCGACTTGCTTTATTTCAGTTCCGTTTTTCAACACGGTTGTTTGGACAAGTTTCACATGAGTGTTTAAAAAAGAGGAGTTTCAAGCCAATCTCAATCAACAAGAAACACTGTCAATCACATTCATTTCTCAATGATTTCGTTGAAGTAATCACTCTTTGTTTTTTGGCAGGGTGTGGGTAGTTTTGACTGATTTATCCCAATATCAATATGTTTGAAGAAAACTAGCATGTGAAATCTGGAGAAAAATAATTTTGTGTTTGGCAGAATTGACTCTTCTCTTTAGCCATGCAAACCATTCACTTTCCTCTCCTAATACCCCAATATACTATTGGTTGATGCCTGCTTAAAGGCACGTAGGAAGTAGATAGTAGAGAAATTTACCAACGAAATTGAATACTTTCCGAAAGACTAAAAAACATAAACAATCTTCAAAAGTGTATAAAAATAGAAATGAGATCTGGGTGGTCTCATTGCATGTATGTCATTTCTTTGAAACCATTATGCACCCACGGCTTGCGAAAGTAACTATCTCTTTCAATTCAATCCTTTTTACACTATCAAATTTCAAGTTGTTGAACCAGTAATATATATCTCCCATGTTACTGACTCCATCGAATACTTAGTACGTGAATCGCTGACTCCCATCAAAGAAATACCATCTGCCTTCAGTCTTGGCTGACTGTGGGATCTCCGATATGAATTTTCGGCTGCAAGATGTCCAAAGTATTCTTGAATATCACTGGTACTCACTACAGAAACACTTGAAAATAAACCACGCTCTGTTATTTCATCGAACACAAAGAAGCCTGACCGCAAACATTTGTTGTGGTTCAATCTATGTCATCGATTTATTATCGAGCGTTCATTATGAATTCACCTATAATTATAAGTCATAATAAGGGCAATGAGATAGACTATAATAAGATAATGCTGAGAAAGATAAAGAAGGGAAGGAGGGAGAAAGAGGCATTCCGATTCTAGGTCGCTTTAATTCATTTAAATGGGAATGAATGAATTATGATATTATGAATGACAGCGAAGCACTAAGGCACACGATGGTTCATATTTCGATATTTTGAGGAGATATTATCGATTTGCACCGACCAAATTCAGCAACTCCAATTATAAGAAATCTGGTACTTCAACCATATTTTCATGAAAAACAGGTTTTTCGTAAGTGCGAGAAACATTAGAACGCTTAACTAAGATCTCATATAGTTACTGAAATGTGCTCATCCCTTTCGAAACCAACTACTATGCCCTGTACGACCCTAAAAATAAATTCCAAACTTGATCTGTTTTTTCTCAAAGCAAATTGGTTTTTGATCGATTGATATTTGATATCGAATGATAACTGTCTACATGTACATTATCCCCTTTATTTTTGAAAATTGTAATTCCCTGTGAGTTTGAAAACATCACGAAATGAACCTCGGGTACGTCTAGTGTTTCCTCAATGATTATGGTGTTGAGATCTTACACATCACAATAGTTGGATTGTTCGATATGAGGAAAGAATCACAACATTATAATAGTTGTGATCAATGTTCAGTGAAGTAATAATTTCTATCATCGATTATCTATTGTAACTTATTTTAGTTCTCATATTATGACCTTCAAGTTGATTAGAATCAGAACGGAGTTGGCGGAGGGTTTGGTTTTACGATTGAAAGGTCCTGAATTCGATTTTTCGTGGGCAGATTTTCCTCTCGAAAATTCATCTGCCATGACTGAGACCAGAGTTGCAGAGTTTTTATGAATCTTATGTTGGTCACAAAATCACTATTTTCTTTTCACTAATTTCGGCACAGCATTGGTGTTTTCTTACTTACCACAAATTTTTTACATTCTCCGTCTTGATAGACTAAAATGAAGGAAAAACAGCCGTATCTATTCCTCCCAAACGAAATATTATTTACTACTTAAAAAAAATTGGTGGAGACTGGAATTATGGTGATATTTCATTCAATATACCTATGCATTGATTAATAGAATCGATAGCTAAATCTCTACATTTTACCGGCAACACTGTATTTTAGAAGAGCATGCAACGCGCATTATTCTCACCTATAGAACTCATTAAGAAAAAATAATACACTTTATAATTCCATAGAAAAAAACAAAAGTGATGCCGTGCGTGTACTGCAGCTTCATTTTCCAAAGCAATTATAATGTACTTCTCGGTTAATGTTTTTTTTACCGAGACAGATATCTTCTCGAGCGAAAGTTATAGGTAACATTGAAACTTGTTTTTGATATGTTATAAATAATTTATTAATTTTATTAACTTGTCAATACCTCATTGAAAAAAGACGATATTACTGATACGTATAATTCATATTCCGTTTTTTTATGTATTACTGATATGTTTAATTCATATTCTGTTTTATTGTGTACACTAGATGTCGATGAAGTTCCATTGATAGTACTCGTCAAAACATATTTCCGTCTTGTAAATTACTTTTTTGCTTCTTTAACGGCCAATAAAATATTTTCGAAGATAAATACATCAACTGCTTATTTTCTTCATTTTTTTCATTCCTTTTCACTTCTTTATTTTCTTACAACATTCGTATAACGAGCCACATGTGCAATTTGAAGTCAACTTTTAGAAATCTGAAGGAAATTTTTCACTGTCAAGCAATAACGTCACGAATATCAGAAATATTTGAGGAAAAGAGCGTTTGATAATAAAAATCAACGGGGTTCAGAATTTTTATATAGGGTCGCCTCATTACGAAACAATGAATTTATTTCAATCATTTGCACCATACTATATAGGTATGCAGAGTTTAACAGTGAGAATAATAAAAAACTGGAGAACAATGTGGGGTAACTAGTGAGTGGATTCATGATAAAGTCAAAGCACATGACTTGATTGAGAATGATTAATTTTTTCCGAATTCCGAATATACTGAGATCATCATCGTTTTGGCTAATATACTAGTTCAGTTCTTTTCTTATTTTTATTTGTTGCTGCTTTTCTTAATTCGCAAAGGTATTTGATTTAGAATTTTTGGTCCGAAGTGTTTGGCACTACAATGGTTTGACTGGCGTTTGATCGTGTATTATGTTCATGAGATCATTTGGGGTGTTCCATAACACATAAGTAGGCAATCATAAATAACCAGCTCACGGATTTAAAGAAGTCCAGATTCTAAGTGAATGCCGACTGTAGAATATTTTTCTCTTTTTTTTTGCATGATTTGAATAAGGGTATTTTACACAATTTTTGAAAAGTTAAAATTCGTCTTGGATAAGCCTACCCATAAACTAATGCAGTACCTATGTTATGATGGATTCGAGTATATCATTAATAAGAGTATAAGTCTATTTTGAATTCATACATGAGTTTCTTCAATCTTCAAACGATTTGGTCAATGTTAATAATATCGATCCTGACTTCCAGATTTTTGATTGCGTTTGTTCTTGATATCGTGCGACAAGCACAGTTCAAGTTTTGCCACAATCGTACAGTTGTACCTATGTATCGCAATGTATTCACTCGTTGATTGATGATTTGATGTTATTGTGAAAGCTATAAATTTGTTATAACTGATGCTGAGGCTGAAAAGACTTGCACTCAACTGATTGAAAATAGTGCACAGAATACGTTTTGCTTTGTTATAGACAGAACGAAATCTCGCCAATTTCTTCTATTCTTATAGTTTCGAAGTCGATCTCTTAAGAAATGGAGCTGATTGCTGAACTTGAACCTAATTATGTGCTACGGACAGTTATACGAACGGGTGATGCATTCTACTTACCAGACATAAAAAAGGTGTTGGATTACATTTCCTCCACGACTTTTGTCATTGTTCAAATTCGACCTCTACAGACTAGAATGAGATTAAACTCTTGATAGTAGGAAAGCCCACGATGCTAAATCGGGATTTACTCGAGCGTCATAGAGACCTATTGGGTTGCGAAGCTTAGATGATAAAAATTAAAAAACGTTATATAACGTATACCTTTTCATCGGTGGGGGAAGCGGCTATAGACTTTCAAAAATGTAAAAATAACTGTTGCATGGACATACTCGAGCGCGTCAGATATTGATATTATCTATGTCCTACATATTTTTAAAAATGTACGTAAGTTAATCTGATTGTTTCCATGGTGGGGGTGGTCGTACGTAAGGGATTGAAAATGAAAAAAAAAATCTCGAGCGTGCCAGATTTTCTGAGGGAATGTTAAGTGAACCTAAAAAAAAGCTCTGATATAATAATCTGACGATTTGGATGTGACGCATACTCGCAGCCGTTATTAGAATGGGAAAAAAATCGTCATTTTGAAATACACAAGCACGTCAGATTAAGATATATATGGTTCATCTTCACGCTTAGACGTCGCAGTCTCATAATCTGACGATTGATTGTCTGGAGGGATTCGCCTATTCTGCCAATTTTCAATTTTTAACTTTTTTAAATCATTGAACTTGAGTAATTGAAAATCTCAGGAAAAAACATACAAATAAAAAATGCTTTTTTTAGTAGAATATCTGTGTTTATAAGAGGATAATTATTATAAGCAATCGAATTCTCGAAATTTTAAAACGTTGGATATACGATGTAAACAATATCATCCCACCAATGAGTCTGTGTGATCAACTGTCATGGCATCATGGCAACAGAAACCAGCGTGGGGACGGAGTGAGAGAGCAATAGATAAAGAAAGAGTGAGAGGGAAATAGAAACGTGGAGAGGGGAATATAGGCATCACGTAGCTGCACGCAGTAAGCTTTATCGATGAATTTCCAATATTTCGGCTTGTGGAAATCGTCAGATTATATATTTTTTGCAATTCTTGAATTATTTCCTTCAAAATGAAAATAAAATTAGCAACGCTCGATAATGTCAAGATGACGATTTTTTTTTACAACTTTGTAGCCCTCCTCCTTCTTTAGGTCTTTTTCGAATTGTCAGATTGGTGGAATGTACACGTTTCAGGATGTAACTAACTCACCCTACCTTAATCTGACGCGCTCGAGAATTTCAGATGATCAATTTTTTTTTACTAATCTGATCCTTTATCCTCGAAGGGCGGCCATATATAAAGGGCTCATATATGGTGAAAGTACTTAACCGGGTATAAGGTATCCCCCTGTATATTAATCTGCCGCGCTTCAGTAAATCCCGAAATCCCCTCTTGGGCTCCCCTATTATGAGTCATCAACAATAAATATTTCCTGAGTTAGGTAGAAATTTAGTTACATTATGTGCAGATCAGGAACGATCGGCTCATGTATTACGAAATAAAAATGACATCACATAAGAATTCACAATTAAACCTCACAGTTGTTTTCTGAACATTGTTAAATTTAAGCTGTATGAAACTTTTTGTAGGGATCAATTACCCTAACACCAAATTGATAATATTTGTACTTGAAGCGCATTTCGCTAACAGGGTTAGCATCTTCAGGAGAAGAGAAATTATACCTAATCTGAAGACTAGAGTTAGTTTAATATTTCACAATGTAAGGATGTGCAAGAACTACCTGCAAAGTTTTCTCTTAGTCCGATATGGATTTCGTCTGATAACTACTACTTATTCTTATTTTGCTATTTTTAGACTCACGGATGCATTTTCTTCTTATCATTGTCTAATAAGTACTATTGGTATTGTAAAATAGATAATACTTAAAACTCCCATTCCTTTTTCATTCTGAATGAAATTTTACTACAAATCATAACAATTTGTATTTCACGAAACATAAAATATACTGTTTCCACAATCATCCGATTGTCGACTGATTTACTGGTCGCTAATATCTATATGTGAAAAAATTCAGACAATTTATAGATATCAATTGAATTCGAACAAACTGACATAACTTGCAATTGAAACGCGTATCGCTAACAAGGTTAGCATATTCAGGAGGAGATACATATCAGGAAGGGTTGTTAGTTCGGCCTAGAACATGATTGAAAAATAATAACGTGCAACCCATTTATATTTTCTGAAAAATGGATTGGTTCTTGATGCAATATCAAACGTGCTTAAGATAGTCGGTCAAGGTTTCAATAGAGCAACGATCCCGAAGTCTCGGTGAGTAATATCTGACAATTTGGTTGTGCTAGAAGAACCATTTCTTCATGATATTTAATTCAAAATTATAAGGATTGCAATTTCTACCCTTGTTCCCCTAGAGAAGTGGAAGTTTTTAGGGAAGAGTAAACAGAGGTTTCGTTATAGTAATTTCTGAGGATTTGGTTGTGCTAGAAGAATTATTCCTCTAGGAAAATTCATTTTCGATCATAGGGGCGAAATTTCCAGCACCGGTCCTGTGGGACAGTGAATGTTTCTGACAGAAAATGAACAGAGGGTATTTGAGGGTAAATTATGTGAGAGTGGTTGTGCTAGGAGAATTGGTTCTTCATGAAATTTCACTTTCAATATAAGGGTTCGGATTTCTGCCAATAGTTCCGCGGAGAAGTGAAAATTTCAGATGGGAAAGTTGAAAGAGGTTTGTTCAGAGCACTTTCCGAAACTTTGGCCATGCTAGAAATTTGAATTCAATATATTATTATATTTTTAAATGAAATGGGTGCTCTACTTACCCTTCCTTCATTATATTTTTAAAATTGTTATCAAATGGTAGTTGTTTCAACTAAAAATCAGAATACCTGAATCCATGTGCTTACAGAGGTTGAACTATAGTAGTCATGGGTGAGCCCACGTTCTATGAAAAATCATCAGTATAGTTGGCCCCCTTTCACTGAAAACGGTAGAACCATCAAACACCTGAAAAAGCAGCCCTGAAGAAGCGGCCATACTAACGCTTCTCAAGGAAATTGGCTACCAGAAAAAAACTCAAGCTCTAGGGAATTTATAGGTGAGAACCTGCTGATTTGAGTCATGGAATGAAAGAAGCAAGCGAAAACAGTGGAAATGAATTCCGAAATGTTGTACAGTTCTAACGAATTATTGATCCTCGAAAATTTATGATTCATCGTGAATTGCAAGAATTATATTTGATGATCAGGAACCTGATATATCGATAAATTTTTTCAACTTCTCAGTGGATATTTGAGGTGATAATCACAGGGGATATCAGGTAAGCGATATTTTCAAGATGATTCGAGTTAAAGAGTTGTTTTATCATGTCTCAAACTTTGAATAAAATGAGAAATATATATATATATATATAGGTCTTGCTGTAGTGAGGTTGCAGCAAGACCTATACTCGAACCAGTCACTAAATCGTTATTCTATATATATATATATATATATATATATGTATATATATATATATATATATATATATATATATATATATATATATATATGCGAGTACTGCTATTATTCAAAACGAATTTTAACTGAATATAAAAAAAAATCAACAACTTTCACACCTAGCTGAAAATTGAATTTTATCGGTTCTTTTCTCCTTATATAACATCCTTACGAGTGAGGTCAAAGGTCAGATAATTATTTTGGTTGTCTTATTGAATTTCGGTAGCGTATTGGCATTGAACTGTAAGTAAACCTACAAGCTTTATCGGGTCGGTAGGTATATTCGATCAAGGGATCCCACCTACCAGGACTTGTACCATGGTAACCTACAATTGCTTATCGCACTGAGATAGAAAAACTTCTGCCGTTTTGAACAGGCCAAGATGGATAAAAACCCTGGTAATATCACACATCCTTGATTTTCAAATCTAATCTTAAGAACCACTTACAGAGATTGTCAAGAGAGGCGTACTTCTTGAATCTGGTAACGTCACATGCACAATGGAAGCCCGACGGTAGCTTTTTCCATAAATTTGTCATATCGTTACCTGTAATTTTCAAATCCTTTTAGGCACCTCCTCCTTAACCCTTTAATGCGCAATATTTTTCTTTCCGATGAAAAAATATGCCGGGTGTATATTTCCTGACAGTTTTTTTTTTTTAATTAAAAATCTTGGTGGAAATACTTTTTTCGAATTTATTTTCCGTTGCATATATGCTACGAAGCATATATCACTGCAATTTTTTAGGCGAGAAAGTCGATGAGACCTTATTCATGCAATTATTCAACACGAAAACAAATTCTGTTGTTATTATTCAATGAATATTTCAATTTTTATGAAGAAGATCAATAGTTTCCATTTTTATTCGATTTTTTCTTATCAATGGCCATTTGAAATGAAAACAATCACCTATATGATATGTAGCATATTTGCATCAGTTCAAAACCCAAAGTTCATTGTAGCATATATGCATCATGCCTTTTGAATTGTATAGATGAGTAATATTGAAGATTATAAAAATAACTACCATTTCATGAGTTGGTTCTAACCTTATTCCACTCATATGAGTTTTTTCACTATAAAATTTTTCGGGGGTTATATCCCGAGTGCACCAAGTTTAATCGGTTAAAATGTGTGCTGCAATTCCATGATTCTCGAAATTTTGCTTAGCAAATGACTTGAATGTATGATAATTTGATAAAATCCCGAGACCGCAGGTCGAGGGATTTTATTTTAAATTATTTTATACACGAAAGCATTTGCTTGAAAGCAAAATTTTGAAAATCATGGAAATGCACGCATTTTGGTCGATTGAACTTGGTGAAGGAGGGATATATGTTTAGATTATACCCAGAAAACATGTAAACTCAGGAAACATCAAACTCGAATACAGGAACAATATAGTACCAGAGATAGTACCTGAAAAGTGATCCAAACGCCGGGTTTATTTCGAACATTTTAATCGGTTAAAAGGTCGAGTGCATTTAATCGCTGTAAAACTCTGTAAAAGCAGTCTAGCCTTCAACTGTTTCATCGTTTATTCGCATTGAGGGAAATAATCACTGGTAACACTCAATTCACATGGAAAATGTGGCGTTTTGGTTTATATGTCACGGAACTGAATTCTCATTTCAAAAGCTGCATTTAGGTAGGTAAATTTCTGAAGGTTCAATTGGAATGAAAGAACACATGGTATTTGAAAAAATCACACTTTTCAACGATAAATCGAAATGTATAAATCAAAATGTGTATCATTTAATACGCAACATCACGCATTAAAGGATTAATTTTCATAAATGATATTAGAAAGAACTTATCATTATTCTATATCAGTTTCGGGTTTTGAATTTACAAAACTATCTTCAATTTTCGAAATATGCGTTGAAAAGATCATATATTTTCTAACACTCAGAAATTATTTACTTGCTGTACATTCTATCAATTTGAAATATATATTTATCGCAAAACCACTTTATGGGAATCCGTCATATTTGGAGCATGCGTACTCGAAAAAGCTGCAGTTTCGAAAAAAGTCATAGAGGAAAACATTTTCGAGCTCGCCAACGGGAAGCTGTAGACGAAGTTCCAAGTATATATTAATCACACACCCGGATAGGTTCTGAATTGGGGACAAGGTGGCCATGTCTACGTAAAACTCGTGCACTACTGAAGCTCTCACTTTGATTTTTCAGATCGAAAGGATTTGACTAAACAAAAGCACATCAGTTAACGCCCCATGCATCTTGAAACCGACGCGGCAGTGGGAAATCTGAATGGAATATAAGCCGACGCCATTGCCGACATTGGATGGATGGTTTTTTTTTTCAGACTGTAATATATTTTCATCAACCCGTGTGCTCGTTCATTCATGGCATTTTCAATGGCATGAATAACCTTAATTAAGAATGGTCAGAAATATTAAGAGATAATTAAATAGTATGTTGGCTCGTTTACAGCGAATACCAGGGTAGCGCATTTTGATAATCCCACATGAATGAATGTTATTCAACTCAGAGTTGTTTTGATTAGTTGATGTCATCGAGCAATAGACGTTGATGAATGTGATACTAACATAGATGTTCAGAATGATTATTAGTCTAAATTTAATATTACTATGAAACATTTTGAAATCTAAATGTGGCGGCTGTGGGATGGCAAAACAATTTTCAACTCGAGAATACATTAAAAAATATATAAATATTTATATATATATATATATATATATAACCTCCCCTACTATTTTTCTTTTCAACAATGATGATATTTGTATGAAGTCACTTATTACTTATCGCCAAAAAAGGGAAGGTGTCATTTTTTTCCACATGTAATAGTGACACCTTGTTGAAAAGCTAATTCTTTTCTATGCAATACTGCTTCGATTCCCAGAACCGAACCAGTTGTTTCTGAGTTACTAGCAGTTATATGTTCAGCTGATTACTCAGGAACGGCTGATTCTATTCTCACAAATGGTCCTCTCCATTTTGAAAAAGTTCGTATCTTCCTCTTAACGACTAGTGGTAGCATACGAATATTTGTTTCATTTATGAGAACTGACAATGATGCCTTTTCATGTGATCTTCATCTGACCTTGATATATTGATCTCTCGAAAGCATGTGGAAGAACTTTCAAAACCGCACTGTATATAAGAGGAATGAATGTTCCAGAGATGTGAGCGAGATTGTTAGTGTACCTAGTAGGTATTACCAACGATATTTCATAGTTCAATTCCGAGAGAATGAAAAAAAAGTGATTAGATCCATTCACTCATGCCACATTCCTCTTCATCACAAAATATTTTCATAATAATTCCGAATTTCTAAAACAACACATTATTTCACCTCTCAGCAGTGCAAAGTCGTTACTACATTATTTTAGGTGCGTACCATGTTTTTGAGGGCTTTGAAACATCATACTCTCCCCTTCCCGGGAAATGTATCAGTGTCAACACAAAACCACGATAATGAAATATTCCGCTCCAACAGTTCAAAAATAAGGGATAAGGGAGCGAAACAAATAAGAAAGCGGTGGTGTGCTTCAAACGAGAATTTGATTGAAAATTGAATTCGAGCCAACGGTTGCTTTTAAAGATGTTACAACAACCTCATTCTACTGGAATTTTCCTCGAAGAGTCAGTGCAATCATATGTCAACTTTGTTAATGATATTTCATAAGTAAATATCTCTGAAAACGAGTGATTTTAGCGAAATATTTATGAACCCAAATTGCATTGAATGTTTGTTTGGATACAATGAAGGTTTCAAATCCTAGAATAGAAAATGAATTGATTTTGTCGCATAAAAGCTGTGTGCCAGAATTTGACAAACTTTTTTATGTCATTGACATTCCTCAGTGGTTCGGATAGCTATTAAACCAAGCATTACCGGTTCGAATCGGCTGTGGACCACTTATTTTTTTTTCATTCCTCTCTTTCACGAAACATTTTCACTTGATTCAATTGAACCATCGATGATTTTGATTCAGATTATTTGTACATAACGTTGGTAATCTCAATTTCACGTAGCTCTGGCATTTTTTACCGAATCTCCCACGAGCTTGAATTAACTCGGTCAATTTTTTTTCAGTTGCAATTTTTTTTCAGAATATATTCACAACTCTAGGAAGAATATAAGTGATAACTAATTTTTAGTGGCACGTTTTCGTTCCAAAAACATTTCACTCTCCACATCGAACCTCCCATCTCATCTAGGTAAACATTATGACAATACCGAGAAATTCATGACTTCATCTCCACTCTCTGGGCTTTGTCGGCAGGGCTTGCGCCCTCAACTTCATCTGTTTTACTGTGAAGCTGATTAGTGAAGAAAAGAAATAAAGATACCCAAAGTCTGACCAGATGATGGCGTTCGGGGCCCTAATTCACGGGTTGAGGTAACATATTCTCAATGGATGAGTAATAAGTACAAGTCTGCAGATGTCAAATTAAGTCATTCTGACCTCACCCTTCATTGTGGATTATAATAGAGTATTCGTCCACTACTGTTATATAAAATATTCATAATGCATATGTTTCTTCAAAAATAACGATATCTATTAACCTATTGAATAATGAAATCGTTATTCAGTGCCATCATATTGATGGTAGTGGATAATGATTCAATTATTCACTAGTGAATGGATATCGTAATTCTTGAAGAAACACAAGCATTATGAATATTTTTTAAATTTTTCGATATCATTGATATTTCTTAGGTATTCGTACATACTGTTATAAATTCTGATTTCGATGAAGTATAACGTTTTTTTTCAATATTGCTTTTCAAACGCATGGTTCATTAAATAGTCGTGGATAACGTATAGTATTCTACTTGCGTATAATGGCTATTATTCTCTCGGTGACATAGGCTACTCGCCTGCGGCTCGTGTCAGTAAACCTCGTGAATTATAGCCATCATTATGCGCTAATTGAATAATATACTATTATTCCATCATAACAGAGATAAAATGGATAATTATACACCAATAAGGACAAAATATATTGAAGAACACATGATGGGCAAGAAAATATATGAAAATATTTTGGCAGGAAAGCCTCTTTGTGCAGCAGGTGATTCAGCAGATGAATCATCGAATAGGAAAAGAATGCCTAGAAAAGTGATGAACCATGGATATGAAAAGGAAGTCAGTATGATCTTCAGTGATCTGTTTTTGAATATTCTCCTCTCTTGAGAACAGCCAAGGTCGTATTGGCAAGGCAAGCATAGTGAAAAAATTTCGTTTTATAATAAAAAGGCTTCAGTTTCCTGACGTGAAGGTGATAGGGACTAGCGGGGAAACTACTACGACCCTTATACGATTTCTATAATGATAGTGCACATAAAGACAATAGAGTTGCATAGCAATGTTCTTACAAGTAATGTTCGAATCATGTTTGAAGAAAAATAGTGATTTGAATCCACCTCTTAATGGTTATAACATCATCGTTTACTTCTGTCAGAACATGAAGTTTTTGAGGAAGTTATAGGTTTAGTTAACTGAGTAGTCATCCGCAAACATATTATGATGATAACCGTGTTCTATTAGGTGGAAGCGAGAAAACCTGAGGTAGTTCACGCTGACAAAGGGTAACCTGGAGTTTCAATGCCAAAATGCCACCTTTCTTGGAATTTGTTTATTTTTGGTGGTGTTTTTATTTGGGAGTATCTCCAAAATCAATGGAAAACCTATTTTTTTTCATATTTTTTCATTTTTTTCTGGTTCATATTGACTGAGCGCCATGAATAAAATATAGGGTCGAAGGGGACAATGAGGGCTATGAATGGTTATATTTGGGAGGTCACATGACACACTCACCCTCTGAAAAAAATTTAATAATGAAAAATAAATCAAAAAAAATATTTCCGAGGGCGGCACAAAAGATATTTTTCTCAATAATGTTACTGATTCAATTTGTAAGATTTTTGTTTATTGAAACATTCACGCTAGGAATGATGGTTCTCACAAAAAATGTTTTTTTGTATTTTCACATCATTTTCGGTACTTTCTGTAACACAAAACTATTCATGTTGGGAATTTTGAAGACTTTGTATTCGAAACTAAGAGTTCAATCAAAAAAAATTTTTTAATGGTGATATATTAGGTTGAAGAGAGTCAAGGAAAAAATGAGTTACATTTGTGAGGTCACATGACCCCCTTGCAAAAATTGGAAAAAAAAAACATAAAAAAAAGTTGAAACAATTTTATTTTTCAGAAATGTTACAGACGCTAGAAGGGGTATTTCAGCCAAAAGATGGAATTAGCTTCTTCAGACACTTTTTTCAACCTTTCTATATTTGTATTCAGTCAACAGCAAATCCGTTCCATGATTTTTTTTGAATTCTGTACCTTCGTCATTCCTTGGAATTTGTTGGGCGAATGATGAGTAAATTACCATCAAACCGTCAACGATGGCCTAGGTACTTCATGATGCTGTATTCCACTTCCACTATTTTTATATATGTGCATCTGACTTGCAACTTTCAGTGCACATCTTTGCGAACGACGAGGCGAGCGGCGTACACGAAGTTTTCAACCTTGTTAAAAATTTGATGCTCTGAAACCATCAACAGATGGACAGAGAAAAACTCCTTTCTTCCAAAATTCAATTAACAAATAAAAGTCGTGGCAATGGTGCCTAGCAGTACCGCACTAAACGAATGATTTGCAACTTTTTTGTTTTTTCGGACAATATATTAATATAGTGTTTCAACCTTGTCAATTACGTGAAGAGCATGCACGACTGTGGATGTGTGGATTATGCAGAATCAATGCATCAGGAAATATTCTTGCCTTGTCGACAAGATCTTGGCTAACCAAGTAGCACAAACATATTAGAGCAATATTGGTTCTATATTACGGAAATATTATAAACCTAATATTGTATGAATCATATTGGTTACCAAAAAATATTGGTACAATATTATAAATGATATATCGACAAAAGAATTCTATTGACGTCACTCAATAATTTTTATTTTTCATATTCAGAATCATTCGTTTCTTTACCAAAAATAGTCAACCTGAGATCCACTCATTCACATGTACTTACTAACCCAGTACTACTAACCTGGAAAAAAAAAACTCTGGCTGCTGCGGGGCTTGAACTCAGGACCTTCACTATGGAAATATCATTGTCGACCGCTATACGCTCTACAGCAAGGAGAAACTTGTTTCAAAAGGAAGTTGGGTGGTATATGGATGTGATGACTTCAAGTTATGTTCAAGACAACATAAAAATTTACGATGCAGAAAAACTCAAAGTCGTCTCCACAATTTAATATTCGAAAGATGTCAGTACGGTGATTCAGTACATGTTTCGAACCTACATAAGTTCATCATCAGCTGAATTTACATTGAATTATGGAGATGAAAAAAATTGAAAAAATTGCAAAATCACATGATGAAATTCAAAAGGACATAAAAAATGTTATAATGACAATTATGATTAAGTTGATATTAGGGGAATTTGGGACATCCCTAAAATTTTATGTCCTTTTGAATTTCACCATGTGATTTTGCAATTTTTTCAATTTTTTCATCTCCATAATTCAATGTAAATTCAGCTGATGATGAACCTATGTAGGTTCGAAACATGTACTGAATCACCGTACTGACATCTTTCGAATATTAAATTGTGGAGACGACTTATGCGCTAATTGAATAATATACTATTATTCCATCATAACAGAGATAAAATGGATAATTATACACCAATAAGGACAAAATATATTGAAGAACACATGATGGGCAAGAAAATATATGAAAATATTTTGGCAGGAAAGCCTCTTTGTGCAGCAGGTGATTCAGCAGATGAATCATCGAATAGGAAAAGAATGCCTAGAAAAGTGATGAACCATGGATATGAAAAGGAAGTCAGTATGATCTTCAGTGATCTGTTTTTGAATATTCTCCTCTCTTGAGAACAGCCAAGGTCGTATTGGCAAGGCAAGCATAGTGAAAAAATTTCGTTTTATAATAAAAAGGTTTCAGTTTCCTGACGTGAAGGTGATAGGGACTAGCGGGGAAACTACTACGACCCTTATACGATTTCTATAATGATAGTGCACATAAAGACAATAGAGTTGCATAGCAATGTTCTTACAAGTAATGTTCGAATCATGTTTGAAGAAAAATAGTGATTTGAATCCACCTCTTAATGGTTATAACATCATCGTTTACTTCTGTCAGAACATGAAGTTTTTGAGGAAGTTATAGGTTTAGTTAACTGAGTAGTCATCCGCAAACATATTATGATGATAACCGTGTTCTATTAGGTGGAAGCGAGAAAACCTGAGGTAGTTCACGCTGACAAAGGGTAACCTGGAGTTTCAATGCCAAAATGCCACCTTTCTTGGAATTTGTTTATTTTTGGTGGTGTTTTTATTTGGGAGTATCTCCAAAATCAATGGAAAACCTATTTTTTTTCATATTTTTTCATTTTTTTCTGGTTCATATTGACTGAGCGCCATGAATAAAATATAGGGTCGAAGGGGACAATGAGGGCTATGAATGGTTATATTTGGGAGGTCACATGACACACTCACCCTCTGAAAAAAATTTAATAATGAAAAATAAATCAAAAAAAATATTTCCGAGGGCGGCACAAAAGATATTTTTCTCAATAATGTTACTGATTCAATTTGTAAGATTTTTGTTTATTGAAACATTCACGCTAGGAATGATGGTTCTCACAAAAAATGTTTTTTTGTATTTTCACATCATTTTCGGTACTTTCTGTAACACAAAACTATTCATGTTGGGAATTTTGAAGACTTTGTATTCGAAACTAAGAGTTCAATCAAAAAAAATTTTTTTATATTAGGTTGAAGAGAGTCAAGGAAAAAATGAGTTACATTTGTGAGGTCACATGACCCCCTTGCAAAAATTGGAAAAAAAAACATAAAAAAAAGTTGAAACAATTTTATTTTTCAGAAATGTTACAGACGCTAGAAGGGGTATTTCATCCAAAAGATGGAATTAGCTTCTTCAGACACTTTTTTCAACCTTTCTATATTTGTATTCAGTCAACAGCAAATCCGTTCCATGATTTTTTTTGAATTCTGTACCTTCGTCATTCCTTGGAATTTGTTGGGCGAATGATGAGTAAATTACCATCAAACCGTCAACGATGGCCTAGGTACTTCATGATGCTGTATTCCACTTCCACTATTTTTATATATGTGCATCTGACTTGCAACTTTCAGTGCACATCTTTGCGAACGACGAGGCGAGCGGCGTACACGAAGTTTTCAACCTTGTTAAAAATTTGATGCTCTGAAACCATCATCAGATGGACAGAGAAAAACTCCTTTCTTCCAAAATTCAATTAACAAATAAAAGTCGTGGCAATGGTGCCTAGCAGTACCGCACTAAACGAATGATTTGCAACTTTTTTGTTTTTTCGGACAATATATTAATATAGTGTTTCAACCTTGTCAATTACGTGAAGAGCATGCACGACTGTGGATGTGTGGATTATGCAGAATCAATGCATCAGGAAATATTCTTGCCTTGTCGACAAGATCTTGGCTAACCAAGTAGCACAAACATATTAGAGCAATATTGGTTCTATATTACGGAAATATTATAAACCTAATATTGTATGAATGATATTGGTTACCAAAAAATATTGGTACAATATTATAAATGATATATCGACAAAAGAATTCTATTGACGTCACTCAATAATTTTTATTTTTCATATTCAGAATCATTCGTTTCTTTACCAAAAATAGTCAACCTGAGATCCACTCATTCACATGTACTTACTAACCCAGTACTACTAACCTGGAAAAAAAAAACTCTGGCTGCTGCGGGGCTTGAACTCAGGACCTTCACTATGGAAATATCATTGTCGACCGCTATACGCTCTACAGCAAGGAGAAACTTGTTTCAAAAGGAAGTTGGGTGGTATATGGATGTGATGACTTCAAGTTATGTTCAAGACAACATAAAAATTTACGATGCAGAAAAACTCAAAGTCGTCTCCACAATTTAATATTCGAAAGATGTCAGTACGGTGATTCAGTACATGTTTCGAACCTACATAAGTTCATCATCAGCTGAATTTACATTGAATTATGGAGATGAAAAAAATTGAAAAAATTGCAAAATCACATGATGAAATTCAAAAGGACATAAAAAATGTTATAATGACAATTATGATTAAGTTGATATTAGGAGAATTTGGGACATCCCTAAAATTTTATGTCCTTTTGAATTTCACCATGTGATTTTGCAATTTTTTCAATTTTTTCATCTCCATAATTCAATGTAAATTCAGCTGATGATGAACCTATGTAGGTTCGAAACATGTACTGAATCACCGTACTGACATCTTTCGAATATTAAATTGTGGAGACGACTTTGAGTTTTTCTGCATCGTAAATCTACTACACTCCACTTTGAGATACAATGGACTTCTACCACAGTTCAACATAAAAATGTTAGAATGTTCAGTTATAATGAGAATATATTATTTGAAGAAAGAGCAAAGAATCATTGTCTCATGTTATGGCAGTTTGGAATATCAAACTTGCTATGCAAAAAGTACTGGACGTAATTGTATGACATTGAAATTCACCACATATTGATATTTCAATTTCCTAATTTTTTTTAAGGATAATCCATCATAAATATTGCATTACCAATATTGATACATGTTTGAATACAGTAATCACTCTCAAAAGTCCCGATACCCCTTTCAGGTCGTGATTCGATAATGACGATTTTGATATTTCTATTTTATGTGAAAACAGTGTTCAAGCAATATCAGAATTTGCATATCTATATTGCAGGATTATGATTATATGCCACCTAATGTGATTATCAATATTGTAATCTACGCTCCCAAAACAATGTCGAATATATATGGAATTCAGATGTTGAAAATTGGGTACATACCTACAAAATATGCAGACAATATTGAAATATCTATGTTTTTGAACCGATATTATTCATTATCACCTGATATGATGATTTTTATATTGGTAATAAGTTATCAAACCATATATTATCGATATTGAACCTAACAAAATTCAGTTGAAATTGGTAAAACTCCGTTAATCGGGCTCCGCCTCGAAAAAATGGTAGGTGGAACTTACGTATTTTGGCTTCCTGAACAAGAAATTCGAATGTAATTTTTGGGGCTCTCAACTAGTTTCGGAGATATGCCCCCCCCTCACCAAAAAAACAGGAAAACCGGGGTTGACGCATATATTTCTTTTTCAGCAAATTCCGCTCGAAATTCCTCCTTCTTCCTATCAGCACAATTTACACAACTGGTTCCATCTTCTTCACCACTTTCCAACCGAATTATAAGCATTTTTGCATTTTTCACTACAAGACTGTAAAATATAAATCGTCATAAGAATTCGAGGTTAGCCAAACAGATGACTGTTTTGCTAACCTCGATTACCTATGACGCTTTATATTTTAGAGTATTTTAGTGAAAAATGCTTATAATTTGGTTGAGAAGTGATGAAGAAGGTGGAATTAGTTGTATATATTGTGATGATAGAAAGAATGAGGAATTTCGAGTGAAATTAGCTGAATAAGAAACTTATGCGTCAACCCCGGTTTTTCTGTCTTTGGGGGCTATATCTCCGAAACCAGCCCCAAAAATGACATTCGAATTTTTTGTTCAGGAGGCCAAAATACGTAAGTTCCACCAAAACTTTTATTTTTTCTAAGTCGAAGCTCGATTAACGAAGTTTTACCTTGAAATTTATTGTCAATATTGAACCAATATTTATATTGAAATATCCTCGGAAATATCGTTTTACCAATATTGATTCATACTGGGTCAACATCAATTTTTCACTTACCATGTATGTATTGGACCATTATGAATTCAGGGTTCAGCCAATATGATGTGCTCTATGGGTACTTACCTTGCCTCAGCATAATTCGAAAGAAAAACAACTAGAACAACCATAAAACACATCGCCGAGGAACATAAATGTTGAATTTACTATTTATATCCCTCGTTCATCACTTTTCGAAACACCCTTTTTAGAGCGGGCGCTGCGCAACATTCCGTTTGAAAAAACCGATGACCTCATTCTGATTGATGATTTGAGTTAAGAAAGACTTAATTAATGATATTGTGGAGGTTGCCGGACGGAATTATGGTCCAGTTTTTTTTTTTCGGCCCTATAATAGGAGTTTTCGATTTCATCCCTGTAGTTGTTGAAAAAAAATGTTGCATAGAATGCAAAAACCATTGACCGCTATTTCTCGACTGGAATGTTTCTGCAAGATCCTTCCAAACCTGGAACTGAAAGTCGCCAGAAAAGCCCGTTGTCAGTTTTATTATAAATCTCCTTCCCAGCGTCACATACCTTCTCTCGAGTTTTGGAGCGGGCCGCGCTTTTCTCAACAGTTTTTGTGACTTCAGTTATAGCTGAACTTCATCCATTATTATAACAGATACATTTTCCAATATTTAAAATAGCAGTGCTTCGAATTTTGGGACAACTTTCTTTAAAATGAATAAATATCGCTACAATTATTAGATTAAAAAAAAGGCAAACGAAAAATCATGCTTAACTGGTGAATGAACCGAAAAAAACTATTCAAATGCAGCAAGACGACGCAAAGACGAAATTTCAGACAAATTTGAGAAGTTGTTCGATCCGAATGCTGATGAAGAACACTTCTCGTGGTATAAAAGTTGCATGGCCAGCTATATCAGCGAAGAAAAAATTCGTCGTCGTCACTACATAGGAAGCTGGAAGAAAGAGCTTCATCAACAACACAGGGCGTAGCTGGATCATCAACTGACCTGCAAATCAAAAAGAAGCAACAGCGATTCGTCGAGTGACTCATGATGTTCCATTTGTGGTATACGACGAAAACCAAAATGAAAAAAGTCATCTTTTAACTTTGTGGTATACGACGAAAACCAAAATGAAAAAAAGTCATCTTTTAACTGAAATTTCAGCAGCTTTGCTGTTTTTCAATGCGATGATAATACTATGAAATTTTCACAAAAATTTGTTATACGAAACACCGGAAGATTTGTTCGCAGAAACTTCCAATATCATACGTCGTGTTAAAGAAATTACGTTTCATTACCAATATCTTCTAGTAACGAATGAGGTCGACCAACAACAAATATCACAAATACAGTTACTGGCTGCTTTTGACAAATTAATGGCAGATATAAAAGACGGTGTTTCGACGACCGCTTTTGAATTGACATTCTTGGCTCAGCGCATGACTGTACTCGCTGAAGTAGAGGATGTAGTTCTAATCGTGATCACAAAGTGATGCTGATCGATAAATTTGGTGACAAGGTTTTATTCTCATATCTTACTGAGAGGAAGCAATCTTCTTTGTTTTTCATGTCAGGAAGTTCATTAAGGAAATAGCTGAACGTGTACGTCGGCTAGACTGTAGCAAAATCGTCATGTGTGCTAAGGAATTACGGAAGGAACTATCCACTACTGAACTTATACCAGAGGAAAAGTTGTGTGATGAAATTCTTATAGAAGATGCCGCGAAGAAATGCACATTCACGCCGAAATGGAAGACTTCCATACAAGCCTCATTGAGCAGTCAAAATCTAAAATTGTCAGGTAATACACTCCATGAAGCATTAGTGTAACGAACAGAAAGACACCGCAACATACAGCTCTAGTCGAATTCATTCACCACCTACCTAACTAAATGGAAATATATGTTTGTTGAAAAATCTTAGACACTGTGACAATGATTTTCAAGGGGACATTAAGTGGCGAAGATTCTATGACCGTTACAATCATGATAGTTAATCAACAAAAGAATAATGAAAAGAATACCTCACGGGCATGGCCTAGCTCTCCATGTTGACTAGTCATTCGATATCTGAAGCTAAGCAGCAGGGAAAGACCGCGTCGAAAGCTCATAAAACTGCAGCAAAGTATTATATCATAGCTCGCAGGCAATATATCACTGAAAACAAGATATATTGAGGAATTGCTGTCCTTCGGAGGAGACGTAAAGCCGGCGGTCCTGAGTCCATGGTTGTTGGACTCGTAAAGGATCCCTACCTCTGGTTGAAATACCAGAGTGTTCGGCAAAATTTCCGGTTGGGGGCAATGTGGTCACCGGAGTCGATGATTGGCCTTGGTAGGGAAAACAGGCCGACGTTGAATAAATCATTTAAAAAAAGAACACCTCAGACACTGCTAAACGGAAACTAACTGAAACTGACTACAAATATTTATATCAAGTCCTTCAACCAAAATCCCAGCTGGCCATTACAGGTGGATATGAAGACTCCAAAAAATCTTCAAGCTTCAAGGTAATAGGTCTTCTGAATTGTTAGATTCATATCATTCTGCGTTTACGAGCGACAAGGCCAGCGCTAGAAAATTTCGTATGATTATTAATGAACTATTACATTGATAATTAAAAAGAAAATGAAACCTTTTTCCGTCGAAATATGTTCATTCATCTCTCCAGAAGCAGATTGAAGGATTTTCAGCCATATTTTTGTTGCTGTTCGTGAAGGAATTGAACAAGTTTTCATAAATTGTGCAGATTCCGATGTTTTCGTACTCAACATCCATTTTTAGCATAACCTATCGAATAGTAGTTTTTGAGGGATTTGGTTTGAAGGATCAGCCAAAAAATATCTTTTAAGCTGGGATTCGATTCAAATGTATCTGAAATTATTAGAACTTTTGATGTTTTGTAATCACATTGCTTAAGGGCTGCAATACATGGACCTCCGAACTTACTCCAATTCGGTTATGAAAGGCGAGATGGAAAGTTGTACCCGGTGCAAATGGCAAAACCACCTATGACAAATTCTTTGATCAGGCTTTGCAAATATAATGCTGAAGCCTGACAATGTTTTGCAATTGTAGAAAAAGCGAAATCAATTGTATTTTCCTTTGCAAATGCATTGGCAATAATTGTCAAAACTTACCTGAATGAATTTTTCACTATTTATTAATAGCTAAACCACTTTTTTTATTAAATTTGTTTTGAATTAGATCATGCCGTTTTTCTCCATACCTTACCTAAACCAGGTGTTAATAGTCAATAACAATTTTTTTTTCGCAGCTACAGCGATGGAAGCGAAAACTATTATAGGACCGAAAAAAAAAACTGGACCATAATTCCGTCCGGCAACCTCCACAATATCATTAATTAAGTCTTTCTTAACTCAAATCATCAATCAGAATGAGGTCATCGGTTTTTTCAAACGGAATGTTTCGCAGCGCTTGCACTATTTCTTTTTCGGTAACTTATCTGCTGAAACACTCGCCGCAGGGTTTCCTATTCGAATTGCCCATAATACAATTTTGAAGTGACATAATTGATGCTTTATCATCATTCAACTAGTTAGAAGGTGACATTGGAATTACATAAATTGACATCTGCAACCTAGTGCTTATGATTCCTCAACTCGAGAGTTAAGGCCCTAACGATATTTGCATGTCAGACATTCAGGTCCATTTACACAAACTAGGTTTACATTCAGTTCAAAATGTCGGCCAATCGAATCTTTTCTTGCTTGACAACAGATTTCGGTTCACCCGAAGCACATATCACTGAATTTTGTATAACTGGCCGCGGATATCTTTGTTAGTTTCCTTCAGTAGGCATCTCCTCGATCGATGTTAAAATCGAGTCGCAAGATAAAATGAAATGAATATCATAGGAATACTTGCCGCCAAAAATGAATTATGATTAGAAGCCCAATCAAAAGCACCGTTGAAAGTACACCACCGCCATTCTTGTTTCGCCCCCGATGTTGGCGCTATCAAAGCGGCAAATTTTATTGAGGTCTTTTATATTTTGTAAAATTCTATTAACGCATTAGAATTTTTTTTTGTACTTACATGTTTCGGTCTCCTTAACAAAATATTCAAATTTTGGCGGTCCCAACTAGTTTCGAAGATTATGTCCCCCAAAGACAGGAAAAGCGGGGTTGACGCATATGCTTTTTTCTCAGCCTATTCCGCTCGAAATTCTTACTTCTTTCCATCGGCACAATATGCACAACTGATTCCACCTTATCTTCGTCACTTTTCAACCGAATTATTAGCATTTTTCACTACAAGATGCGCGTTCCACTGTTTTGCTAACCTCGAATTCCTATGACGATTAATTTTCTAGTCTTGTCTAGTCTGTTGAAAAGTGATGAAGATGGTGGTAAAGAATGTGTATATTGTGCCGATAGAAAGGAGGAATTTCGAGCGGAATTGGCTGAGTAAAAAGCATATGCGTCAACCCAGCTTCTCCTGTCTTTGGGTATCTTCGAAACTAGTTATGACCGCCAAAATTTTAATATCTTGTTCAGGAGACCGAATCACATAAGTACAATTTTTTTTAACGCGTGGCGTCGGGTTAATATAATTTAACCTTATACTCACTCGTTGGCTGAAAATGTGACACTGACGCCTTTTGCTCAGGAGGGTGCTTTGTGTACCCAATTTTTTTGAAGCCTCTGAATATCGGACGTATGGTTCAGCCGAAGGATCTTTTCACGTGTGTTTATCAGTCAGAACATACGAAATAGGTCGAGTAATCAATGAATTCATCAATATGGCAGGACCCGGCTACTAAGTACTCCGATATGATAGCATACAATTCCCACCCACTAACACCTGTATTCCACGATGCAATTTGTTGCTGTAATTTATCGCGACGAAAAATCAATCTGTCAGTTGTTGTATTTAGAGAATTTTCTTTCATTGCCAACATTGAAAATCATCACTATATGTTACCAAGATAAAAGATTAGGTACAATATCACAATTATCATTTCATTCATTTGTAATATCATGAATTGCAATAAATTTCTTTCAGTTTCAAAAAACAATCATTTGAAGTTGGCGGCAACGAATTAACACTACAACTTATCGCACCAAAATAGAACATGCTTTATTTTTAGGCGACATGGTTACTTTTTTGAGTTGCAGCGACAAATTCCATCGTGGAATTAAAGTGTATGGATTGTGGAAATTTAGCAGAATACTTATTCGTTTCAAAAACTTTTTTTTGTGAAGTATAAATGAGTTCCCCCAAATGACATGTCGATTCATATATCTCTATTTTAGTCCTAAATCCTTGAATAACAGTTAGTAACACACTCTATTTGAAAGAATTAAGTGGTTATTGATCATATTCTACCTTAGTAAAATTTTTGAGATTGAAAGGAAGACTGAAACAGACGTAGTTCTTCAAATGCTCCTATATTATAGACGTCTGAAGTCAACGTTGTTTTCAACTGAAATTAGAGATCAAAACAGAGATGTATAAATTGACCCTAAAGGAGAGCCTAAAGGCTTGACTGAGATTTTGAAATAGTTCGGATGATATATTATAATGGCAAAAAATCGAGCAAAAAATATTAAATCAATAATAAGTATAACGATAATATCATTTGAGGGGTATTTCACGAGTGAAACCTGTATCCTCAGTAGCAAATGATATTTGTTTTTTCATCTGTAGGGCTAATAATGGATATGTATGAAGACCAAGCTAAGAGAAAATCAAAATAAGTTTACGGAGTCCAAATTGTTCAGCTTAAAAGTAAGTAAGTACATGCTTTTCAATATTCTAATGATTTTTATTTTCATAATAGAAATCAGAATGTCAGTTCCATGAAATTTCATAAATGAATTTTCATGATTCATGAAAATCAACTTCTGAGATGAGTTACACGGATTCACTTTATCGAACAATAAGGATGTTTCAGGAAAAATGTTTTGATCCAATTCAAGTGAAACCCATTTTTACAACGTTTCATGAGCTAGTTTCTCCAAAAGGCATTCTGAAAGTAAAAAATGCAAACGACTCATCAACTTTCAAGAACGCTTTATTCAAAATTAATTGCATTTCAAAAAGATAGGACGAGGAATTTGAAATTCACTCACAGTTTGAAAAACTACGAATAAAATATATAATGTTCTCTAAATCAATACCACCCCCAGTATGTATACCGCCGACCCCTATTTCGTGTCAGATTAAACGCATAGGTACTCAAGCTTATGCGTTTTTCCATGGCATCAACAACAATAAAATCTCAAAAGTCAGTGGCTACTTACATTACTACTAATACTTGATTATTTCAAGCAAACTCACCTGTACATCATTTTCTCAACAGACCAATCGAAGCAGAACCGGTTTCATTGAAGTCCACTTGCTAAAAAAAACGCACGTGAATTTCCACCAAAATTCGTAATAAGCGCACGACGAGATACGAAACAAGTGCACGTGCGACCCTTACCATCGACGGACGAGAAATAAACGCCAAACGGCAAATCTCGATAATAAAACCTCTTGCGTCCTACACTCCGTTCGGCATGTACTGCTACGGCCGAAGACTTGTTTCCAGAATTTCGTCTGACAGGTCTTTGCTTAACTTGAATTGTGGTGAAGAATATACGAAGATGAGGCGGAAACTGATACTGTTTGCTGAGCTGATGGCTCACATTCCACATGATTATCGATATTTGAATAAAATTATCGGAAAAGTGAATGAAAGTGTAAATATACCTTGACTATGAATGAAATGAATGATTTTGGTTTTCTCCTAGGATAGTTCTTGTCCCAGTACTTTCTATCAGCTGATTTATAAGAAATCATCGAGGGTCCAGTGGAAAAAACTTCCACGGGATTACATTTATTTTTCTTCTTCATAGAACTGCTATCTTCCATATCTTCATAGAATGGATATATGAATATAAAACTTGCACGGCCGTGTAGTAACAATAAAAAATACTGAATTTTTTCTAGATATCCAATAAGCAATTTTTAACAGAACAAACCAAATTTCGAAATCAAATTGTTTGCATGAAAAATTGGATTTTCATTCCCAGGCGAAATAGATAACTACCTGAAAAAACACATAGACTGAGGTTCATTGGGAAGTTCATAATTTTATGCGACGTCTGGTGGAAATATAACGCACTGCTATAATTTCACAAACAAACGGCTTCCATTTTATGTGTGTGAATTTATTGAGTTCTTTGGTGTTTATTTAGGAAATCTCATCTGAAGTTGTAGTTTTTTTTCGATTAATAATAACAAACAATCATGGATGCAGATTGCTCAGTGAGCCGTATAAAGTGTTTGGTGCCAACTTGCCGCAACTCTAGGAACCGAAATCCAAAGTTATCTTTCCACACGTTTCCAAAGAGAAATACATCTTTGGTGGGAAACATTACGGAAAGTGGATTGAAAGGGAAAATAGACAGGTACAAATCTTGGAAAATTATACTGAAACTGCATAAATCACCAACTACAGCGGCTTCAGTGTGTTCCTTGCATTTCAAAAGAGATGATTTCTTGTTACCTGGTGAGTCTGTTTGTCTATTTTCAGGCGAATATGGCGCATTTCATCATCCAAGTAATAAAAGCCTCTTCAGTTCACTAACACTACACTTAAACTAAAAAATGTCCTGGAACAAATATTATTAGATTTTGAAACACAATGCATCTATGTTCACCTCCAATGAATGGTATTGTGCGGCTATTCAAAGCATCATGAACACAGTTATATTAACCTCCATGAGAAAAATTTCGTACAATGAAAATATAGCAGAAAAAACACCAAAATTTTGTCTAGCGAGGGCAACTGATGACTGGATTTCAGTTTGGCGCGATATTTCACAAATGTAAACAAGGTAACTATTTCAAAATGGTGGATATAGTTCAACCACCACCAGCGCCCTCATCGGTCTATATTCTTCCCTATTACCGGTTCAAATCTTTCTGGTTTCTGCACAAAATATTCTAGTGAGAATGACCAGTTATGAGTGTTTTACTGCCATAGTCGAAATTCTCAAGGAATATGTGCACTGTGGGTTTCCTTATGGTTGGAATAATAAATACTCTTCCGTAAGACGCCCCAGAGTGCTTCAGCACTCAAGATAATTGGAAGACCCTTGCCCGTCTGTCGTACGAGCGAACTCGTAAGAGTGTTCAACAAGGGGAAAATATAAAAAAATTATGTATGCTAATATTTGGCATGGTCTTTATAGTTGTTTTTACATAAAATATTGCAAGAGGTAACTATATATATTTCATCGAAATCATGGAAAAGTACAAAAATCCACTATAACCGAATCAAGTTCTTGTATCCAAGACAAATGTTATAACATTGAAAAAGTAAGGTATTAATTCTCCAAGTTTGTATTATTATAATGCCAAGGGAACGATATCGTTGACTTGGTACTAGTTTGATTTCTTCAGCATTGTGGAATTTGAAATTATTAATATCATTCGATATTTCCGACACTTTACTACAAGCAACTCGTACTTACTTTCAGTATGAATCAAGACGAACCATTTGTTTTTTTTCTTCTAAAACTCTTTTCAATAGAGCCAAATGTCAATTATAGGAATGAATCGAAATTTCAGGAGAACAATCTACTTGATCAGACCTTTCGATAGTTGTGACAGTATGGTAAAATACTTCTTGAAAAATGTCATGGTGGATTTGGCTAAAAGGGGTAGGGCATTCTAAATCCAGTGAAATATAATTAGGAGGTAGGTGTCTGATAGACATCGAACATTTTCTGAAGCAGATTTCTAGTATTTTCAACCATCCTCTATTTGATTTTTCGTTCAAAGACATGTATCCTGTAAATGAATACAGAATGGGATTGAAGAGCCCACATTTCATTGTAGTATGTACAATCTGGAGAAAACTATGAGTCTAATAGAAAATCAAAAAGAGCGAATGGATATCAATAATGACTTGGGCTCTCATCCGCCATATCTACTGGAACTGGATATTCCACTATGAATGAGATTTTCTCTGTGCTGAACATACCGTTTAAGAACAGTAACACCTATGAAATACATTAAGTTCAAATTGGATGGGTACACCAAATAGTCAGTTTCGAGATTTGAAGTCATATGGCACAAAAATCATAACTGAGAAAAACAGATTATCAACCATCTGACCCGGCAAATGTTGTTTTGCCATATAAATAATCCTAACGTAACCTAACTGAACCGAACTCACCCCAACGTCAAACAACTCATAAAAAAAAATTAAAAAACATTTTGTAGTTAGACCGAATTGTGAATCTAAACCATTTTCGAACCCACTTAGACACATACGAAAAATGGCGTTTTAGACCGGGCGGCAGTGACAGATTTTTTTTTTTTTATTTATTCAACCCGCTTCGACCTCAAAGGGTCATTTGCGGTGGAACAATATAATATTTACAATATGTTAGTAATCTTAATATCATTAATATATTGAATCACTTTTTCAAAGTTTGTATTGGAAAGGATGGAGATGTCACTAGGTAGCAAAAGGGCATTTCTGTACTGTTGGTATTGGGGGCAGCTGAATAGATGATGTACAGTTAATGTTGTGTTGCACCAGTTACAATTTGGTGGTTGCTCCTTCTTCAAGATGTGCTGGTGTGTGAGTCTGGTATGGCCAATCCTTAGGCGAGTTAGAATCGTCTGGTGTTTCCTGCTTAGTCCAGAATAGTTTGGCTTTTCCATGTTCGGATTTAGTTTGTAGAGCTTGTTTGTTGTAAGTGTCTGCCACCTGATTTTCCATAAGTGGGTGGTTACAAATTTAATTTGGTTGTATAAATCTTGGTATGGTATTTTCTTCATTATACGTGATACAGGGCTTGTAGATGCGTTGCGAGCCATGGCATCGGCTTTTTCGTTTCCTGATATCCCAGTGTGTGATGGGATCCATACTATTTCAACTTTTTTACCCTCCTGATATAATGCAGCCAGGTTTGATTTGATTTTTTGTAAAATTGGATGTCTGGGATAAAGTTGTTGGATCCCTTCCACTGAGCTGAGCGAGTCCGTGTATATTACAGTGTTTCCATCTGTTCTCCTTGCTTTCATGATGGCTTTGGATAACGCATATAGCTCTCCAGTGTATACGCTACAACTTTTTGACAGTTTATAAGAGTCAGTACCATGCTCGCTGATAACAGCTGCTCCCACTCCTTCTTCACCTTTGGACGCATCAGTGTATATATGGTTGTATTCAGTATATTTATTGGATATTGCTCTGAAGGAATTTAGGATGAGTGAACTAGGAGTGTCGTGTTTTGGGAATTTGAGGAGTTCAGTGTTGCAAGGGGGTATATCTATTGTCCAAGGGAAAGGTGTGTTCATATTAATTGGTTGGGTTGAAGTGAAATCTATTGTTGCCGCTATTCTGCGTATCCGAGTATGCAATGGTGCCATTATATTGGGGTTCTGCTCATAAATTGGATTAGTATGATGAGGAAAAATTCGTTTGTGTACAGGGTTTCTGTAGTTTGCCGATATCCTTGCTGCGTACGTTAATGTCAGGTATCTTCTTCTGATTTCTAGAGGGGGTTCTCCTGCTTCCACGTAAAGACTTTCCACAGGACTGGTTCGGTATGCGCCAAGAGAAATTCTCAATCCTGCATGATGAATGCTGTCTAGCTGTTTGAGCACTGATTTACGACCACTAGAGTACACTATAGATCCGTAGTCTATCTTCGAACGAATTATCATTCGGTATATATGTAACAATGTGTCGCAGTCAGCTCCCCATGATTGATTTGCTAAAACTTTCAACAGATTGATGCCGTTCTGACATGTCTGTTTCAAGGTATCGATATGTTTTTTCCATTGAAGTTTTTTGTCGAATATGAGTCCGAGAAATTTTAACTCGTCAACAAATTCCAATTGACAGTTGTTGAGTGTTATAACTGGTGGATCCATATCAGATCTTTTGGAGAAAAGAATACATTTAGTTTTGCTAGTTGAGAATTCAAATCCAGTGTTTTTGGACCAAGTTTCGAGTTCATATATTGCGGTTTGTAGTAGTCTTGCTGCAGATGGGATGTTTCTACCACTTGTATATAAAACCAAATCATCCGCGTACAGATTGGCTTTCACTGGTGCTCTAATATTTTTTAAAATATCGTTTATGGCAATCAAGAATAGAGTTGTACTCAGAGATGATCCTTGAGGGATTCCATTTTCTTGTATTTTCGTATTTGATAGTATTCCATTTGTTCTCACTCTGAAAGATCTATTGGATAGAAAATTTTGAATAAATGCAGCGATATTTCCGTCAATGCTCCATGCAAGTAATTGTTTGATAATTCTATATTTCCAAACTCGATCATATGCTTTATCAATATCGAAGAATACCGCTATGAGTTTTTGTCTGTTTGCAAAGGCTTCTCGGATGTCTGATTCAAGGTTAACAAGGTTATCTTGGGTGGATCTATCCTCTCGAAATCCACTCTGCTCTGGTATGAGCAGGTCATTTTGCTCCAGGAAGAATATTAGTCGAGCATTCAAAATTTTTTCAAGTATCTTACACATCGTACAGGTCAGCGATATTGGCCTGTACGAGTGTGGGTCAGATTTGTTTTTGTTCGTTTTCAGAATCGGGATAACAATTGCCTCCGACCAGCTGCTTGGAAATTGTCGCGTGAGAAATATTTTATTCAGCATCGTGAGTAAATATTGCTTTCCCTTATCTGTCAATTTATGAAGAAATATATATGGAACTGAATCAGGTTCTGGGCTAGAGTCGTTGGCTTTAGATATAGCTTCATTGAGTTCTCTCATAGTAATGGGTAGGTTGAGAGGGTTGTTGTTATTGTCTTGTATATTGATCGCAGTGCTTTCTTCAGTTTGCTTCATTCCCAGAAATTCTTGTGTATAGCTTCCATTGTCCGAATGTTTCTCAAAAACTTCGCCGAGTATTTCTGATATCTCTTCTCTATCTGTTGTTACCGAGTTTCCAAATTTGAGTCCTGGAATACCCACATTTGGACTCGAACCCTTTATTCTCTTTACTTTCCTCCAAATTTCTGACATTGGTGTAGAAGATGTCATATCCGAAACATATCTGCGCCATGATTGTTTTTTATTTTGTTTCAAGGTAAATCTCATTTGAGCTCTCAGTTGTTTGAATGATACTAAGTTGTCTATCGTGTAGTTTCTTTTTAACTTTCTGAGTGCTGCTTTGGTTGATCGGACTAGTCGGTCGCATTCACTATTCCACCATGGTACTGGGGTATGTCCTTTGACTTCTCTTGTTCTCCCTATTGTTGCCTCAGCTGCTCTTATCATATTGTAGGTAAATTGATTCACCACTGTGTTGATATATTCTTCCTGCACCGTTTCTGCACTTCTCAAATTGGAGTCTACAATTTCTGCATATCTGTTCCATTTCTCGGTAGAAGCTTCTTTTATCTATCATACGAAAAAGGTAGGACTGCCCAGGAAAGTGATAAGGAAAGACTGGCATCGCACATACTCAGGTCGAGTACGGAATGATTACCTGTAAGTGGGTTCATTCTGGTTATTTCACCTGTATTGAGCAAAATCAAGTTTGTGGAGTTGATGAATTGTTCCAATAACGTTCCTCTTATGTTTGTAGTGTTACTACCCCAGATAACGTTGTGGCAATTAAAGTCTCCTAACAACACGAGAGGTTTGGGGATTTGGTCAATTATATTTTCTAGTCCTTCAATAGATATATCTTTCCCAGGTGGTATGTATATGTTACATATATAAACCTTCTGTGGTAGTTTGATTGCTATTGCTACGGCTTCATAATCTGTTATGAGGGGAATTTCTTCAGCGTCAATGTTTTGTTTATAATACGTTGTTACTCCTCCACTCGCTCTGTTAGCTCCCATTCGACATTTGTGAATGGCGTTGTAGTTTTTTAGAGAATATTCTTTATTATCTCGGAAATTTGTTTCTTGCAGGCATATAACTGTGGGATCTTGCTCGTTAACCAGTAGCTGAAGCATTTCCAAATGAGTAAACACCCCATTGATGTTCCATTGTAATATGAATGTGATGAATAAATTTAATGAGTGAAATGAGGGGAAACACTTAATAGGTATCTTGTGAACAGTCACTTTCAGTATCTGAGACTGAAATGCTGGAGAGGGTATCTAATTCCGAATTTAGTTGTTTTAGAATTTTTTTCTTGATTTTTGTTATCCGGGCTTTTAAACTTCGTTCTGTGAGTAAAGGATATACCTTGGTGAGCATTCCAAGAAGACCGTGGATATCGTCGGTATAATTTCGGGCTATGCTTAGGATGTCTGATGAGCCGTACGAATTTTCTAAGAAATCATTCAGCTGATCGTAGTTCAATATCATTGATCGAGTTTCTTTTTCGATGAAAGATTTCGCTGGTGAGGTTAGATATTCAACTTTCGGATTAGATTCGCCCACTGCCTTTTTTTGTTTCTTCAGTTTTGGTGCGTTGGGTTTAGGAAAGGTGTTTTCCAGAGGTTCGTTTTCACCAGTAGGGCTAGATACAGCAGAGCTTGATCGTTTTTGAGAGCTAGAGGCTATAGAAGGAGTGGAATTATTTGTTTCAGAAGTGTTCGATCCCAAAGTTTCTTGAGAAATGTTTGTCAGTATTGGTTGTTGATGAGATACTGATTGTTCATTTGACTCAATATTTTCTACGTGTATCTCTTGGACGGAGGGTTCTTGGTCGTTTTCCACATGCATTTCTTGAACGGAGGGTTCTTGGTCAGGACAGTTGGAAGCAATGTGACCTGGTTTTCTACATCTGAAGCAATTTTGCTGATCTTCAGAGAGATATATGCGGTACAAAGTATCATCATGACTGAGAACAATCATCAGGATTGTAATAGGTTTGTCTACGGAAACTGAGTATGTGACTATACTCGGGGTTGAAAAAATTAACGAGCTGCGTGGTTCTTCATGTAAAACCCATAAATTGCGTTCAACAAGAATTTGGATGGGAAACATTGATCGAAGTAGAAAAAAAACATTGAGATATACTTTTTTAAATGATACAGGGTGATTTACAAATTGCCCGAATTTATTGCGAAAAAATTTCATGAAAAACAACTTTTTTCAGTGCACCTTTCACAATTGAAACTAAACTCATCGTGACAATAACAAAAATTCATGGGGCATATTCTTTGGAAGTATAAAGTGTTTTTCATCAAGAACAAATTCTGGGTTTGCCATGAAGTACCACGCAGCGCGTAACTTCTTTGCAGATTTTGATTCGTTTCAGATTCAAGTATTTCCTATTCCAAAGGCAGATTAACTTGGCAATAAACTCAATTTTGCATCCTCAGCTGCTCTACTCATTTCTTGTGGATTTCAATTCACGCTTCCTTCGTCGCTTGAATCTCCATCCATTTCAAAATCACTAATGAATTATCTGTGACCACAAAAATTGACAGCATATATGGCTACTACCATGCTACTAGCCTATATGATTTTATTTCGAAAAATTGACTGAGTTGCCATGGTAACATGCATTCAATCACTTCTTGATTTATTCTGTTTCCGATATGACATATATATATATATATATATATATATATATATATATATATATATATATATATAATATAGAGTTATCTATCTACATGACATCATGACCATAAAAGCCTATTTTACGCCCTTTATACATAAATATTTATCATTCAGGTACCAATACGGGTGGGTGGGATATCTTGATTGAATACACCAACCGGTGACAGTGTGTGTTTATCTGGTTTTCCCTATAGTTGCAATAGAAAATGCGCTAAGTCAATAAATAAGTAAGATGCGAGAGCGCTTTGGCACCGAAGACCCGACCATTACCGGCACATGGCTCTGCTTTTTGGGAGCACTCGTAAGAGTGCTCGACAAAAGAAAACATAAATGTATTCAAAACAATCTATTCTACTATTCAAATCATTCAATGTCTCGAAACAAATATTTAATACTGTTTGCTTTATGAATGATAGGAGAATTTCAACAACGCTTTCAGATGACTACAGTGAAGTTTCGACTCTGGGAGATTTCCACTTCTTAATTTCTCGGCTGAGTGGGGGAATTGCGAGCATATCACGGGTTCAACTCCACCTGCAAAAAATTTTCACTGATAATCACTTGTACGTATCATCCTGTAAATTTTAATAATATGGGTCATGCGTTGTATTCCTTAGCAACCGCGGACATCCTGACATTGAACCAACATTTGAACTTTGAAGTATACTTCACTCTGATGTGCTTCGAATACACTGGTTATCATGACTTTACCGATATTACAACCTCAACTCCTTCTGGGATTAGAAACAAGAATTAGAAATAACGTACATTTTCTGTCGGATGATGAATTGGTATACCCTGTCGGATCAGTAATTGCCGTCCATAATTTCAGTGTTAGGAAACAGCGGTTCATAAAATTATCCGATAAAGGGAAACATTTAACTCACGTAGCTGTGAGTCCTAACAAGTGAGTGCAAAATTGATCGAATATAGATAGTTACGTTAAGAATAAGTCATCACGATATATAATTGGATGACTTTCTGGTAGTCGAATACAAAGAGCTATAATTTTTCAATTGAATTTACCTTTCAAGGCATTATCTGCTATGATACGGAAGTCTTTTTTCTCATATAGAAATTGAGAGTGAGGTAATGTTTCATTTGCATGCACCAAAAGATTTTGAAAACACATTTTGGACGTATCAACCTTTAAAAGGTACATTCATTCGGCAATCAAAGACCTTCCAGGGTAGAAAAAAGACGAATTTCGCTTTTTTTCTCCAAAAGAAAATTATCGGAAAAGTTTTTACTCGTCAGGTGCCCTTCATTCTTCCTTCCACCTTTTTCAACATTTTTTTTTCTAACGATAACCATTTTGCTGAGTCTGGCCCTTCTCACAAACTTGAAAAAAAAATATCAAAAACAAAGAGGTTTATTACCATTAGGAAACAAAAGGACAGGTTGAGTGGAGCTGCAGCAGTCTCGGGACAAAAATTAAATATGTAGTTATCTACGTCATAAAAGTATATTTATTTTATCCACATTTTTTTATGACCAACGAAGGTGCAAATAGTTTTTTGAAAATTTGTACGCGTAATGATTGGTCGGGTGGAGTCAAACAAGACACCCAATCTGTGAAATCATTCTGCCTGTTCGACAAGAAGATTTATCGCAAGTAATAGCACAAGATCTCAAAATTTCATCGATAAATTTCCATTTTTCAACGACAACTTTGTTATTTAGCGATATCAAGAGAGTAACAAGCACTATAAAACCACGAGTCCGTAAAACGAGTGGTTTTATCTATTGCTGTTTGCTCGGTCCTCCCTCAAAAAATATCCAGAGTTCATTAGTATTCCTTTTTTTCCGTACCTATTTCAATTTCCTTTTCGTAATAGGTAGTAATGAAAGTAGAATTATTTCTGACTTCTGGTTTGAAATGAAGGAAATACCATTGTAAACTCAGGAACGAACATATTTTAATTTGAGTTCAAATTTCAATAGGAAGTTGATAGCGGTTGTGGAGACTACTGATAAATATCCAGTTGTTACCCTATGGTGTCCAATACTATTCAAGAAGAAGAAGACACTGACGCTACCTGTTGATAAAGACATCATTGCGAACAGATATGTTTGCGTCGATTTTACGTATGATTCAAAATCCATTATTTGTGTAACTGGAGAACCCGATTGGAGTTTATATTGTTTCAAGTGCGACAAGGGGAGGCTGGAGAGTTTTGCCAGAGCAAATAACGCTAATAGTACTGGTACAATTTTGAAGGTAATGAATATCCAACAAAAAAAAAAATGGAAATTGTTCCTAATGGTTAAAACATTTTCGATTCACTCAGCTCGACAAGAAACTACTGGCGTTGGAACAGCAATTATTCTGGTTGAATGTTGCTCAATTTGGCTGAGTGGTATTGATTTCAATACCACTCAACAGAAGTTATATCTGAAAAAATTAAAATGACCTCATAAGATGGAACAGAAACTTTTTTTCCCACATTTTTTGAAACAATTTGAAACAAGGTACAAAGGAATTGTCCTGTTACAAACATGTATGTCTACTATAGTATTATGATTATTACATATTCATGAGTGAAATTTTAGACCTATGTTAATCAGAAGTGACTTCATCTATTATTTTACTGGATCAGATGCGACCATCGGTTTTTATATAACTGTCAACTTTTATTTAAGAATATGTTATACCTTTTAGCCATTGTTCTAGATACTACTCTGCGAATTTTACAGTGATTTCCATAAAAATTTTATTTGAGGATCATGTTCATTTTTATTTCACCAACCATAACCGTGAAGAGAAATATAGACAATTCCTTCATTATCGAACCATATTCCTATATTAATTCAGAATTGAAATATTTCAGTTAGCATGTAACCCAAATGATGCCAATCAGTTAGCTGTCGTTGGTGATTCAGTTCTAAGATGTCTCGGCTGTCAAGAATTCACTTGGAGGCAATTTGGCTATAATAAACTGGATACAGTTGTTTACACAAGTTGTTGTTGGTTATCTCAAGACCGATTAATTGTGGGAGGCAGCAGAGGCAAAATTATGATTCTAGAAACTGGCGAATTGAGAGCAGTTTTTCACGCATCGGATTTACCCTTCATCAATATGAAACTGAAGGATGAGTGAGTTAGTATAGTCCCAATTAGAGAAGTAATGGTCGAGTTTTTGAAGTCACCTATGGAACTCCAAGGTATTAATTTATTGGTCCATTCAAAACATACTTTATTTTCATTGAATGGAACAATCCATCTGACATAAATCGATGATTTCAAAAACCCGACCGATCGCAACTTAGCTACGCATCTGAGAATTTCTAAGATGATGCAACCACGATTTGAACCTTTAGTCGATTTCGATGCTCCTCTTGGAGTGTGGCTAATTCAGACGCAAAAATAGGTTAGGTCAGCTGTATATGTTATTTGAGTATACAATAGGTGTCCATTTATGGAACGAAGAGACAGTATTGGAATATCAGCTTTAAGTGGTTCTCGGTAGTGTAGAAGTTAGCACGTCCGCCTTTCAAGCGGAACGCCGAGGTTCGATTCCCCGCCGGGCCACCGTGCTGGGATTTACACATTGAAAGATAAGACCTCGTTAATACATTGCTTGCACAAGTTTCGACTTCTGAGGATTGACGTTCATCAGCTGGGAAACGGAACAAACAATTGAGAAACATTTTTTTTTGTTGAATTATTGCTACAGTCTTGTGATATAATCCAAATGCAACAATTAGATTGCAAAGTTATATGTTACATTATCGTAATATGTAACTTTATTATGTATGTTATGAAGATGTTACAGTGAAATGTCTGGGTGGGTTCTATAACAATGTATCAATATAAAAATGTTGATGCAATGTATTTGCAACGTATTAGAGATTCATGATTTATATATCTTATGATTGTTGTGCTGTAACATAATCTGAACAATTACCGTCAACGTATATGAAACAATAATACCTACGTTATCTGATCACTAGCTCATATCAATCAGTGATGTAAAGGTTACATTGTGGATATGTTTTTTGGCAGGATCATCTTATAGTTTTAGAAATTGGTTCTGGAATATAAATGAAAAGACAAAAAAGAATTCAAAAATATGTTGAAATAACGAATATAATAAAACAGAAATTCTAGGAATAAAAACTATAATTCTCATCATATGAGGGAGAGCCTAGGCAAATGTTCCATCATGATTCCTCAAACATTCTTCAGTTATATCTGAAAATGATAATTGAAATCAGGTCTTACAGGCTTAATATTTTTTAGCGTAGAACACAAATTTGAAGTCCCTCCTGTCTTTCGGAAATTGTGAGCTGGTCAAGGTTCACATAATCTATACATTTTACTGACTTTTTGTAGATATGATGATATATATATATATATATATATATATATATATATATATATATATATATATATATATATATATATATATATATATATATGAACTATTCTCTGGATTTTGAACCATTGAACATTTCGATTACTTTCGTATATCTCTGGGGTTTTTCAATGCTCATTACTGAAATTTTGATATTTGTTTATGGAAAGAATCATTTATATGATAATATTATTGTGAATTCACAAAAAACTGAAAAAGGAATGTTCGATTATTTGAGGTATTACTTGATAAACAAATGAATTTATTTCGACTGTTATTTTCATGCTTTCAAGGAGAAAAAAAGGAAAAAGGTTAGTTTTCAATTTTCACTACTCATCTAGATTCCATACTGATTCAGCATGTGCTTCACCTACATAACATGGATATCAATCCAGTTTGATATAGATGTATTCTCCGCCTCTAGTTTCAAGATAGGCAAATCATTCATTTTCAGAAGACTGATATTTCATATATAACAGGGTTGGGTTAGGCTAGGTTCGACGTGAGTGGGTCTATACGACTCTTCCACTTGAACTCTGTAGGCTTTATTGTGACTCACACTAAATTTATACTTCACCAAATAATCAATTTTCTCGGCGAAGCCGATCAGTTCATTTGGTGAATCTCTACCAAACATGGATGACCTGATTCGATCCAAGGCAGGACAGGCACATGTATAATGCTTTGCTGTTCCGTCATGTTCTAAACAGTTATTGTTAGGCGTAACATGGTGCAAAGCCAATAGTGTTTGCCGCTTCGTTGCCTTCCAGGTCGGCATGACCAGGAATCCTGATTGGAAACAATTTGTCTTCCATTTGAGGAGACTCTTTTCTGACCGGTCGATACCAGTTCAGACGTTACTCGGTGAGAACCAAGGGCCTTCAGAGTAAATGTTTACTGTTTAATGAGTGAGGTTGAATTCACTACTTTCTCAGAACGTAAATCAATGGCTCCGCTCGAGATACCTTTGCATAAGATCCTAGGCAGGTTGATATTTCTGCGACTGTATAGACCTGTACCGGGACCCGAGGGTGTTTTCGATCCATCTGCAAACCAACAGCTAACTGCACTTAGTAGTTTCTCATTTTGAGATCTAGTTTTACCTATCTGGGATTATGACAGTATCGGCAGGTCGAGGTTAACTGTTGAAGACATTAGATCACAATTCATTCCCAGAATGTTGTGACTTTCAGTGTCCACCAGCAGCCTAAAGTAAGTGTTTTGTGCGATTGGCAATGGGTACGATTCTGCGTATGTTGTCCATATCGCATCTTTCTCCGAAATGCTGTGGAGAGTAGGGAGATATACAGGGGCCGTCATTCAAAACGAAACAGAAGAAATATCTGATGCAACGTACATTAAAAAAAATCAGTCGAACACGAAATAACATTAGTCAAGGGGGGGTTGATACGATTTTTAACACTGTAACTTCAACCCTCTAGTGAATAATAAATAAATAATCTAATTATTTGACTAACAATATATTAATGATGAAATGTAATATAAAATGTACGTAATTATTCACACAGATGTTCAAAATGACCTGAAGGAACGAATTGTATAAATATATATTGAATCATACCTTCATCATTGCATGGAAGTTGGTTTCTCCTGAAGCTTACAAACTCCAAAAATTTCGAAATTAATGTTAATTCGTATCCCTTCTATCCCTTCAGTCACGCGGTGTTCTTTGAACATTACAGGGATTCCCTTTCGTATGAAACTGTATATAAAAAACGAAGTCAAATAATAAGATTAGAAAAATTATTACACAATTAGATTTCGGAGACTATCTGACCGAATTCCACAAATAAGATATCATTTGAAAGAGAATTGAATGCCTTTTTGACTCTTTGTTCCATGTTAAATATAAGGGGTAGGTCCTACCCTTTCTACAGGGTTGAAGTTCCAGTGTGTGTTTTGAAAGTTTACCCCTGTATAACAAACGAAAATATGTTTTGTGACTGATGAGGCGATCAGCCGATGCCGTAAGTTTAGCCTAGTGAGTTATATGCAATATCTGACTGGTGTTCTGTATACCTTCTGTTCATCATTCCTACAAGAAGAATCAGCCTGAATATTTGAAAGTACATTTTGATGGAATATATAAATCTTACAAGTATTCTGGGAACTCACTGTTGCAATGCTTGGTAAAATGAGAAATTAGAATTTAAAAAGGTATTTGCGTGGAATCAGCCGGAGTGAGACAAGATTTAACTCGATTCCGATCCGATTATAAACTCATGTTTTTGGGTTCAAGAAGATTACTATTATTGAAACGAGAAGAACTCCATCACCCAATGATTCTTGATTGAATTATGAATTCAAGGCAGTATATATACCGCGATGGATCGAGAAGATATCCAGGTTTTATTAGGATGTTCCGACGCAATCATCAGATAGAAACAGAAGTCAGAACATATTGAGTCAAAAACATTTCGTCGGAAATCATGAGATGCATTTCTCAAAATGGAGATTGTGGAAATAAAATTATCTTTTGATTTTTGATAGATGGAAAATCAGTGAGATAAATAGGAGAGAAAAAATGTCACTATACCCAATTAAATTGTCTTTTGCCAAGTATGCCTATCACCACAGAAAAATTAAGTCATAGCTACTGCCCACTTATCACTTTGTTGTCATAAAATCAAAGCCTTGTCAAACTTATTTCTCTTTGTCAAGATTTCTTTCAGAGCAACACGGCACAGTTGAGTAATTCAATGATGGCCACAGATGTAACTGGAGATCACCATCCTCAGGTGCCGATTTATAGGGGTGTTTTCTCGACTCTGAAGTTTTTTGAGTTGAAAACAATAATCATCATTGAAACAGCTGATACTTTGACCTTCAATTTCTGTCATTTCATTATTTTTAATAGGTTAGAAGACTCGTCCGAAATTAGCGTAGAAACAGCACTATACGACACTTATGGCATGGGGACTTCAGATACTGAAAACTTCGAAATCAGAACCATCGTGAACTTCTCAAGAGGATTCGCTTTCGGCTATCTGAATGGAAAGGTCCATATATATGAAAGGGAAACTCCTAATAAGTTTCGAAAGAGAGGAGTATTCAGAATACCAGACAGGACAATCCGCAGAGAGTACGAAGAAGAACCTGCAGTTATCACAACCGTCAACACCATTGCTATCAATCCATCAGAGGACAGGTACATAAACAGATTGTGCATATAACTAATGGATTATACAGGGTGTCCCTTGATGATATGTGAATATCTAGGGGTGTGAATCCAAATAACAAAATAATTATTTACCCTTCAAGCTAGGGTCCAGCAATGTTCCGTTGCGAAAGTACGAGGTGTTAAAGTTTTGGGAAAATTAAAATTATTTCATATTCCCGAAACAATTCGGGATATTCATTGAGCAGTGACAGTTGATGAAAGATCATATATTTCGATAAAAATAATTGTTAACCACGATAGTAGATACGGGAATTGCTTTGATATTTTTGAAGAAACTTGGCTGGTCTGTGAACACAAACATTTCGAACTATCTACTCCTTACGAAGTAAATCCCTGAAATTGGTGCAGATGGTGTAATCCTCCAAGAGGCATCTGCTGAGTTATAGGGTCATTCGTTGCGGCTTTGCCGTTGTAAGAGGTGTCTTCTGCGTAGTGCAGTAGGAGTTTGAGACTTTGTTCGACACCCAGCAGATGGTGTTTTGTTGTCTCTTGGAGGTTTACACAATCTGTACCAGTTTCAGGGATTTACTTCGTAAGAAGTGGATAATTCGAAATGTTCGTGTTCACAGTCCAGCCAAGTGTCACTGATGAGACCTGGTGGGTCGAAACAGTTACCTGACATTGGATTCGTGAATGCAATCATTTCGAACATGAAAATTCTGATTTCTGTAAAGGGTTGCAGCTTTCTGCAAGATGACCGAAGTCGATTCTCGATCGCGTCGGGTTTTTCGTTGCGGCTTTGCCGTACGATGACCCGCTGTAAGAGATCTCCTCTGCTTAGTGCAGTTGGAGTTCGAGACTTTGGTCGTTACCCTGCAAATGGCGTTGCCTCTTGGAGGTTTACACCATCTGCACGACTTTCAGACGAATATCTGTCCATACCGTCCTGGCCAATACCGGTCCTTACGAAAAAACTGATCAAGACAAAGCAAATACTTCAAATGTCTGTTCGCCAAAGATCCTGGTATTTATAATAATCCTCTTCAAATTAATCCGACTCTAGAATCAGTTGCGAAAAAATTCAGTCTGATATTATTGATGATTATAACAATCAGCACTCTCTAAGGATGTGTCCTGCCCGTTCAGGTGTTATACAGAAATTGATAATTTCACGGATCTCTGTTTATGGAAGATGGACTTCACAGGGTTTTTATCCGTTTGTTTTCTTCTGAATTGTTCGAAGTTTCGACTTCCATTTCGTAGTCATTTTCAAGAACTGTCGGACGAATATATGAAGAGTGAAATATGCATAAGGGCCTATGTGCCAATTTATTCGAAAATGCTTTTATTACAGTTCGGATCAGGAACTTGCACATAAAAATTTATAATATTGTGCCGCCATCTTTAGGAGTTATTTGAAATCTCTAACAAAGAGCCCTAAGTACCACAATATTGCACATGATGAACACTCATGCCGTTTTTGACCTTACTTTGTCCTCTACGTTAATGTAAACAAATACTTTTTCGTCGGTGCTATTTTTTGCATTTTAAACTACAAAATGAGCGAGAATTTGCAAATAGTGAGTGATAATCTAACCTAACTCAAGTTTTGTGATTTGGCACTTGTGACCTTTTGCACATTTCGCTCTCAATTATGTCCATACCGTCCTGGCCAATACCCCCCCTTACAAAATAACCAAGCGGGACAAAGCAAAGACTTCAATTGTCTGTTCGCCGAATATACTAGTATTTAATAATCATCCTCAAAATTTATCCGATTCCAGAATCAATTACGAGAAAACCAATCAGATACTATTGAAGATTGTATCACTCACCACTGTCTAAGGATGTGTCCTGCCCGTTCAGGTGTTATGTAGAAATAGATATTTTCACAGATCTCTGTTTATGCAAGATGGTCTTCACAGGGTATTAATCTGTTTGGTATTTTCCGAATTGTTCGACGTTTCGACTTCCATTTCGAAGTCAAAACCATACCGTCCTGACCAATACCCCCCTTACAAAATAACTGAGCAAGACAAAGCAAAGACTTTGATTGTCTTTTCGTCAGAGATACGGTTATTTATAATTATCCTCCTCAAATTCATCCGACTCTAGAATCAATTACGAGAAAAACCAGTCCTAAAATATTGATGATTGTAACAGTCACCACTATCTGAGGATGTGTCCTGCCCGTCCAGGTGTTATGTAGAAATAAATAAATTCACGGATCTCTGTTAATGCAACATGGTCTTTCTTTCTAATTGTTCGACGTTTCGACTTCCATTTTGAAGTCATTTTCAAGAACTGTCAGACGAATATCGGGTAAAATTTCAGAAGGTTTATTATGAATACGGTATGGACAGATATTCGAGTTTCGACGTTTCGCCAACATATCAGTTGGCATATTCAAGAATGTTACTGTTCCTACTTGGTATATATATATATATATATATATATATATATATATATATATATATATATATATATATATATATATATATATATATATATATATCCATTCTGAACGGTACAATAGACAGTACAATACGTACAATCGAGGGAAAATTAGATATGTAATCACCGCAATGTATTCTTAGACGACATTGTTGAAAATGATAAATAGTAAAAAAGGATATCAAACTACCTTGTTCTGTACCAAACAAACGGTACCAGTAACATGATTTTTTCATTTTTTGAAAATTGGAATAATGGATTGGCAATGAATAATGATTTCATAGGTTGATAGCTACTTGTGACGAAATGCAAATATGGACAGGAAGGTTATGGTCCCATGATGCCAATAGTGGTGAACTTATGTTACGTGACTTTGGTTATCCAATGCACCTTGGTCCGATTGGAAGTTTGGCGGTTTGTCGCTGGAAGCCTATTGTGTTAACATCAGGTAAGAAATTGCACATTTCATTTTTCATTACTATAAATTTTCACCAGAAATATTTCAATGCTCGTTTAGAAGAATTCGAGAAAAAAAGAACGCAAGTTTTTTTTCGAGAATAATGCGGCTGTGGTCGAAGCAATCTAACTTATAGCGATGCGCACACTAAGAGAGGTCCAGATATTATAATTGTGTTTTGAGGACGACTACATTTTGGATTGCCTTCAATATATCTAATTTTGAATATGAATAGTATTTGTTCTGAGTTTCATTGTCTATATAATCAACTCTATTTAAACTTGTGAAAAAACTTATGAGATGGAAAAGAAAATAATTGAAATGAAAAGTTATGAATAATTGAATTGAATCATACGGCGAAACAATCAAAATTATACCTCACATACTTGGAGAATGAAGGAGCAGTAGTTTATTCGAAAAGCAGATGAGAAATGAATGAATCTCGTTACATAAATGGACCAGAAAAATTAAACAAGGCACACAGATCCAAGCAACAAGATTGAAATGGATTATAGTCAAATAATGAGAATCAAAAGTTAAATTGATCAAGAAATTAATATTCAGTAAAATAATTGAAATATTAAATATGAAACAGTAGAATGAAAAAAATCTAAATGAGGAAATATGAATCAATCTGAAAAGTTTCAAGTTGATGTTCTAGTTCGATGTTTCGATCGCTGCAATCATCGTCTCGCGATATTATTTTTTGATCAATCAAAAAAACAAACATTCAGCGAAATTAAATATTTGAAAACATTCAAAATGAAATGGCTTTCAAAACTGATAAATACCAATGGAGTTAAAAAAAACATAAATGTTGAATACATATATATATTGTACTTTGCCGATTAAAAATTGTTTGAATTTTTGCTTGAATTTCATTGTTGAGTGAAATGCTCTAATTGTTCCTGGAATTGAGTTATATAATATCATGATGCCATCATGGTGAATTGACTCTTTTCCGAAATCTGAAAGTGTTTCATTTGTTGCTAGTAATTTTGTGTCTTGTGGAGTAATTACATTCTTACTATTATTTTTAAAAGAATGGATGAAACAGCTAATCATGAGTTTATGGAGAGAATCCAAGTCAAATAAATTGTGGGGTTTGTAAAAATGTATTGTTGATTCCAGATAAGGTAATTTATGAATACATTTAATTATTTTGTTTTGTGAAGTTTTCAAAGGTTTGATAATAGATTCACCTGCTGTCCCCCAAATGGAGATGAGATAATGCAATTGTTTATAGATTAGACTGAAGTATATATTTTTTGATAATTTTAGAGATATGTAGTTTCTGATTTTGTAGAAGAGATTTTTTCATTCTAATTCTTTCAATATGTTTTGCCATGACAATCTCTCATCAATATATAAAGCTAGAAAATTAGTTGTTTCTGTGTATTTTTTCAATTTATTAATGAATACTATGGGATTAGTAGGAATGTTGATTGATCTTTTGGAAATATACATATATGAAGATTTATCAGAATTTACAGTAAATTTATGTTGATGAAGCCTAATGAGAATTTTATCCAGATCACTTTTCGTATAATCTTCGATTTTATCATAACTACCTGAGAAATATATGAGAGTGGTATCATCAGCAAATAATTTGATAATTCCATTCAATGTTAAATTTGGTGGGGAATTGATATAGTAAAGAAAAAGTATTGGACCGAGAATAGACCCTGAGGTACACCACAAGTTATATTTTGAAGAGAATTTTTTCATTGTCAATTTGAATAAATTTTTCTCTATTGGACCAGTAATTTTCGAACCATTTTAGGGGTTTACCTCTGATTCCAACGTTAAATAATTTTTTTTATTATCTCATGGTCAACCGTATCGAAGGCTCTACACAAATCCAAAGACAGGAAACAACATTTTCTGCTCCTATCAATTTCTAATTGAATGTTTGAAACAACATCCATAGCTGCTGACTTTGTGTCCCTAGACCTTCGAAAGCCATATTGACTTCTGTATGAAAGATCATTGTTTTCAAAATAATTCATAACCCTGATATGTACCAATTTCTCTAAAATCTTTGCAAATACTGGGAGCACTGAAATTGGACGGTAATTATTTGAATCATTTTTTTGCCACTTTTTAATACAGGTGAAACCTTTACAATTTTCATTTTATCAGGTATTATACCAGTTTCAAAAGATTTCGAGATAATGAGAAACAAAATGGGAGAAACTTCAATTTTGACTGCTTTTACAATTCGTACACTAATTTCACCAAAACCAAAGGCTTTTTTCAAATTCAATTGATCAATAATTTCTTTTATCAATATAGATACACAAGTAGGTTAAAAAAAATAGAGGAAACACTAGAAAAAACATCAGATATTTCAGAAGTATTAGGAATTGCATTTGATACTTTATCTCCTATACTAACAGAATGTTTATTAATTGCCTCTCATATATCAACTGGATCATTAATTTTGTGGTAATCTATATTCAAACTTTTGATTTTTATATTATTGGTGGATGAATTATTTAATAAAGATTTTATACCTCTCTATATTAATTTTGGCATTGTGTTGCTAAATTGTTCTTGGTAATACTTATACTTTTTTTGCCGGGTGGTTTTTTTTCTGAAAAATATTCGACACTGGGGAATTCCTTTTTTTTATTGAAGTATTCGTTTCGCTCTTTTATTAAATTAGCTTATTGATTATCAAACCATGGCTTCTAATTCTTTCGACGTGAATATATATTCAAAGAACACAAATCGAAAGTTTCTATCAATTTTTCATAAGCGCTATTAGGATTTTCATATAGATCAATAGAATTGTTTAGTTCAATGGATTTTTGTTTGAGTTTTTCACATTCAAATGATTTAATTTTTATATCATCGGTTAAACGTGTATTCATTTTTTGTGAAGTATTTATACACGATATATAAATTTCATGGTAATGGAGATGAATAGGATTTATATCCTTTTTGGAGTTAGTTAGAAAGTGATACATGAGAGAAGCAGTTTTATTCATTTCTCTGGTAGGAAAATGCATATTAACTAAAAATACATGATTGTATCTATAAATATCCATTAATTGATTAGTATCATTGTTATCAGATAGAATATTCATATTATTGTCACCAAAAAAAAAATATCACACTTATAGTGATTTAAACTTTCAAGTGTCTCATCTATAAATTGAAAAAAATGTTGCTTATTCACGTTAGGTGGTCGATATATAAGCCGCATAAAAGACAATTAGGTGACTTGATCTTCAGGGCAACGAATGTCAGTAGATCTTCTTTTTTTTCTAGTTCGAATTCATTATTTCAATGAAACTGAAGGCTGTTAAAACTATTCATTTTAATTACAAAATCTATGTTTTGACAGAGTTTTATCAATAAAAACACAGCTTCCAACATCAAGAGGTTCATCATCAGTCATCCGACCATATTCACAGAACTTAAAATCCTGGCTGAACGCCGACGAAAAACATTTGATTAAAGAAACCCTTGCAACAGAGCATTCTAAAAATGTTTCGGTTTCTTGAGATATTTATTGGTATCAACACACATTGAGAATTTTTCACATTTTCAACACAACTGAATATAGAACACTCTTTTCAGGCTATCGAGACAGATCTATAAAAATATGGAACTATGAAACTGACGAGGTGGAATTGGTTCAGAATTTCGAGGATGACATTTACGCAGTTTCCTTACACCCTACTGGACTCTATGCAGTTGTTGGTTTCTCGGATAAACTGAGATTCGTGACAATAATGATAGATGATATAATCACAACCAAGGAGTTTGGTATCCGGAATTGCGAGTATGACTTAACATTCACTATTCCAACCATAATTATTTTCTGAATTATTTCGTGCATTCAGTCTTTAATTTCATTTCCCAGCTTTTAAACGTTGTTTATTTATAACAATGGAATAGTACATATGGTTAGTGCTCGACTCGTTTCTAATAGGTCACATTTATGATTGCAGTAGAGGGCTTAGGATGTCTGAGGACCTCCCCCACCACTATTAAGATCGCGTTTCTCGGGATTTTTGTTTACTCCTAAATCTATGCAACTTATGCTTTTCATCAATGTTCGTTGCATACCTCAAAGGCAAATGTATTTGGATTCACCCGATTAACAGTAACAGGTCAGAATAGGCGTGGCTAATTCTCCCTTAGCTATACAGTAACGTGTAACGTATAAATTGTTTTCTATGAATTGAAAAATGAAATGGAAAAGGACCTCAGGTACATAATATTGTGGCTGAATATGCATAAATTAACTTTAAATCCCCAAAAATCGAGTTACATGTATATATCCAAAAGGAGACTACCCAATAATATGCCACCTCTTATTTCCGGCAATTGCACAATTGAAAGTTCAGAAACCTCAAAATTCTTGGGATTATACATCGATCCAACTTTATCGTGGACTACACATATACAAAATCTTAGGAAGAAAATATCTCCAATCATTGGAGTTTTATATAGAATACGGTCTTTTCTGTCAATTAAATATCTGAAAATGATTTACTTCAGTCTTATTTATTCAAAATTACATTATTTGATATCTGTTTCGGGTACTGCATCAAAATATGTATTGAAACCATTAAAATCTTTACAAAATAAAACCCTTAAATGTATGTATAAATTACCATTTCTAGAGCCAACAAGTAAACTATACAAACCGAGGAACCTATTAAATATAGATTCTTTGTTCAAGTCAAGAATTTGTATTTTTATCCATTCAACTAAGAGTAAATATAAATATTCAAATCTTTCCTACATGACATGTTCTGATAGCCATAATCATCTAACTAGACAGTTAAATAATTTGAAAACCATACAAATAAAAAGCGATTTTGGAAAAAAGTCGTTATACTTTTCTGGAATAAAAATTTATAACAGTCTACCTACACACATAAAAAATATCAATTCTGTTGCGAAATTCAAAATAGAGATCAAAAGATATTTCACAGCTATCGATAATAATGACTAATTATCCACAAAATTATTTTTATAATGTATCGATAATGCCTGATTCAAATGATTCATTTATACTATTTTTTACCCATCCTTTCGTTTATATATGTATATGCAACTGACATAATACTTCATTTCATTTGTTTCCTAATTTGTTCATATATTATATGTATTTTTTCTCTTTTTTTTAACTCCCTGTATAAACATGTATGTTTCTTGGGATCATTAAAGTTATTATTATTATTATTTTGTGACTGAATTGAAATAAGCTCTTTTGAGTTGAGTTATATACTCACCGGCATAATTAGTGCATTAGTCATCATCTGACAAGAGTTGTGAATTCCCTGATTGTATGTTCTTCATTTCAATATTTGGATGAATTCGTAGGTGGAGTTTTGTGTGGTGTTCCCTATCGACAGCAGGCATGTGACGTCACGTGCTGTTAAGGCTGTTTTTTCGGAAAATACGTCTTTAAAAAACGATTTATTATATTCCGAAAACCGTGTTACAAGTTCAAGATCAAAAGTCAGACTGACGTTACAAAAGAAAAGCTAATTAGCATATTATAGTCTCCCTGATGATGGAATAAAAAGATTCCGAAAGCTTGGAAAAACTTTAAAGAGTCTTCTTTTACAACGCTGCAGACCCTACTATAGTTATACTCTCTCTCTCTCTCTCTATATATATATATATATATATATATATATATATATATATATATATATATATGTTAGCATGAAGATTCTCACGGACGAAGTATGATGCGTTGTTTTTTCGGGTTTCATTCCGTGTTCTGTGGTTTTGATCCTCTGAAGGATAATTCTCACAACGTTTCGGCAAAGTCTCATTTGCCATCTTCTAGGTGATGTCCTGAGTTTCGATCTCCGAACTCGACTAATTAATTCGAGTTCTACTTCTCAATATATAGGGGTGATCATTGATGGTATCTTTGATCTGGGCCCCTCCCACTTTCTTCGTTGGTCCGCCTGCATTTGTCATCGTGTCTGGGTAATTACGTGGTAAGGTCCGATATTGCTCCTCTGGTGTAATCGGCTTGTCTTTGTTTAGTGATATAATGGATTTCCACGTTCTAGGTAATCTATATCACTAAACAAAGACAAGCCGATTACACCAGAGGAGCAATATCGGACCTTACCACGTAATTACCCAGACACGATGACAAATGCAGGCGGACCAACGAAGAAAGTGGGAGGGGCCCAGATCAAAGATACCATCAATGATCACCCCTATATATTGAGAAGTAGAACTCGAATTAATTAGTCGAGTTCGGAGATCGAAACTCAGGACATCACCTAGAAGATGGCAAATGAGACTTTGCCGAAACGTTGTGAGAATTATCCTTCAGAGGATCAAAACCACAGAACACGGAATGAAACCCGAAAAAACAACGCATCATATATATATATATATATATATATATATATATATATATATATATATATATATATATACATATATATATATATATATATATATATATATATATATATATATATATATATATATATATATATATATATATATATATTTGATCGGCTAGGCTTCCGCGGTCAGAAATGTGCTGGCTGGAACTTCCGGTTGATCCGCGTCTGGAAAGATTTACTTGTCTACGTTTCGACTCCCATTTCGGAGCCATTTTCAAGACTGAGTGACCTTGCGTCTAGGTCTGAGTTGTCTCACTAGCTGGCTATCATCACTGGAGATCGAGGATAGAAGGTTGGTGGGATTTAAGGGTTCATTAGTAATTATGGCAGGATCAGGTATCGGACGGTCGATGGGAGGTTCGAACGGATTAGTTCCCAAGTCGGAGTGAATAGAAGTATGTCGGACCAAAAGTGGTTTCCAGGTATTGGGGAGTCTTTGAGAATCGTCGCGTTTATTGAGACAGTTGGGACGTTTTTCGATTTCAATGGCTTCACGGGTAATTCTGGTTGGGAGGGTTTTGGCTGTGGCAACGGTTTTGGTGTTTTTGAAATCTATTTTGTGGCCTGTTTCTGAATGATGTTGGAATAATGCTGAGTTTGTGTCAGAATGCAGAAGTTCGTGTTCATATGCTCTATAGGACACTCGTCGGTTGGTCTGGCCGATGTATGTTCTGGGACAGTTAGAGCATGGTATTTCATATATTCCTTGGGTTTCATTGGGGATAGTGTCTTTGGGTGTTCGAAGGTAGGTGGATATTTTGTTGTTAGCTGTGAAAATGGTTTTGATGTCATGTCGTGTCAGAATTCGACTTATTTTATCAGTAACACCATGAATATATGGAAGGAAAGCTTTTTGTCGTTCAGGTTCGTCCTTCGGGGGTCTAGGGTGAAGATCTCGGGTTTGCTGGAGTTTGATAGACTTGTGGATTTAGGATTCGGAAAAATCGTTCTGGGTAAGTGCGGATTTGAGCTTTTCCATTTCATTGGATCTATTGTGGTTATCGGTGAGTTTGAAGGACCTATGTATGAGAGAATTCAGAACCGAATTCAATTGTGCTGGGTGATGATGAGACTTGGCATTGAGGTACCGGTTTGTATGGGTTGGTCTGCGGTAGACGGGGTGAGTGAAAGATTTGTTGGACTTCCTGATGAGAACATCCAAGAATGGGAGGGAGTCGCCCTTTTCTATTTCCATAGTGAATTGTATGTTGGGGTGAATGGTGTTAAGGTGGGTCAGGAATGTTGGTAGGGTTTCAAACCCATGAGGCCAAATGGCAAAGATGTCATCTACGTATCTGAGCCAGCAAGTGGGCTTGAGTTCAGATGTGTCAATGGCTCTGGTTTCGAAGTCCACCATGTAGAGGTTTGCAAGAACTGGGGAGAGGGGGGAACCCATCGGAGCTCCTTTCACTTGTTTGTAGAATTTGCCCTGAAATAGAAAGTATGTACTGGACATACAATGGCTGATGAGGTTGAGATTGTCTCTAGAGATTTGATGCTTGGTTTCCAAAACACTCAAGGTTTCAGCTAAAGGAATATTCGTGAAGAGAGATGCTACATCGAAGCTTACGAGAATGTCTGTTGGTCGGAGATTGAAGGTTTTGAGTGTTTCAATGAAATGAAAAGAGTTTTGGATATTCGACGAACACTGTATTCACGAACAAGTATCTGGAAAGGGGTTGTGTTGGGCATCCAAAGGCGCTAACTATGGGACGGAGTGGGATATTCGGTTTGTGTATTTTTGGGAGGCCATATATTCGGGGAATGCGCGAAGATTTCTCCCTCGGAATGAGAGCTTTCTTCTGGTCATTCGGGATATTGGAGTTGTTGATGAGGGTTTTGGTCTTTTTCTCGAGATACGTGGTGGGGTCTCTTGAAGTGTGTTGGTATTCAGGGGAGTTGATCAATGTTGTCATCTTTTCAACATAGTCTGTGGTGTTGAGGATCACAGTGGCGTTGCCCTTATCGGCTGGTAGAATGATGATATCTGGATTGTTGTGGAGATTCTTGAGGGACCGTCTCTCAGCTGGGGGTCTTCACCCTAGACCCCCGAAGGACGAACCTGAACGACAAAAAGCTTTCCTTCCATATATTCATGGTGTTACTGATAAAATAAGTCGAATTCTGACACGACATGACATCAAAACCATTTTCACAGCTAACAACAAAATATCCACCTACCTTCGAACACCCAAAGACACAATCCTCAATGAAACCCAAGGAATATATGAAATACCATGCTCTAACTGTCCCAGAACATACATCGGCCAGACCAACCGACGAGTGTCCTGTAGAGCATATGAACACGAACTAGCGGTCCGTAATTCTGACACAAACTCAGCATTATTCCAACATCATTTAGAAACAGGCCACAAAATAGATTTCAAAAACACCAACACCGTTGCCACAGCCAAAACCCTCCAAACCAGAATTACCCGTGAAGCCATTGAAATCGAAAAACGTCCCAACTGTCTCAATAAACGCGACGATTCTCAAAGACTCCCCAATACCTGGAAACCACTTTTGGTCCGACATACTTCTATTCACTCCGACTTGGGAACTAATCCGTTCGAACCTCCCATCGACCGTCCGATACCTGATCCTGCCATAATTACTAATGAACCCTTAAATCCCACCAACTTTCTATCCTCGATCTCCAGTGATGATAGCCAGCTAGTGAGACAACTCAGACCTAGACGCAAGGTCACTCAGTCTTGAAAATGGCTCCGAAATGGGAGTCGAAACGTAGACAAGTAAATCTTTCCAGACGCGGATCAACCGGAAGTTCCAGCCAGCACATATATATATATATATATATATATATATATATATATATATATATATATATATATATATATTTATATATATATATAGAGAGAGAGAGAGAGAGAGTATAACTATAGTAGGGTCTGCAGCGTTGTAAAAGAAGACTCTTTAAAGTTTTTCCAAGCTTTCGGAATCTTTTTATTCCATCATCAGGGAGACTACAATATGCTAATTAGCTTTTCTTTTGTAACGTCAGTCTGACTTTTGATCTTGAACTTGTAACACGGTTTTCGGAATATAATAAATCGTTTTTTAAAGACGTATTTTCCGAAAAAACAGCCTTAACAGCACGTGACGTCACATGCCTGCTGTCGATAGGGAACACCACACAAAACTCCACCTACGAATTCATCCAAATATTGAAATGAAGAACATACAATCAGGGAATTCACAACTCTTGTCAGATGATGACTAATGCACTAATTATGCCGGTGAGTATATAACTCAACTCAAAAGAGCTTATTTCAATTCAGTCACAAAATAATAATAATAATAACTTTAATGATCTTGATGATGAATTTATATATATATATATATATATATATATATTATATACATATATATCCCTCTCAAGGATATTTGAGGTCAAACTCACACAAACACACGCTAGACCGCGATACGGTACACAGATCAGAGGTCTTTCAAAGTTATTCATCATTGAGGTTATTCAGGGTGGAAAGGGGTGGGGGCAATTCTCCAGACACTCCAAACTCTGCAAAGATTATGGCCTATATCATCGAGAGAATAATAGCCATTATACGAAACTATACTTCATCATCCACGACTAGTAAACAAATTTGTTGGAAAATTTTGTCAAATTACATACATATTTTTAGAAACAGTATTTTATTATAACAAATATTTCATACAATACTGTTAACAGGTTTCAGTCAAATTTGTTTGGATTCAAAAGCTATTTCGATATGACATGCACATTCATAATCGCAGATGGCAGTGTAGATGCTCCTCGCCTTTTTTTATATGTAGGTACAGAACTGAATTAAAGATATTCGGGGGTTTACACGATAAAATTTCAAAAACTGATTGTATGTAGCAAAATAATATTATAGCTAAATCAAGGAAGTGTTTAACAGTAGTGAATAATGACTCATTATTCACTAGTGAATAATGGGTATTATTAAGGTTGAGTAAATAGTCGTATATTATACAAGAGTCGTGGATAAACTTCATATTTGAAAGTATTGTTTTGAATAGCCCACTATAGCTTTTCGACAATCCATTTATCTGATTATAGCTGGTCGACAGTTGAAACATTCCCACATCTATAAGTTTCATCCCAAATAGAGGCCTTTGATTCAGATAACTAATGGCTTGTCTTGCAGGATGACGTCGTTCAGTAATATGGGACATATGTTCGCAGCAAGTAACGGCAATATTATCCAAGTTTTCTCAACAATAAGTTTCGAACAAATGTATATTCTGAAAGGTCATAACGGAAAAGTAAGTCAACCACTAATTTCTGACTAGAAAACTACACTTTTCACTTTATGTTCAAACCAATCACTGAAGTCAAATATTGAACAAAAGCATGAAACCCATATTAAAGCCATTTCAACTAATTCTTATTAGACCGTGTGAAAATATTCTACCTGGAATTCCAAAATAGTTGTGGAAAAAGAATAGATCCATTAGTGACTTATTGTTATCATCCCCGATTTGTAGCCGTTACACACACCTCTTACTGGCTCTCGCCCGAGGTCAAGTAAGGCAAGCACTAGTAGTGTGTGTTGGCTACCCAGATACCAATCCAAGGAACTGAGGTCAGTACATCGGATACACCATTTGACGCGGCACTAATGTGGGTTTTTCGAATTCCCTATAGCAAAATGAACCACCTAAATATCAATGAGGTCCACTTTGCACAGGTAATGCTTAAACAAAATTAGGCTGAGCTCTATTCCTGGTGGATCATGAAGATGTGAATCCATGGATGTAGCACTAAATCGCCTCAAATCGCTACAATACTCGATAAGCCGTCTCTTAGTCGTATAAGAATCTGCCCTTCAAGGAAATTTCTATGGGTGTTCAACGTGAAAATATATAAATTTGAAAGGAATGAAAAAAATCAAATGTCATAAATTTGAACGGCATTATTCATCTTCAACGCTACTTCCTGGTTAGAAATTTTTAACTTTTGGGAAACTTTTTCAAACAGAGCACAGTTATCTAGTCATTTATAATCCAGAAGTTGCCAATTTATTTGGTGAAATGCTTTTCTTTGGGGTACATGATACATACAGGGGGTGCCAATGAAAACTAAACAGTGCCAATTGCTCACATTCGGCGTTTTTAAAAAAAAATTACTCGACCCGTTTTGATTTTTCATTTCGAGGGGAAAATCTTTTGAAGTTTTCAGTATTGTCACTCAGCGAGGTCAGATCCAACCCATAAAACTTAAATGGGAAATGAGATACTTCGTTTTGAAAATCAATTACTCTTTCCATTATTTTGTACATTTAAGAATTTGATGAAGTTGATACTGGAAAAAAAATATATGAATAAAATCAATAACGAATGGTACCCTTTTTCTCACTCTCAAGACTGATTGTGCAATGTGTTGCTAGCACGGTGTCCATCACGAAGTATTTAACTGTTGAAAAACGTCGATATAGTCGTTGAACGTACTTGAAGACCGTCGATAAATCAAATCTCTTTTTAAACAATTTGTTCAGGCCAGTCTCAATCATCTACACAGTAGATGTGGGATCTGACACCTGTCAGAAAACAACTACTTCCCTGGCTCATAACACGAAAGGGATTGAATTAAATTTGATCGGTGCTAGTACAGAAGTTTTCACAGAAGAAATTTCCGCATATACATCTGGTGACCGTAATTGATTTTGAGTTATGGGCACGGATACACACTTCCAGGTTCGTTAGTGCACCAAAAACTCGAAAGTCGTTGGCAATTGACAAATGTGCTCGCCCCAATAATTAAAAATCAATTCCGACACTTGTATCACCAAAAGCACATGCGAGTCTTCCTTCTGTGAAAACCCTGAACTGGCACCTCTCGCATTAAATGCAACGCACTTTGTGATATCACGGTAGTGTTTTTTTCTGAAAAGTGTCAGCCTAAAATTCACTATATTGATAGTAGATATTGGTCTGAACGTTTGTTAGAAAGATAACGTTGAAGTTAAGAAAATTCGTAATGATCGTACCAAACACAATGCACCATCATTCTTAAATGTGAAAAAAGCGTGAATACTCGCCTGTTTGTGATACGAAATATCTTCTGGAGAGTCAGTCAGATGAAGACAGTTCCTACCTTCCAATGAAATACCCAAAAGATAGCAAATACGAACAAGCTCTGAAGAATTTTCATATATCGAGTCAAGATCTGAGAGAAGCTAATGGATCAAAATGCAAGAATAGTTCAAGCAAATTTGAATCCATTCAGATAAATTATATTCCTGTAGAAGAAATCAATGGCAAATCACTACCAAGGAATTCCGATCTCAAAAACTCGGACATTCCTTGTGAAACTCGAAACATTTTGGAAACTGAATTGATTGAAAAACTACGAAACGAAATTGTGCTACTGTATAAAATTATCCAAGATAAAGACGCCATAATTCTGGAAAAAAAAGGTAATTCGTATACTGGAAGAAAAAAGTGATCATTTTGCAAAAGAAAGGAATTTGGTGAAGAACCTGAATGAATTCACTTGCAATTTAGAAACTCTGAAGAAAACTTTCTCTCCTTCAGAGAAATCTTATTCGGAAATAGTCAAAAGCACATCAAAAATGGTTGACAAAAAATGCATAGAAGATCTAGTTATTTATCCGAAAACATTGCAATCTTCAAAAACTACGAGAAATGACCTACAGAACAACATAAACCTGAAAAATCTTAATATCGCTATAAATTCCATCAAAGAACTGAAAAATGGAGGGATGGAAATCAAATGTCGAAGTGGGGAGGAAACAAAAGTTCTGAAGAGAGAATTTGATGAAAAATTGAATAATCAATACAGAAGCGAAATAAAAAAACTGAAAAATCCAAAAATAGTGATTTCTGGACTGAAATTGGAAAAGGATCCAAAGAGAGAAGGATTACAGCAACAAATAAGGGATCAGAATACTATTATCAAGGGGGAGGATGAGTTTTTCATTAATTACATTAAATATGTCCCCAATAAGAGAAGTTATACAGTGTTTGCTGAAACTAGTGCCAGATTATTTCATACAATTTTCAAAGATAATAGCGCGAAACTTTTCATCTCTTGGCAGAGTTGTCGGGTGTATGATGCCAATATAGTTACCCAATGTTATAATTGCCTAGGTTTCAATCATGTCAGTCATAAATGTAGAAATGATCCAAAATGTTCTCATTGCGGAGATGAACACAATTCAGAAGCTTGCCCCAATGAATTGAAGGAAAACCATTGTGGAAATTGCAAATTTTCAAATAAGAGATTCAAAACAAATTATTCAATAAATCATTCAGCTTTTGACTATGAAAGTTGTCCAATATATCAATTCCATGAAAAAAAATATCAATCACATATAAATTATGAATTCGAAAACTAATATAAAAATTCAAGAATGTGAATCTCTAATGAATTACAAATTTATACCATCAGAAAATAATTTGAAAATTATGTACATGAATGCTAGATCTATTAAAAACAAATTCGAACAATTGGAAATTATTATAAAAGAGATCAGTGCAGATATTATAATCATTTCGGAAACTTGGATAAAAAAAGAGGAAGAAATCTACTACAATTTTGAAAATTTTTAGTCTGTGTATGCAAGCAGAGAAAAACGTGGTGGAGGAGTAGCTATCTTTTTGAAAAATGGAATTGAATTTGATACAATCAAAATTATTGAAACAGATACATCATATATTGCTGTGAATCTGAAGAAACTCAATATGATATTATCTGCTGTATATCGACCTCCAAGTCAAAACCCAAAAACATTTTTTAAGCTACTGGATAAGGAACTTCAGGATTTTTCCAAAAGCAACCACCGTTGTTTTTTGTTTGGAGATTTCAATATAAACATGCTATCGACAACCAATGACTCCAATTTATTAAGAGATATTTATTCTTCAAATAATTTTTATTTGTGTAACGAAATATATCCAACCAGAGTGATGAATAACTCACAAACACTATTAGATCACATTGTTTCGAACTTCAATCCAGTGACAAATATATTTCTAATTGACAGTGCTATTAGTGATCACAAATTGATCATTACTGATGTAGATTTGAAATCAGCAAAGACAAGAAATCAGTGTAAACATCAGACCATCACCAAATTTGATATAGAACTTATAAAAGAAAAGCTGAATGTACTAAACAATTGTATCTATCAATATAAAGATCCAGATGAAATGTATAATGATATTTCAGGAATTTTTGAAGATAGCTCATCAAAACATTTTATAAAAACCAAAGAAGATAATAAACCATGGTTCAATGGTAGAATTTCTCATCTCATGAAATTAAGAGATAAATACTTTTATAAGAAGAAGTATCCTACTGAAATATTGTTTGTTGAAACATACAACCTATATAACAAAATGGTTAAACAATCGATACTAAAAGCCAAAGAGGAATACTACAAGAATCACTTTTCGGATGCTACTCCAAAATCCATGTGGAAAACAATAAATCACCTACTATATAATAATTCGGACAAGAAAGAAAATTTAATTAACTATTTATATGAAGAGGATAAGAAGATAGCGGATGCAACGGAAATTTGCGAAAAATTCAATGAATACTTTGTTACTGTGGGGCCTCGTTTAGCAGCAGTTATTCCAGACACTGGTTCAAGCAATGTGAATGTTTCAAAAAATTCCTATCTTAATTCAATGTTCATAGAACCATCCACTACCCAAGAAGTTGAAGAAACTATCAATGACCTAGATAATAAAAAATCTCCGGGGTTTGACGGAATATCTGTTCAAGTTGTTAAAACAGTCAAATCATATTTAGCTCCTGCACTCAGTACTTTGATAAATTTATCATTTGAATCCGGAATCATCCCAGAAAAATGCAAAATTGCAAAAGTATTACCTGTTTTCAAAAGTGGCAAAAAATATCTGATGACCAACTATAGGCCTATTTCATTACTTCCGATTCTATCAAAAATTCTAGAGAAAATTATGCACAAAAGACTTTCAGAATATTTAGAAAAAAATAACTTTTTTTATAATGGTCAATATGGCTTTCGAAGGTCCAGTGATACTGAGTCTGCAGCTGTAGATCTTATCACTACCATTCAGCTGAAATTGGATTCCAATTATAAATGTGGTCTCTTATCATTGGATCTGTGCAGAGCATTCGACACAGTTAATCATGGAATATTACTAAATAAACTATATCAAATTGGCATCAGAGGTACAACTTATAATTGGTTTCGCAACTATTTAGCTGGAAGAAAGCAATTTGTGTACATGGGGAAATCTAGATCTGGACTAAGGAATGTTTCATGTGGCGTTCCACAAGGATCAATCCTTGGACCTATTCTTTTCCTTGTTTACATGAATTCAATATCAGAACTGAATTTACATGGAGATCTAAAATTATTTGCTGATGACACCACCTTATTCTATTTCTCTAAAAACACCAATGAATTGAAAAATGAAATGGAAAAGGACCTCAGTGACATAATATTGTGGCTGAATATGCATAAATTAACTTTAAATCCCCAAAAATCGAGTTACATGTATATATCCAAAAGGAGACTACCCAATAATATGCCACCTCTTATTTCCGGCAATTGCACAATTGAAAGTTCAGAAACCTCAAAATTCTTGGGATTATACATCGATCCAACTTTATCGTGGACTACAGGAGTTTTATATAGAATACGGTCTTTTCTGTCAATTAAATATCTGAAAATGATTTACTTCAGTCTTATTTATTCAAAATTACATTATTTGATATCTGTTTGGGGTACTGCATCAAAATATGTATTGAAACCATTGAAATCTTTACAAAATAAAACCCTTAAATGTATTTATAAATTACCATTTCTAGAGCCAACGAGTAAACTATACAAACCGAGGAACCTATTAAATATAGATTCTTTGTTCAAGTCAAGAATTTGTATTTTTATCCATTCAACTAAGAGTAAATATAAATATTCAAATCTTTCCTACATAACATGTTCTGATAGCCATAAGCATCTAACTAGACAGTTAAATAATTTAAAAACCATACAAATAAAAAGCGATTTTGGAAAAAAGTCGTTATATTTTTCTGGAATAAAAATTTATTACAGTCTACCTACACACATAAAAAATATCAATTCTATTGCGAAATTCAAAATAGAGATCAAAAGATATTTCACAACTATCGATAATAATGACTAATTATCCACAAAATTATTTTTATAATGTATCGATAATGCCTGATTCAAATGATTCATTTATACTATTTTTTACCCCTCTTTTCGTCTATATATGTATATGCAACTGGCATAATACTTCATTTCATTTGTTTCCTAATTTGTTCATATATTATATGTATTTTTTCGCCTTTTTTTCAACTCCCTCTATAAACATGTATGTTTCTTGGGATCATTAAAGTTATTAAGTATTTCCAGGAAATTATCTCTATAACAATGAATATAGCAATGAAGAGACCCTTATAGCTCACGACGTTCTCGGGTCGTCCATGGTTATATCCATAGTATGTCCAAGTATATACAGCACAAGGCTTCTTCGAGATGTCCATTTGTGGTGCTGGATACGTCCATATATCTCAGACTATATACCGAACATCCAGAAGACGTCCAGACAAACGCACCACGACGTTCATTTTTGGTACTGGCCATGCATGTGACCCAAATTATATGCTGCAAATCCAGAAGACGTCCAGAAACAAACGTGCCAAGTATATACAGCACACGAGTTCCTAGGGACGTCCATTCAAGGTACCAGCCATGTACGTAACACAAATCATATGCCGAACATCTAGAAGACGTCCAAAAACAAACCTATCGAGTATATACTGCACCCGACGCCCTCACAACGTTCATTTGTGGTATTGATTAGGTACATATGTCGTAAAAGTGAATATTAGCTTGTGAAATTTGTAGTATTCCGATCTGTCTCTCTGTTTTCATCAGATCTCCATTTTGTTATTTTAATATAGCAATATATTTGTCCTATGTATGTTCTCGGGCAATCATGGCAGGAAATTTCATATATTCCTTGTGTATCGTTGTGTATTACATCTTTGGGGGAGCATAGGAAAAAGAATATTTATGGTTTGCTGAAAAAACTGTCTAGTTTTGACAGAATTAGCTTCATTTTCTCAGTGACTTCCTGATTGAAAAGAAGGAAAGCTTTTCAATGCCACGACAAAGACACTCCACTCCAGGATATTTCGTGAAGCTGAAGAAATTGAAAAATGGCTTGACTGTCTCAACGAACGAGACGACTCCCAATTCCTGGGAACCAATACAATTCCATCTACAGATCCTTTAATTAAAAAATCACTTCAAATTTTGTCCGATAACATTGCTACACCGCTCGACCCTCAATTGGACATCTTGGGGACATCTGGCTTTGTAACATGGACGTACCAAAGATGTCTTCACGATGTATACCAAACGAGTCGAGGTCATCTTCATTTATGTACTCCGAACGTCTGCCAAACGTCTCAAGGATAAACGCGGAAAAGTGTTCATTGCACGTGCTCCGTACCTACCAAAGGTATCTGAAACTGGACGTCTATAGACTCCGTTTGGACAACTTTGGAACATCTGGCTTTGTTACATGGACGTACCAAAGACATATTCGTGACGTATACCGAACGAATAAACGACATCTTCATTCACTTACTCCGAACGTCTTCCAAACGTCTTGTGATTGGACCTGGAATCGTTTTCGCATTGGACGTCCTGTAATCGGTACGTACAAGAAACTTATAAAACTGGACGTTCATAGACCGTGATGGACGTACCGAAGACGTCTTCAGGACGTATACCAAACGAATACCTAGCGAAAGTCCTTTATGTCCTGACCTAACGTACCGCGTACGTCCCAGGTACGTATTTTTGCAATCTGGAGGGACATTGACGATCTTTAAAACAAGTTATCGATTGTTCCCCAATTCCATTCAAAATTCAACAAGGTTGAGAATATGTTCGAAAGATTTTTCTCTGAGAATAATAGTCGACGGGTATAATTTTTTTTTTCTAAACGTCAATTATGGGAATTCGGCCTAGTTGTGTTTTCATTTACACATCCTATCTATTCATTAAAACTATAATCCGCTAGCATTTTCTGCCATTTAGCATTATGATTCTGCAAACTATGAAGATTTGCTGGCTTTCGATATAAATCGCACATTTCTGCTCCTCAAATTACAGATCAAAGACATGTCTTGGTCCCACGATGACAGTATTCTCGCGACGTGTGGTAGTGAAGGTGCTGTTTATGGTTGGGATGTTGCTAAATCAAGCAGACTCACAGAAACCATCATAAAATCGAACCCTTTCAAAGGGGTGGCAATCACTAGAGATGGAAAAAACATTTTCGCTGTTGGAATAGACGGACACGTCAGAGAATTGGTTAATTCAAATATTCAGAGGGATGTTGTTTTAACGAATGTTCCATTGGATGGTCTGACTTTATCTGCACTCGATACGATGTTCTTCGTTTCAGGTGAATATGCATATCGTGTTGATAAAATTTAAGTCAAAAACAACTTTCGTTTTAGGGAATTTCGGTAGTGTATTCGTCGTGAAGCTTCCATTATTAGAAAAGGCTGAGTTCGTCGAATACACAATGCATAACAGAACCGTTTCTAAGGTAGGTTATTTACATCTCGAAGTTCCTTCAGTCTTCTCAGCCAAATCGATTCCAACTGATGAAAGCAACGAGTACTGGCAAGAAATAAATCAGCAGTAGGAATGCTGAATCCTTCTGATTTTTTTCTGTAATAATAATGGCACTGCTACAGATTGTTTATCGGTGACAGTTATATACAGGAAAACCCCAATTCAGTTTACAAAAATTTAAAGTATAAATAGTCTGATACTACAGATGAGAACGAACAACAAATGGGTAACTAATAGAATTTCACTCAAGAGATAGATGACAGAGTTGGCTTCTGAAAGAATTCAGATTATTAACAAAAAAGTCAATTTCATCGGAGTACAAAAACTTAATCTCAGCATACATGATATGGGTGAATAAAAACCATAATTTGTTGAATGGAATGGCCTACTCGGATCATTCAAAAAATATTTTCTCATGTATTCGAAATGTGATGACTCAAAGTTTGGTGTATTCCAATATCAATGTCGAATGGATAGAACGAATACTTCAACAAAACCAGTAGGTATATCGGAACAGGGCAAAATATTGCAAACTATAAGAACATGCTTCCTTAAAAGTATTACGTATTCTGAAAACTGAATTTGGAAAAATACATGAATGTTAGAATCCCATTATTCATATTTTCTATAATTCAAATTGCATTCCTTACACTTTTTTCGATAGATTCTATGAAAACTCAAGGGAATATATACTTTTCACCTCAAAACTGTCAGACTCAAATGAAGAGATGAATCAGCAATATATCAGAATAAAAATAATATTTCTCGTTTATTCATGACCTTATCTGTCAACGGATTTTTTTCTCCCTGATGAAACCGATCACTTTGAATTATTTCCAGATTTGTTTGACATGTGATGATAGGTATCTGATAACAGGTACCATTGACGGATGCATTTGTTTCTGGAAATTATTGAATATAGACGACAAATCTATTAAATATGACCTACCGTCTTCCAACGAAATTTTGATATCGCGACAAATTCTGGAAGACAAAATTGATCAAATAAAGAACCTACAACTCCGAATGAAAGAGTTGGAGACAGAACATTCCTACCAAATGAGACAAAATGACGCACTGCATTCGTTGAAAATGAAGGACATTCATGCGGGATACTGCAATGCTATTGAAGAACTCAAAATAAAAAATGAGGTAAAATATATAACATTTTTCTCAATCTAGAAAAGAGTAAATATGAATATTTATCCCTAGCAAATGGAAGGAGAACATATCCAAGAAATAAACAATATCAATGCCCAAATAAGCAAGATGAAAGCTGATCACGAGCTTTTCGTACAAAGATTGGAAGCGAGCTATAACGAAAAACTGATCGTAGAGTATAATAAATATCTCACGTTTGAAGCAAAAATGGACCAGATGCTCAAAGAAGCTGAAATTCGATATAGTTTGTTGAAAAAAGCCAAAGAAGAATCAGAGCAACAGTTGAATTCTGAATTCAAGGAAAAACTCAAAGAACAAGAAGCCAAGTATGAAGAGGTGAGACAGGCAGTTGAAATACAATTTTATTAAGATCACAACTCATCGTGGTAAGGAAAATCATGACGCAGTGCACTGTATTATTTTATTTGTATCCCTTTAATTTTTTTCATCTCTGTATGGGTCGTATTAAAATATCCCTGGTGTAAATTCTGCCTGTCGTGGAAGACGACTCAAGAACTATCAAGATTTATACCTCGGAATCCAAGGCATGTCAATGAATGTTCATAAAATTTGTTGGACTACATTGTTCGAAGCTCAAATGAAAAAATTAAAAAAAAATTTAATACAACAAATTACTGAAAAATTAGAAGGGAAAAAATGTCCAGAGCAAAAATTTATACCTTATAAATCATGTTTGCAAAAAATAACAAGTTACAAAAGAAAATTCTAAACTATATTATTATACAGTGACTTTCTTTGATGTCGACCCACTTTTTATTTTTTGAACGGGCAACTCAGTTAAATGAAACTTGGAATAATGAAATTTATGCATGAATACCCTATTTTGGAAAACAATTGGCAGAATAGAGTTTGAAGATGGTGGCTGGGAAAAAAATCAAATGGAAAGGGGAATTCTTGTGACACCTCGTTTTAAAGCCCCCGACAAATAGTGCACAACCCTAGAATATAAAGTCAATATCTTCACCTATTATAAGGTGGAATATTCAAAAATTTCCTGAATATATCGACCTTCAACTTCACTATTCGACAAAATATGCTGAGTTCAGTTTAGAAGATGCTCGAAACGGTGTCCTTGAATTTATTGACATAAGAAGAGCCTATCCGATCTCACGCTGAATTTTTTCGAACATAGGCATGTCGATATTCCTACAAATATTCATTACATCAAGAACAAAAAGCCCCCACGTTGAATAGCAAGTTCAAATAATTGGTGAGATGATAGCAAATCCTCACCAGTCTACTTCCTTCATAGCGATTCTTCGTGAGGTGTGTGTCCTTCTACTGTGTGGAGACTTTTGAAGAAATCAAAATTGTACATCAGTTAACTGAAGATGATCCTGATCGAAAAACAGAGCCCAGATTCTATTTCACGAATTCGATCATCGAATTGTTTAGAATATGCGTATATTATCGGTACAGCGCATGCTACAGACACAGTCTGAGCTATTCGACAATCGAATTCGTGGAATAGAATCTGGGGGCAGAACTCTGCCAAATTATGACGGAAACCAATGCAAGGCATCCTACCTATCTCTACAATATTTGTTTCAGTGACGAGTGTACATTTTCTCCTAACGGCAATATTCTCCGACAAAATTGCCGTTACTGGAGTGACACTAACCCTCACGTTTTTCGCGGAATTCATACTCAATATGTAGAAAATATTAACGCTTGGGCAGAACTATTGGAAAACCATATTGAAGGACTTCTATTCATTGAACTAAATTTAACAGGGGAACTGTATTTGAATATGCTGGAAACTACTGTTGAACCTCTAATCACCGGAATCGTCGAAACGAATCCTAATGAATTCTATATGGATATTGTATTCCAACAAGATGGAGCACCAACACATTGATCCAGACAGGTATGAAACTGTAAGGATAATACTTTCTCAGGTCGTTGGATAGGCCGTCGAGGTCCTACGGAATGGCCAGCCCGCTCGCCAGATTTGACACCTTTAGACATTTTTATAAGGCTATTCGAGTCCAAAGATGTTAGAAATTGAACCCGCTTCGTGATTGGATATACAGGAGAATATTTGAAGAAATATCGACGTTCCTATGTTCGAAAATTTTCTGCGTGAATTATCGAATGGACTTCTCTTATGTCAAGAAGTTCAAGGCAATCATTTCGATCCTTTTCTAAAAATAACTCAGCATTATGTGTCGGAAGCTTCAGAAGGATGTGTCACGAGACCCCCTCTCCATATATTTAATTTTTTTTCCAGATGGTGCATAGTCGCCATCTTCAAATTTGCACTTATTAATTTTACTCCAAAATATAGTATTAATAGATAAATTCCATTATTGCAAGTTGAATTTTTTTTTAATTGACCCGTTCAAAGAATAAAAGGGTGATAGACATAAAGGAGAGCAACTGTATAATAGAATAGTTTATAATAATTTTTTGCTTCATGTACATTTTTTCCTTTTCCTTCTCATGTTTCAGTAAATTGTTGTTGAAAATTGCTGTAATCACGATCGCACATTTTTCATTTTTTAGCTTTTTCATTTGAGCTTCCAAAAATGCAGTACAACAGTTTTTATGAATATTCATTGATATGAAACATTTTCTAGAGATCAATTACCCTAACACCAAACTGATATTTTTGCAGTCGACGCGCGTTCCGCTTACAAAGTTAGCATCTTCAGGAGAAGAAAATTGATGCTCATGAATTTTCAACTTTCACACCAAATTTGGTATTACGGCACTCCACTATTAGGTGCAAGATGGTCTACCATCGCAGTGAAATATCACCAGTTCAACTATATGTGCTGTGGAGTGATTATTCACATTTCAGTATGTGGTTGATATTTCCGTTTTTCCAAATTATTCAATTCGAAAAAATGATGATATCTCTCAGAGTAAAAAACCTTGGAAATAAAATGCCTCTGATATTGGATTTCCGTTATTCCAAATTATTCAGTTCGAAAAAATGATTATGATATCTCCCAGAGCAAAAAAAAATTGCAAGAAAAATGCCTCTGAAATTGGATTTCCGGGTGGGACGTACCAGGGAGTGGGGCGAATTTCTATTGGAAAAGATCGACTTCATTTAAATGAACCATCTAACTGTTCAAGTTACTATATTGGATGATTTCAATATACATAATTTGTCATGGCTTGATTCTTCAACAGAACAGATGAAAAAGGCAAAAGGCAGAGGCATTTGCTATTACTATTGATCGGGAACAATAGATTCCCCCAGTCGGATTCGTAATACGAATAACCAATTTGCCAATACACTGGGCTTCTTTCCCACTACTCATCCTGATCCTTATCATATAAAAATAGACCCTCTGGGCAATTAGCGAAAGTTTTTGAAAAAATATTGAAAATCAGAATTGATGAATATTTTGAAAAAAATAGTATTCTTTCTGAAAATCAGTTTGGATTTCGCAGCAACGTCTCAACTCAGCATGCATTATGCCATCTCACAACTCAAATTTATGAAGCTCTGGAAGAAAAATCCCCAATTGTTTGTTTATTTCTAGAATTAGCTAAAGCTTTCGATTCAGTGAGTCATGAGTTATTACTACAAAAATTAGAAAAAATTGGATTTCGTGGATTAAGTTATAAATTGATAAAGAGTTATCTAGAAAATCGAAAACTATATGTCAAGATAGGTGACTATATTAGTTCAGAAAAAAATTTGAATTATGGAGTTCCACAAGGAACAGTTCTAGGTCCTGTGTTATTTAACATATTCCTGAATGGCATTTTTTATGTGAAAACAAGAGGTTCCATACACAGTTTTGCAGATGATACTGTTATAATCTATAAATCAAATGCATGGCAATCTCTTAAAATACTCCTACAAAATGACTTTGAAAATATAAAAAATTGGTTCGACAATAACTTATTGACTCTCAATTTCGAGAAATCACATTATCTCCCCTTTACTCCTTATAGAAATCATCTACCTTATCTTGGACCTATTAAAATAAATGACTCATATATAAAAGAAGTCGACCATATCAAATATTTAGGCATCATGATAGACAGGCATTTAAAATGGAATTTTCAAATTGATTATCTAATAAAAAAATTACGCCCTCTATTGCCAAAATTCAAATTTCCTCATAATATTCTTAGTAAAAAACACATAGATATGATTTATTTTTCTTTATTTCAATCTCAAATAAATTATGGTATACTGTCATGGGGGGGAGTTAATCAGAATTATCTGAAAAATTTGGATAATTTACAAAAATGGTTCTTAAAAATCATGTATGGTAAAAATGGATATCAGACAATTATTTTGTCTTAATATAATAACTCACATATTTTCTCATAAAAACTGCTGTAAGTATAATGAACATTTATATAATACAAGAAATAAAAACAAAATTACTGCTAAAAATAAAATTTCCAAAGCCAAATCACAAAAAAACTTTTTATATTTAGCATCATGTATTTACGATAAATTACCAAATTCGATTAAAGTAACAAAGTCAAAATATTCTTATAAAAAACTGGTGAAAAAATGGATTCTTGAAACTCCCAGATTATTTTTCTAGAATCTTATAGAATTGAAATTTTCCATGTGACTGCCAGTGTGCTGATTATACTGTCATTTTCATTTATTGTTCAAATGTTATTATGTTATTGAATCATTTATTTTTAATCCATAATAATTATTCGATAAAATATCTAATCCTTACAAATGGTAAGCTACCCACACCTCGTGTCTGACATTAAAGGTCTGCCGACTGGGACGGTTTTTCTCTATTTTTCCTTGAAGAAGGGTTTGTTTTTCATTTCAAAAAATATCTCATATCATAATTCTGAGAATGTAAACATTAATTCCATGCAGTACAAAGACACCACAGTCTGAGCAATAGGAGCTGCTCTGAGGCAATCATTTGTTAAGCTATTGCTAAAAATTTCCCTTCCAGTTCATTTCCCCGTTTAACAAGGAAGATGGATCACAAGCCAGCACTGCCTAACAGGAAGCGAATATATTTGCTGGAAATTTCACTGTGGACTAATCTGGGGAAAATACCCGAATCTTGTTGAGGTTTTCGGTATGGTTCAAGAAGATAAGGAAGAATTCTAGTCGATCCAAAACGAAATGAGGGATTTATTCAGGAATGAAGTTCAGATAGTCTGAGATGATGTACAGAAATTCATGGAGAAGTTGTGGAGATGAATAACGACTTGAAGAAGCGAGTCCATGAAGAGATGAAGAAGTTCAGCAGTGTCAGGGACGGAATCCAACCGATGAAGTCAACATCTGGGTAGGTCCTTAACGAGGTGATAATTCCATTATCTCAGGAAGTCTACTTGCTCGATATATCGAGGATATCATCAGGAAAAATTTGCAAACCCCCAACTTTTGACGGACTGACGTCATGGACAACAATTTGAGCGGTAGTCAAAGCCATCAATGTTTGGTAGTGGAAAGAAATGTCTAGTTCTCCGGCTCGCCCACTTCGTGGCCAAGCATTGAAGGTGCTCCAGAATATCCCAGAAGATGAGAAAAATAACTATCAACGAATCACGGAGATGAGACATGGTCTACAGTTCATGAAGCAAGTTTTCCAGAGCCAACTTGAAAGCAGATGCCTGCAGCATAAAGAGACTTCACAAGAATACGGTGCTAACATCGAAAGACTTATGAATTCAGCTTATCCACAAGCACCGGAAGAATTATTTGAGCGAATTGGAGTTCTTACTTTCATCGATGGGTTGAAGTACATCGAAATGCAACGTCCTGAGATTGGGGCGGCATCAATCGATGAGTGCCATGTTGGTGGTAGCTGCGCTGGAGGCGCCCCAAGAAGACTTCCGTTGTGCTTATCTCCGATTGTGCTCGTTACAAAAAAAAGATGGTTCAACCCGCTACTGCTTACATTATCATCGACTAAATGGCGTCACTGAAAACGACAGTTACTCATTACCAAGACTTAATTACACTTCAAATACATTGGCAAATGGGAATAAGCTATATCAATTCATAGTCCTGCCATTCAGACTATTTAATGCTGCTGGTATATTCTAAAGACTGATGGAATCAGTCCTGAAGGGCGTCACATGGGAAACATCCCTTACCCAATAGGCACACGTACGTTTATTCAACGTATTTTCAACATTGCATCGTTGAAATATACGTTACCAGTTGATTGGTCAACGTTGTGATTTTGGTTATAACTTCTAACGTGTTTGAGTTACGTGTCAATAACATTGAATTCAACGAATTAATGTAATAGTTATTATTGAAACCTGGTGAGAATACGTTATTTATTTCTGTGATTCGAATGTTATATTATTGAACGTTATTTAAACATTATATTGGAACCATTTAGATACCAGTAGTTGGTACAACACGTTGATTAGACGTTTTATGATAACGATATCTATATCTTTCCACTTAACGTTAAAGTAACGTATAATTCATACTCTCTGTTGATTAATTCGATAGCATACACGTTTGTGTAATACATGGTATCAACGATCACATCGAACGTATTTATCAAACGACTTATCGAGCTTCGTCGACTCATTTGGTTGATGGTTATAATAGAATATACATTTCAAATCGATAATGAACCTACGTTATATTCTTGTTATTAAATAACTTTGATAATATGCACTATTCTTAAAAGTGATTTTCACATGAACAAACAACGTTATTTCAACATTGTATTAAATGCTTTCAACAACTACTAGTTGACAGGCCTCATTGATTATACGGCATACATGAACGATGTTATCATGTTCACATTTAACGTTTATATCACATATTTTTCATGCTCCCAGTTGATGAATCACATAAGAAATGTTGAACATTATATCAACTTTTATTCTGAATGTATACTTCAACGGACATACCAACTAATTATTAACTTATTGCTGATGGAGGTGAATAAAGATACGTATTTAATCCGCTATCAAACAACCATTCAATCTTGTTATCCCATTATGTTGGTATATTCGTTTATTATATATTTCGTTCATTCGTTACTAGGAAACGACATCGAAACAAGTTATTGGATACATACGAAAACCACTGCTTGATAAAACACGTTGAATAAACGTTTCATTAAAGCAATACCATTAACTCCCAATTCAACATTGAAATTATATATCATTTATACTCATAAGTGTAAAACATGAGATCAACGTTCACGTTGAACGTATTGCACCGCACATGCTCTGTTCATCGATGTATCTCGTAGCCCGAGCTCGTAGCGGTTATCGCGAACGGCAACAGATCGTGTTGACGGTTGAGATAAACCCACTTAGTTTTTGAAATAATAGTGTTGTACAATCATCGAGCCAGTCATTTTTGAGTTGGTGAGTAATATTTCAGCATTTTAAGCACCTATGATTCAAATATTCTGAAATTTCCGTTCAATCACCATTACTTTGTTACTTTGTACCTATATCTATTTTTCAGGAGATTCTCCACCATTTTGATTTTGTCAGAGCGCCTGAGGTAATGAGGGACAGGGGGCTTGACCAGAAGAATGCTCCGATACACATTTCTGCCAATGTGGCCGAAGTTTTCAATTGGAAAAGAAGAGATATGATTCCTTTCTATCAATCCAAAACAAAGGAGTTGTTGCTGGATCGGGGAAGAAAATTTGATACTGAAGGGGTTATATTTCATCTTACATTTATTTTTGAATATGTCACTATGGACATAAAATTTGTATAGTGATATAATGAAGGTCAACGTTATGAAACAATGTTATTGTATGATTATGCTCGTGATATATTATTGAAATACCACGTACTTTAAAGATATATTTTATGGTGGAATTGAACATAATTCATATGTAATTGATTGAATAAATGAACTTGTGAGGTAATATAATATACATTCATGTTCTGTATCAACATTAGTATTTGGGTCAAGATATATTATTATATAACGTTGATGGACAACTTTTATTAATGGTATAAATGTTAGTGGAAATGAACATTATCCATACATTATTTATTACATATAAAAATTTGTATAGTAATATAATATATCAACACGTTGTCAATGAACGTTCAGATCGCGCATGAAGTAAATTATAATAATACGTTGAAACACAACGTTTCTCAATAATATGATTCTCGATGCAAGAAAACGTCATTTCCCGCGACATTATTACCGTTTTTCAACGGTTGGTTATGTAACTTCTTTTCAACGTGTTTTCAACGTGCGTTTGCCCATTGGGTACCTACTTGGATGACGTAACGGTTATGGGACAATCGTCACGAATACGGAGGAAGTTTTTATCAGACTGAAGAACGCCATTCTGAAGGTGAAATCGAAGGAATGGGCCACTTGTCCAGAAGGGAGTAAATTTTCTAGGCTATGTTATCTGGAAAGTTGGAATGAGAACAGACCCAGCTATAATCGATATCGTAAAGAATTGGCCACAACCTAGACAGGAGCGCGTGGTTCGATTTTTACTGGTATTATGCACTTGCTATAGGAAATTCGTCAGATACATTAGACGGAAAGCCAATCCCAATCACAGATTGAATGGAAATTATGTCCAGTTTGAGGGGAGTCCCAAATGCTAGCAATACTTCTGTTAACTGAAAAAAAGATTAATAACAGCACCGATTTTGGCCTATCCACGAGAGGAGAGGACATTCATTCGGGATTTTGACGCATCCGAATAAGCCATCGAATATGTTTCATCCCAAAAACAGGACGGCAAAGGAGGGGTTATTGCCTATTTCAGTAAAACGTTTTGCGAAGCCGAAATGAATCACTGCGTCACGACGAAAGAACTTCTGGGTATATTTGAATTCATCAACCATTTCTATACATACCTACCTGCTAGAGCGAATCATTATCATAAGCACGAATAATCCAGAAGGACAAGTTACACGATGGCTCGAGTAACTTTTACAGTAAAAGTTTCAAGTTATACACGGAGCCGGAAGAAAGCATAACAACGACGATATGCTGTCAAGAGGGCTCGTTCGAGCAATCCCGCAGATACTGCCAAAGACTAGAGGATGAAGAAGTCAACGCTCCCGACTATGCATTAACAAGCTGCGAGCTACAATGGTTACACTGGAGTACGAAGAATCTGACATATGGAACTTGGACGAAATAAGGAAAAGTCAGAATAAAGACGACTTGAAGATAGGCCGAACATGGCTGAAGGGCAAAGTTGGACCTGAATGGCAACAGATATCGAAGTATGGTTCAGTTGTCAAAGTATTTTGGGCTCAGTGGGATTAATTATCTTCGCGATGGCCTGCTGCATCGTAAGTGGGAGAGCCTGGATGGGACAACAGTACCAACCACTCCCACCAAAGACGCACGTGAAGAGTGTGCTGGAGCAGCTCCATGACACTCGAGCTGGGGGATTCTTCAGTATCAAGAGGAATCTGGCTTGGGTATGAGAGAGATACCACTGAATCAATTACCGCCTTGACATCGAAGAATGATGCAAGGAAGGACCCAAAACCAGAAGCTGAGGAAAGATTGACCAATATCTTCCAAGAGAACCATTCCAAAGAGAGGTTATTGACATTCTGGGAACATTTCTGGTTACAGATAATGGAAATAAATACCTTATGGTGGTAATCAATTAGTTCTAGGAATGACACGAAGTAGTACCGACCCCAATCAAGAATCCGTAATGGATCAAAAGCTTTTGTGGAGAACATCATTGCGAGGCATAGGGTACTATTTTAGCTTTATTCCGATCATAGAAGACACTTCGAATCCGAGGTGTGGCAGGAATTGATGAACACCTCTACCCCTCAATGGTAGAATGCCACTACCAAACCATCAGTCAATATTTATCGCGAAAAAATCAAAAAGATTGGGATAAAATTATACCTCAGTTTCTTTTATCATATAGGAGCGCTCTGCATGACATAACTTGATATACTCCGTCTAAGCTGTTAACTGGTGAAGAAACAGAACTCCCACGCGATCCATTATTTGGAATGCCACCCATCACTGAAGGAAAAAGGACACCGTATCCGGATCACGTGAAAGAACTAGAGGAGATTTCACAAGGTTCACGAATTCATCTGCAGGCATCTTCAAACCACCAGCGATAAGATGAAAGCAAGATTCGACAAGAGGTCTGAAAACAATCGAGGCGATGCTGTCCGGCTGTACCAAACCCATAGGAAGGAAGATGTTTGTCCATAGTTATGAAGGCATCGGTCAGGCCCTTACCTGGTGACGAAGAAAATAAACGATCTGGTTCACCGAATACAGCTAAGCCTAAAGAGTAAATCGTTATTGGTCCACCTTGGCCCCTTACAGTGTTAGGAAGGGGAGCGATTTTGCGTCGGCGGCGCCAGTACGTCTTTGTACGCGTGCAAGTGCAAAGTATCCATCAGTTACGAAAGATCGAGATGCTTCGCAGACCCTCTCGTTGTTATATAGACGGTGACTATAGCGCCCTGTATAACGTATAAATACCGCGGCAAGAGGAAAACGTCGGCGTCGATCAGTTGTCCAGCTGGAATCTAAAAATGACTCACTAATTGGGAAGGATTTCTACCGATGAGGGCGCTGATGTCTGCTCAAAAATGTCGGCAACAAACCGTAATCAGCTGATCGTAATCTGTCAAAAACATATGTTTACTATTGTTTACGTTGTATTTTGTATTGTACCTTGTGTTTTTCGAATTTTGGCAAAGTTCTGTGTAAAACAAATGTGTAGACTAATCAGTGTGTGAATGTGTTTGAGAATTGTACCAATAATTTCACATTCAGAAGTTTGTTTTTGTTTTACGTGATGAAATAGTTGAAATGTTTTTCGATAAAGGCGTATCTGGATGATGAACTTCCCAATAGAAAGGCGTTTGGAAAGTGATCCAGCATAGCAATTTCATAGTTGAATTGTAATTGTGTTTGAGTTGTATGCTGTTGTATTGTTGTCGTTAGTAAAAAGACACGTTAGTTTAAGAGAGTGCTATTGCATTCGAGAAGCCACAGATTGTGAACACACATACTGTCTTCATTTAGTGTTTTTGGCATAGTAACTTTCTCGATTCGAAATTTTTTTGTCATATTGTAATATTTTTAGTGGCTGCAATACAGTATTCCTGAGGAAAATTTTGCTTCTGTATGTAACACGATGAAAAATTTTATTTTGTATCAAACTAAAACCTTTTTGAACAACGATATTATGAGAAAGAAACATTGTACTGCATAGTGCAATGAAGATATCTAGAGTTAAGTATAGTTTGATGAAATATCATTTTCTGCATGAATGTAGAAAAAGGTTATAATAAATAAAGTGACCCAATATTTCCATATTTGTTCCTCCTCAGTTCAGGGAGAATTGATTAGAGTGCGGCACTATTCTAAACTGATAAATGAAAAAAAACAAATAAAAATAACGAATATACTTTTCTCAAATGGAGAAATAGGTAGGTATGTCTTAGTTTTCATCAAGATCTTATTTCTTCAAATGGAGAGCCCCTGAAATATTGTGTTCACTATAGTTAAATGGTGAAGGTATTATATATTTTATTGATAACAGGCTCGAATCATGCTGCCGGAAACCGAGAATAGTTATTTGTTTTCCTAGGCAGCAAAGTAGTACATTGACTGTCGCGGCTGATAGGACATAGCCGAGCATAGTGAGGCTAGGAGTTCAACTAAGGCAGTCAAAGAACTTTGCTGTCGAATTGAACTTAAAACCTTTTTTCCGATTGTTAATAATCATATGTGTAAGATATTGTATATGCGAATTATTACGATTCTCAACAATCTTTTTATTTTTCCTGTAGTGATAAATCAAAACAAAATTTGGTAGAAAATAGTAGATGAATGATTGGTTGCTATGGAAATGTATATGGTCATAGTAATTATAGTTTGACAGCATAATGGACAGTGATAACGACTTAGAAGTACTTACTCCTCCTCACATAACATTCAGCAAACTATTACTTTTGCAGCCTAGGCAGGAAAGTAATACTTTGCTGATTAATATGTGTCTTCAGAATGAATATTTGCTGTCAATCGGAGAAAAAAATTCTAGTGCGACTGAAGATTTCAATTGGGAACTGTGTGAGTGATCGAGAAAAAAGAGGAAGAGGGTGGTAGCATATACGTATTTAGGAATAGATTTTGTTTTTTTGCGATATGCGGCTAGACTATAGATCCATTCAAAAAAATGTAAATGCAAAAATTGGAGAAAATGAAGAAACCTGAAACTCTGTCATCTGACATTCTCTGGAAAACCCAGGTTTCCCAGGTGATATTATTCCATCATTTTAACGAAGCTAATATACACTATAACAATTTGTAACGTTCATTATAATATCAGTGGCGTTGACAAAAAGGCATTCTTTGTGAATTTTTTGAAAAAATGAAACTCCTTTACCCTTTACCATTGATTGTAACGAAAAATTCAAATAGCAAAAAATATTTGAATTTCAATTTTACATAGGACACACTCATATTCAGTTGACTTATTCCGAAAATTCGAACTAATCTACAAGTGGAAAGAATTTTTCATGTTTTATTATTTTTCTCATGATCTATAATAAGAAAAAATAATAAGTATGGAAAATAGTATGGTAATGAAAAGAGAACATTTTCACAGATTTTAGTGAAAATATAAATGAAAATGTTTCATTATCTACAACTTTTATAACCTATTCAATTCTACTTTTTCCAACCACAATCTGTAAAAATAAGAATTGATATTGGAATCCATAGTTTAGAAGGTCAGATTTTCAATCCACCCCGGAAATTTGCTGCGTTCATCAAAAAAGAGTTCTTTCTGTGTGGAACACGTTATATTAGTCAGCAATTTCTCAACTCAAATTCCAATATAAGTTTTTATTTCTTCAGATTGTGGTAGGTCAAGAACCCAAAAAACAAAGAAAGGATTCATCCACCACAAAAAATTATTTCAAACAAATTTCACACCCCATTTTTTCCATTAGATCCGTAGTTGAGGAAAAACTAATATCAACCCCGAATACATATACCACTACCTTCCTTCCGAGACTTTCACTCAGTCGGGTCGATTTTCCTCAATTCTACACCATGATCTACATCTTCCGAACTTTCGATACTGCTAAGGAATTTTATTGCTCTAGACATGATCGGCCATGGTCTTCATCTACAAGAAATGAACAAGTTTTGATTGCCGTTCGGATGGCAGCTGGTTGAAGATACCACTACTGTAAACATTTTTTTCAACTATTTGCAGTATATAGGTGTATATCAACTGATGTTTGTTACTTTCGGAAGACTAATTTCGACAGTGAATAAGAAACAGCTCGATAAATATAATTCATATAATCAGTTGCTCTGGAAGTGAATGCTACCCCTTCTTCACAGGGTAGGATTTTGAACAAAAAATAACCGGTAGAGTTGATTGAGTAATGCATTTTTGAACTTTGAAACTCCTTGCCGAAGGAAAAAGGGAGGGAAAATTTAATGATAATTCGTATAAATATTATAATAATATAATCTTTATTAGCATCAGCTCTCAAGTACAAAGTATAAAAAAAAGTACAGAGTATTTATTATAAATAAAATGGTAGGTACAGAGTATAAAGACACAAAACAAAATTTTACAACACACTGATAACATTATAATTAAACAAACCCCAGAAAAAATCGATATATTACATAATATTACCATAACAGGTTATAGGCCCTTTATATATTCTATACATTGGCTCTTGAATATGATTCATGCGGTGTTCTTTAAACACTACAGGGCTTCCCTTTCGTGTGGATCTTCAAATAAAAAAAACAGCATTTCATTCAGTTTGATGTTTATCGATTTATTCGTGATTGCAATTGTTAATTCTCCGTTAAAAATGCAGGTCCTCACATTTTTTTATGTATTATTGTTTATAACTCTTATCGGAGCTAGATAGATAGAATACCGAATCAAAGTCCAAGTATTTACTGTGTGAAGGTAAAGGTTTTTCTTTGACAGAAAAATTCGACTTTTTAACGGTAAAATCATTATCATATTTTTATTATATATCATATGTTACTGTGTGGAAGTTTTTTCGTAATAATTACAAAATCCTAAAAAATGAGCTTTATAATATTATGTCATCATGATCAGAATTGACCAAATTATGATGAAAATTATATGTTCATATTCTCTTTGAAAAAAATTGTCAAGAGGAATTTGCAAAAATCTGAATCAAACCTAATTTACTGATAATATATACCTACTGATAATGTCTAGGGACTTGTACAATTTTGGAAGCTAATTCTCAGGAAAGAATCGATTTTATATGGACTTTTTTATTCACGAAAAAATATTTCAAAAATTACTTCTCAACAACAGCGCATACAAATGAGTTATTACAACAATTATTCAGGCATTATTCCTTAAAAAATTGTAAAAATTTTTGTTTCGTTTCTAATGTACCAAAACGGCCTGAGGACGTCTTAATAAATATGCTTTGCATAAAAATCTCTTGTATTCATCCCAATATATTTTTTTGCTATCTGATGAAATGAGGAGCTGAATGGAATAAGCCCTCTGTCACTCCTCATGGCATTACTACATTGAGCTATTTCTAGATTTTCAAATTCCTCATCAATCAATTGCACATCTTTGATTGGTCTTAAATTTCTTCCACTTTACACTTCGCAGCTCTCCAATGGAAAATACTGTTTATTGAAAAATGAATAAATCAAAATTCCTGCATAAAAATTGAATCAACGAATTTATGATCAGTCACTCTTCGATATGACCTTTCAATCAAAAAATGATTTTGGATTTTTTTTATTTTCAGGGCCGTAATTGAAAATACAAACAATAGTTCACCTGATGTAATATTGGCGAAACTTTCAAAAATATCTAAAGAGACCTGAATTCCTTGACATAAAACGAATGTTGCGAATAAAATTTGTTACAAAAAGTACAGGTCCGCATTCAAAGCAAATATCGATTTTTTTCCTGAAGATGCTAATAACCTTGTTAGCGAAACGCGCGTTATGTTAGAATTCATGGGTGGTCGCAGTTTTAACATTCTGGAAGCCCAGTGAAAATCATCATGGCCTGCAAAAAGATTTTTGAAATCTTTGCGAATAAATAGATTCAGCCATAAACATAATTTCGAGTTTTTTATTTCTTTTATTTATCTTCGGAAACAAAGTAGCTCGAGTCGATTATTTTTCGTAACACAATAAGACACTTCAATATGCAACTTCACTACAATCTTGCCCACTCTCGATCTCTTCTTCTTTTAGCACGAGTGTGTGTGTGTGTGTTGGACGGGGCCCCTTCTCTTGTACTCAAGCCCCTCTTTCGGGCCCGTTGTGCCCCACATTTTGGCAGTGATTATTCAGAGGCAACTATCTCCTTCACGAAGTTAAACAGCGGCCTCTGGAGCGCAAATCATGTTTTCCAGGATGTCCGGCTTCTGGTGCAGACAACATTTTCATTCCGGGTCATCTGATATCCCTACCAGTGTCAGGTGTCTATTCAAGTCGTTTTGCCCTGTGAGTAACCCAGTTGTCGTTCTCAGATCCTTTCTGTTTAGTTAGAGGGTCTTCCTTGTGAGATAATGCGAAAGCTCCTCAATAAGGAGTTTCGTTTGTCTCATGTTTGGTACCATTATCCATGCCTCAGCGAACTGTTTTTCAAAAGTTCTCTGTATAGGTAACAAGGATTCGGGTTATCCCTAGACCTAGACCCGGACCAAATGGAGTCGATACTGTTCACATTCTCGCGAGTTCGACGGCCGTTTTTTTTTCCAGGGACGTTGGAGTATCCCGGGACCCACATTAGGGTGACTTTTCTTCTTCTCCTACTTCCTAACTTGTTTGTATAATGACACCATATATATTCGAACCCAGAGCCTTGATTGCTGCGCGGCGAGCGACTTTCGTCGCTCATGCTAATCCTGACACAGGCGAGTATGGCATATACTTCTGCCTGGTAGACCGTGGCATGTGTGCCTAGTCGAGAGTCAAAAATCATTTAATTTTCTTGTCTGCATACATTTCATTCCTGAAATAAATCAAAAACGGCCACCACCTCTATCTTGCAGCCTGGATTACGGGCCAGTTGCACCACTTCTAGAGATCCGCGGTTCCGTGGTCCATCCGTAGATGAACACCTGTGCCGCTCATCCCATATGCATGACCGCCGATGCGACAGTGGAGAGCATACCTGCTGATGTTGGCAGGTTTCTCCAGTGAAAATATCTAGTAATAAAATGGAGGATCTATCTCCTACCCAAAGGCTCAAACAGGTTTTGTGGACATTTTCTGTGTTACTGAGCTTCCCAGAAAAGTCCCAGGGCTTCATATATCAGTCCGTTTTCACGGGGTTCATTATGATGAGCTCTGATAACCGTAATACCTCCGTTCAGAGGACTTTCGCGTAAAAAACTTATACATACGATGTATGTTTGAAGTTATCTGTAATCGGTCCTATGCGAGCTGTTTCAAACAAATCATCAATGAGAGTGTATCGATCAATATTTGTTACGATACGGACCACTTTGTTCTGCATTCTTTCAAGCCTCATCTTTGGATTCTTTTCAAGACTACAGCACACCGGACAAGCGTACGACATAGCATGCCTAATCACCTGCTTGTAAATAAGCAGCTTATTGTCCGTGCAATGAGCTGGTATATGCCTGTTACCGCTACCCTTGCTCTCCGGATTACTAGGTCGATATGCCTACGAAAGTTCAGGCGCTTGTCGAGATCTATCCCCAGGCATCTGGCGCTTTCCTTTTCGTTTATACGGTGGTTTCCACACATTTCGGATTTCTACGCTGGGGTGACTGTCATTAATCATTTTTTGCAATATTGACATCCGGACTAAAATGCGATATCCACTACAGGAAATGCATTTTTGACATTTAATTTTGACCTCTTTGAGATGAAAATCGTTGATTCTGCAGTATTCTACGTGGAATTCATCTGTGAATAATATTTATATAATAAAACATAAAATATATTACCGAAGTATACAATTGCTGAAAACACACTGGTGAGTGATTCTAATGTTTTTGGAGATCGAAGATTCTTTTATTATGGATTTGTGAATGAAATCCTGAATGGAAAAATAGTTGTAGAGCTTCATTTACAAGAATGTTATAGATTCCTCTGTGGGGGCATATTTCAGGACTGTGAAGATGACTTCTTATGAGCTTTTCATCACTACAGAATCACCCCCTGAAATATTTTAAAGTATTTACTGCATGAGTAAATCACTCGAAATAGAATAGCCTATATTTCTCTGATTATAATTTTGTAATTGAATATTTCATATAGCTACGAGAATTTTCACAAAACCAAACGAAAGAGCATGAACTCATAAAGCAACAGATAGAAGACGATGCAGATCGGGAAATATATGAATTGAAGGAAAACCACGAAAAAGAATTAAAAGAAGAGCAAGACCTCAATGTGCGACTGAGAGGTGAAGCGGCTGTAGTTAAAAAGAAATATCTTGCAGCCCAAAAAGAAAGTGAAGATTTAAAACATAATGTATTCTCTATGGAAAATGAGCATATAAAATTTAAAACGATGATATATTCTCTAGAAAAAGATATAATGGACAGCAAAAAGGAAATACAAGAAAGAGACCAAACAATCGAAGAAAAAGAAAAAAGAATATTCCAATTGAAAAGTAAGAATCAGGAACTGGAAAAATTCAAATTCATTTTGGATTTCAAAATAAAAGAGTTGAAATCTCAGATAGAGCCAAGGGAGAGAACCATCCAAGAGCAGGTGAATGGTTTAATTTCAAGTCAATGCATTAGTGAAAATATTACATTTTAGGTTACCCAAATCAATGAAATGGTCAGAGAACTGGAGAACTTACAGAAAGTCATACTCAGTCTAGATCTACAACTGGCCGAACTTCGGGAAAAGCTTGGAGCATCGAACAATGAAGTTCAAAGAGAGATTGAGAAGAATCGAAGAATGAAGAAAGCTTTACAAGATATCAGAATTGACATTCATCATGCTAGTGGTTTTATACAAAACATACCAATGCTACAGAAATCGGTAAAGGTTAGTGGAGTGTCAAAATTGAAATTCATGTTTTGTCAAAACTCAAAAATTTCAGGATATGTATCATAAATATAATGCCGACAAAGATTTCGAAGTTACACAAGCGGAGGATACAGAAGCAAAGAGTGAATTTTTACGTCAGCGAGACTTCTTAGAAAGAACAGTCAGCACCTTACATTATCAGGTACGTATTATATTTGTAGGTGTAATTCGATTCGACGAACCAAATATTTTTTGTAGGCTACCAAGAATACCAATTTGTTGAGTTACGATAAAGTCAGATTGGTGGACGAGAATGCCTCACTTCTGGTGGAAACAAATCAGTTGAGAAAACATTTGCAAGCTGAGATCAATCAGAATAGGAAATTGAACTCTCTCGTTGGTCTGTCATACATAACACCAAAGATGGCTCAACAGAAAGTGAATTTAGCTGCAGCAACTAATAAAGAAATTCATGACACGTATAAAGAGGAGTTGACGGTGGGTGACGTGTACATTTTTTCAAATTCTTGATCCATTGAGATCCAATGCAATATACGTTACTCAGTACAGGAACTCAAACACATTTTGGTTTCAGAACAATGAAAAGTCTTTAAAAGCAATGAAGGAAGAAAATAAAAGATTACTTAATAAAATAGCAGAGATGGATTATACAGAAAAAGAAAAAGCTCCCGAGTGAAATGAATCGATCAATATACAGTTTTTTCTATATTATATTATTTATTTATTCATTGAATAAAGCAACTGTGAGAAACTAGTATTTGAATTATTGGATAACGTGTTTTTGTCATGGTGTCTTTGTCATAAGGAAAAATAAATTATGACAACTGAAATTTTGTCATTTCGATTTTATTCAACACCAATCATCATAACCCATGTTCATCATTCCTGAATTTCATTCGTTTCTCTTTTAATGAATGAATATGGGACATTCATGTGGTATCCCATGTAGATATATCTCTGAAATTAAATCTTTGGAATCCGTTCAAATTTCTTGAAATTCCTGCTATTCAATCATACAAGAACGTATTTCCAAAGAGGGATCGATTACTCAATCCTTCTGAATCTTTTCGATGTAATTTCTTTGAGCATTCGTCTCTGTGACAATATCATTTCTTTACAATTCACTACACAATTTATTCATATAATACCTCGGCTGAATTCTAGAAGTGAGACGATTTTTTACCTTCAAATGTTTCTGCGGGTATATAATATGTTTTTGATAATAAACTTTGCAACCGATTTTATAATAAGATAGGTATAAATCAGATTTGGTAATGGAATAAGAGAATTAGTTGAAGTAATACAAATTCGAATATGTCAAAATATGAATTTTATTTCACGACATCTCTATCCTTTTCATCCAGTCAACTGTGTACTATTAGTATAGAGTTCACTGCCTTCATCTGTTATTATGTCACATGATAAAAATTTCAGTGATGCCAACAGTTGACCATGTATACATCAATTTTTCGTTGGTATTTAGAATTTAATGATTGGCATCACTGATATTTCCACCACGTGACATATAATAATTGAGATGAAGGCTAGATGTCGCAACTAAAGTTTTTGATATTTGAATTTTTGGTTCTAAAAAAAAAGACATTTTTTATTCGAGCTACTCGTTCCCTAATTTTCTCAAAAATTCTAATTAATTTATACCTATTTTATGAAAAAATCTGTGGCAAGGTGAATTATTGAAATTATAATATATGTACCCAGAAAATTTTGAAAGTTTATATAATCAAGTATTCGAATCATTTGAGATGTCAGCAAAATATGCCAGAATTTGGAGAAAGCATATCCCAAGTATCTGAATCAGTCATCGAGATCTACCAAAATGGAAGTACTACCTGATAAAAAGTATCTGACGTTTTTTCGTAACAGTTACTGTGACAACTTTCACATTCTAGTATGATTTTCATAAAATGAAAGCTTATTATCGGGAAGAGCTTGCGTCGGTGCATGGCACTCTATCACCTCAAAACCTCGAGCAAATTCAGATTTATTATTAAGGAAAGTCATTTGTGTGAAGTTATCCACACTTTCCTATCCACAATACCGGCCGATGGTCGGTCGAGAGGCGGACTTGCACGCTGCCAGATTCTCAAGATACTTATCCATAGCAAGTATTAATTACTGCCAAAAGAGAAGATTAAAGCGATTCTGTGATTTGCTGAGAGTTTGTAAAATAAATTATTGTTTCCAGTGAGCCGTTTGATTTTTTAATCTGTATTGAGATTATTTCGGAAATATTGATGCTTTTTCATAAGAAACTATAAAAATATTTGATGCTTGTGTAAAACTTCTCTAAAATTCAAAGATATTGACTCATATGCGCATATTCTGAATAGGAAAGTGTGAGTGAATGTGTTCATTTCCATCCATTCCTTGCATCTCGGTAACTCCTGAGAGTTTGTTGATGAAAACTTCCTTAGGACCTACACGAATGCTGGATGTTGAAAATACTGCAGGATATAGCGGAGGAGAGATGATTTATTTTTATCCTATATTTTCATCCACAACTATTATATCGGTAACTGCTAGGATGGAGTTCGTTGATGAAAACTGATAGCAATATTCCTCAGTGCCCACTCGAGTGCTGAATGTTGAAAAAACTGAGTGGCATAGCGTAGGAGAGTGGGGATGAATTCTGTTAATTTTTTCCTATTCATTTTTACCCTCTATCTCTGTAACTTCCGAGGGTTTATTATTGGAATTTGGTACCAATTTTCCTTAGCACCCACCAGTTTGTTAGATGTGGAAAAAACTGCGTTACAGCGTAGGAGAGTATGGATGATTTTTTTTCAAGTTTGACTGCTCGGTAACTGCTTGGAGTCGGTTTATGAAATTCGGTTGCAATCTTCCTTAAGGCCCACTCGAGTGCTCAAAGTCTAAAAATCTGACTGACGTAGCGTAGAAGTGTGGCGAATAATTGTTTTAACTTTTCATTTTCACCCACAACGTTTATATAGGTAAATGCTCGGTTACTATTGATTTTCAATTTTTCCAGGCTTTCTGTCCGATCTAAAAATTCCTTGCTATTCTTTACCGGAAATATCATGAAATTTTACGTATTCTCTGAGATTTTCTAGGTAGCACCCTCTGTAGTTTTCGACTTATGAGCCAATATCTAATCGAAATGACACCATCAATAATGATTTTCAATTTTTCCAGGGTTTCCGTCTGATCCGAAAATTCCGTAGTATATTTTATCGGAAATTTCATTTCATTTTATGTATTTTGTGGAAATTCCTGAGTGGCACCCTCTCTTGTTTTCGACTTATGAGCCATTATCTAATTAAAGTGACACCATCAATAAAGATTTTCAATTTTTCCAGACTTTCCGTCCAATCTGAAAGTTTCGTGATATTTTTTTCTGGAAACATCATATCATTATACGTATTCTCTGAAAATTTCTGGGTGGCATCCTCTCTAGTTTCCGACTTATGAGCCATTATCTTATTAAAGTGACACCATCAATAAAGATTTTTGAATTTTTCCAGGCTTTCCGCCCGATCTAAAAATTCCGTGGAATTTTTTTTCCGAATCATCATGTCATTTTACGTATTCTCTGAAAATTTCTAGGTGGCACCCTCTCTTGTTTTCGACTTAAGAGCTAATAGCTAATTAAAGTGACACCATCAAAATGAATTTCAATTTTTCCAGGCTTTCCCTCCGATCTGAGAACTCTTAAGGCTGTATTCAGACAGATCCGAAATTCGATCGTACGACGATCAGATAGCTTTCTGATTGGTCTAAATTTAAACTCAGACCAATTTAGACCAATCAGAAAGCTATCTGATCGTCGTACGATCGAATTTCGGATCTGTCTGAATCCAGCCTAAGTCATCATTTTTATGCTTCAAGTGTTAGGCTGGACTCAGACAGATCCGAAATCCGATCGTACGACGATCCGATAGCTTTCTGATTGGTCAAAATTAGAATTTTCATTCGGTGGGAAAAAATCATCCGAAATTTTTAACTTTTTCCGATGTCGGATGAAGAAAATGCATTCTGTCAAATGCAATGCCCAATACTGACGATGTTCTGATTGGTACATTATTTTTACCGGGAATCATCTGATTGAAATGTTGTTCTGCTATCCGATCTCGGATAGAGATGAAATAAATTTTACAATATCTTCCTCAAATTTGTTTCGGCGGTAATTGTACTAAAATTTGTTGCTTCTTTTCAAATAGGAATGTTATTTTAGGTCTAGCGGGACTACGAAGTGTGGGACTGAAAATTATTTTATTTTGACCATGATTGAGCGGTGATTCTGATTTTGGGATGACTACAGCGGGGTCTTGTTTTTGGTTCGTGTGTACTGTATTGTCGTCACTGATGTTAGGTAGTTCGACTTCAGTTTGTAGTTCTCTACTAAGTGAAATAGAAATAGCAGTGTTGTCACTTCATAGGGGTTATTGGTTCTTTTTTCTACTGTTATCTTGGTTTTCTTTGAACATATCGTTTAAGGTGGATGCATTTTTTGCAAGTCATTGTTCTCGTCGACTTATTCTTCCTTAACATTTACCATAGGTTTGATTGGGATTCTCCGATAGTTTTTCATTTATCTTACTGAATTTTGAAATTCGATTCTCTAATTCTCTGAAATACTGATTTTAGCCGTTCTATATGTTCCTGAAGGGATGTTGAGAAAAATTTAATATCGTCGAGGTACCCCAAACATTTTTCGTTTTGGATACTTCGAAAGATATTATCCATAACGCGCATAGACATTATAACTAATGGACTGGCCTTTGGGACAGTTTTTTATATAATAAGATGCGGAATACGATAGGGAGAGGAAGGATAAGCACATTAAAGTGATATTGTGAAGGACAGAATGATAATTCTAGACTTGATCTTACTCTATCCTACTTAACCTCTCTTTATCTGCTACATTGAGAAAGAAATTCGCTCGAGAGATAATTGAAACTTGTGAAATTGCAGCAGATACAGCGTTAAAACTTTCAAGAAGAATAACTTTTTTATTGACAAAAGACTACAACATTAATAACATGGAAATATATATAACATTCGAAAAACTTCAAGTTTGATCTTCATTAGTCCCCCTCAAACTTGAAACTGAGAAGGAACTATTCTCATGTTACTCCCAGTAGTGTTCTAAGATAGTGAAATCTCATTTTCGGTAACGGTTTTGTTAGAATATCTGCGACTTGTTGTTCTGTAGGTATATATTCCAAAGAGAACATTTTTTCAGCAAACTTCTCTCTGATAAAATGATAGCATATATCAATATGTTTACTTCTCTTATGAAATTCTGGATTTTTGACCAGTTTTATTGCACTCTGGTTATCAACCAATAGTTTGGGAATTCGTTCGAAATTTCCCAGCAATTCTTCGAAAAGACGTTTCAACCAAATCAGTTCTCTTGCTGCTAAGCTAGCTGCTACATACTCAGCTTCTGTTGTTGATAAGGACACTGAATGCTGTTTTTGAGATCCCCAGGAAATTGGGCTATTCCCTAAATGGAAGACATAACCACTGATAGAACGTCTCGTGATTTGGTCAGTAGCAAAATCAGCATCACTGAAGCCTTTCAGATCCATTTCCTTACTTGCCTTGTAATCAATGCCAAGAGTCATAGATCCTTTCAGATATTTGATTATTTTCTTCGCCATATTCCAATGGATAATTTGCTGATTTTCGAGGAATTGGCTGACTCTACCAACCGCAAATGCGATATCTGGACGAGTACAAACTACGAGATAAATGAGACTCCCCACAGCTTCTCTATATGGTATTTTTCGCATATCTTCTGATTTCTGATCATTTTGAAAACAATCAGAACCCAAATAGCACACGACGTCCTGAAGACGAACCATTTATGTCCTAGTTACGTCGATACGTCCCGGGACGTATAGGAGACATTCGAAGAACGTACATTACCGCATGTACCATGTATATACTGGTTAGACGTCCCATGTAGGTACATACTTGGTCCCGTTCCAATCGGAATGTAATAAAAACGTACATGCTTGAAAGTACTATGTACGTACTTTATTAAGTGTCCCTGATACGTTCACATTAACTCCTCTTCAGGTACGTACTTTTTGGAATGAATTAGGGACATACCAATGACGTGTTTCTTTCTGAATCCCATGTACGTACTGCTCAGACGTATCATTTACGTACATGTTTGGACCTCCCAAGTACGTACGGATTGGGTTCCTTTCATTTTCTACATTTCTTTTAGTATGTACATACTGACCTCCCGAGAACGTACGTATTGGGTCCCTTTCGGTTCAAGGGGTATTGGAATTTTGAAAGTGATCACTTAGTGTATTCAAACATATATCAATATTGGTAATAATGCAATATTCATAATGAATTATTCCAAAAAAAAATTGGAAAAATTGAAACATTGACATGTGGTGAATTTAAATACCAGAAAATTACATACAGAATTTTTTGCACAGCAAGTTTGATATTCCAAAACCGCCATCTCATGAGACAGTGATCCTTTAGTGTTTTTTCGAATATATTTTCATTGTTACTGAACTTTCTAGAATTTTAATATTATCTCGAACAAAACTAACTTGAAGTCATCACATCTATAGCACTCAACTCCTTCTTAAAAACAAGTCTTGCCGTGCCGTAGAGCGTAACAGTGGTCGACAATAATATCTCCATAGAAAAGGTCGAGAGTTCAAGCCCCGCAGCAGCCAGGTCTTTTTCCAGGTAAGTATTCGGTTAGATGGTTAGTAAACGTGAATGAGTAAAATTTCCAACTTGGCTATTTGGTAAAAAAGAAATGGATAATCCCGAATATGAAAACTTAGATTCATTAAGTGATATCAAATGACACATCATTACGTTGTTTTCGAATATTGATCTAATATCGCCGAATGTTCACATTTTTTTGTGGCCACTATTGATATCATCTACAATATAAGGTTAATATTCCCGTAATATTGAACCAATATTGGTCAAATATGTTTGTTCTACTTGGGATAGCGCATATAGAATGGAAAATGTACGTTTTCGGAATGTCCCAAACAGTTCCCCGTTCTGTACATTTCAGGTCCTGTGTGGACTAGAAAAGTACGTACCTGGGATAACCGACTATGCGGAAACGGTAAGTCGCAGGGAAGTCTTATGTACGTCTGTCGGAGACAAAAGTACGTCCTAAATACGTACAATGCATCCTCACCGTACATATGCAGTACGTCCACTGGACGTACTTGTGCTATTTGGGAACTTGTAGGAACAGCAACTGTTGATGAATCTGTCATGTTGAATTTCTCCAATACTTTCTTGATATAACTGGTTTGGTGTATGAATATGTCTCCGTTCATTTTTTGATCCACTTCGATACCGAGAAAATAGGATAACTACACCCCAGCATTAGATAGTGGGTCTCTAGGATCTTTAGCAGATCTCAGGTGTTCCTGTATTTTCCTCGTGGGTTTGTATATTGTTTTGATATTGTGTTTCTTCAATATTTTTCCAATGCGATCCGTGGTACCCCTCAGGTAAGGCAGGAAAGCGGTTCCCGTTGGAATCACGTCTTTTGATTTTCCGGTTGTTTTAGGTTGTATTGCCCGTTCTATATCTCTGTCCTGGTATCCATTAGCTCGTAGAGCGTTTCTGAGGTGATTAAGTTCATCATTCAGAAATTCCGGTTCGCAGATTCGTTTCGCTCTATCAACCAGCGTTTTTATGATGCCCTGTTTTTGTTGCGGGTGGTGATTGGAGTCTTTGTGCAGATATCTGTCGGTATGTGTCGCTTTGCGATAAACTTTGTGGCCAAGTTTACCATCATTCCGCCTCGTAACCAATACATCCAAGAAAGCGAGTTGCTCGTTTTGTTCAATTTCCATGGTGAATTGAATTCTTGGGTTGACATTGTTTAGATGACTCAGGAATGATCTCAGCTCTTCTTCGCCGTGATTCCAGATCACGAATGTGTCATCCACATACCTTAACCAGCATTTGGGTTGTTTCGCAGCGGTCCTAAGTGCTATTTCTTCGAATTTCTCCATGAAGAAATTTGCTATAACGGGACTAAGTGGACTCCCCATTGCGACTCCATCCTTTTGTTCATAAAGTGGACATTGGGGGAGAGATAAGAACGGAAACAGCAAGGATTCTTCGCAGAGCGAAACCACCGAAATCCAACTTATCAAGGAAAGAACATGAAGCTCTAAAAACTCTCAACCAAGATAAAAGCATAATAATCCTACCAGCTGATAAGGGGAACGCCACAGTAATCCTCAACACAAGAGACTATCAGGACAAAATATATGACTTATTGGATCCTGATACATACAAAACACTACGGGGGGACCCCACGCAAAAAATCCTACGAACAACCAATAAACTGATTAAGCAATCATCAATTCCCCAAGAAACACAAAAGTCTTTATGCAAATCGGAAGCGGTCACCCCCAGACTATATGGACGTCCGAAGATTCATAAACCAGACGTACCGTTGAGACCTATAGTGAGTACAATCGGATCACCAACGTATGACCTAGCGAAGTACTTGACAGGAATGGTGCAAACAATGATAGGCCACACGGAATCATATGTCAGAGATTCGAAACACTTTGTGGAGAAACTAAAAACCTTGTCGGTATCCCCGGGGGATATCCTGGTCAGTTTCGATGTAGTGTCGTTATTCACAAACGTGCCTCTGGAACAGGCTCTCACATACCTGAGGGACGCATTTCCAGAAGATATAATGGCACTGCTACACCTAACATTGACAACTACGTATTTCCAATTCAATGGTACACTTTATGAACAAAAGGATGGAGTCGCAATGGGGAGTCCACTTAGTCCCGTTATAGCAAATTTCTTCATGGAGAAATTCGAAGAAATAGCACTTAGGACCGCTGCGAAACAACCCAAATGCTGGTTAAGGTATGTGGATGACACATTCGTGATCTGGAATCACGGCGAAGAAGAGCTGAGATCATTCCTGAGTCATCTAAACAATGTCAACCCAAGAATTCAATTCACCATGGAAATTGAACAAAACGAGCAACTCGCTTTCTTGGATGTATTGGTTACGAGGCGGAATGATGGTAAACTTGGCCACAAAGTTTATCGCAAAGCGACACATACCGACAGATATCTGCACAAAGACTCCAATCACCACCCGCAACAAAAACAGGGCATCATAAAAACGCTGGTTGATAGAGCGAAACGAATCTGCGAACCGGAATTTCTGAATGATGAACTTAATCACCTCAGAAACGCTCTACGAGCTAATGGATACCAGGACAGAGATATAGAACGGGCAATACAACCTAAAACAACCGGAAAATCAAAAGACGTGATTCCAACGGGAACCGCTTTCCTGCCTTACCTGAGGGGTACCACGGATCGCATTGGCAAAATATTGAAGAAACACAATATCAAAACAATATACAAACCCACGAGGAAAATACAGGAACACCTGAGATCTGCTAAAGATCCTAGAGACCCACTATCTAATGCTGGGGTGTACAGGATTCCGTGCTCGTGTGGAAAAGTATATGTAGGAACCACCAAACGCAGCTTCAAGACACGAATCAGTGAACATAGACGAAATTGTCGATTAGGGCAAACTGAAAAATCAGCTGTAGCGGAACATGCCCTTATAGAAAACCACAACATCCAGTTCGATAAGACTTCAATTCTCTCAACGACCAAACATTACTCCACTCGCTTATACCGGGAAGCAATTGAAATAAATAAACACAAAGATAATTTCAATAGGAAGGAAGAAGGATTAAGTCTAAACAAAATTTGGCATCCGGTTCTGAATAAATTAACGCCACGGTCCGACATATCCAGAGAATCCGACGTCCGACAGAACACGATCCAACCTCATAAGAACAAGTCGCCACCTCCAGATGTAACACCAGTCATAGTAGACTCGCACAGGAGAGTTGACCTACGACTACGCCGCTGAAGATGGCTGCCGCAGATGTAGCCGAAAGCTCCGGAATTAAAAATTCCAATACACGGCCCTCAAGCCCGAAAACCTTGCGATATTGCATACAGAATAGTTTATTCTGTCTCACGCCGACTGCAACAACATCTTGATTTTTTATAAATGTACATTTCTTATCATCAGATGACATTCTTAAACCATTATCCATCGCAGCTCCGGAAGAAAATAGGTTTATTCTGATATCAGGAATGTAGAGAACATCAACTAATCGCTTATACATCCATTCTCCATCAACTAAACTTTCAATTTCAATGGTACCTCTACCTTTGGCATGGACATACTCGCCATTTCCGATTCGTACTGGCTGAGGATGTTCGAAAGGTTGATAATCTTGAAACCATTCGAATCTACTCGTCATATGGTCACTTGCCCCGGAATCCATATACCAATTATCACTGTTGTCAGTTGTTGGGTGATCTGGATGAACTGTAAATAGTTCACCAACGAAGGCATCTATATCCCTCTTTAGGTCTGCAGAATTTGCCTTCTTACTATGTTCATCGGTGGCACTTTTTCTGAACCAACAATCCTTCTTCCAATGACCTCTTTTCCCGCATATGAAACATTTACTAGGCGATAACTTTGATGATTCACTAGGATGTGTTTTGGTTTTATTGAAACAAGAATTCTTCATTAGAAGTGCAGCCTTTTCGTCTCTTTGAATTTGCATCGAAATCCTAGACTCTTCGAGTAGTAGCCTTGACGTTAGGTTTCTTAGATTTCGTTTATCATCGGGCATAGACTCCCAAGCACTATGGGAGTGATTGAATTCAGGCGGCAAAGTCATCAATATTCTTGTGATCATCATGGATTCTGGTACTGGTTCACCTAGCTGTCGCAGTTGCTCGCCAATTGATTCAAGTTTTGATATATTCGTCGCCATATCGTCTTTATCAATTTTATTGTAACTATAGAATTGTTTCTGAATTAGATGTAGACTCTCTTCCGATTTCTGTTCGAAGACTCTGTGAAGCTTGTCCCACATTTCACTGGCGGTTTCACAACACATTAAGGTTCATATAAACCCATAAGAAAATTAACGGCAAGTTCAAATATTCCGAAAAAAATCAGAGTTATGTGAGCGTTCAAATATAATGATCCTTGAGATTTTGGAGAAAATCTGTCGAACAGTTTTTGGGGAAAAAAATTAAAAGGTCATTTTTAGGGTATTTTTCAAGTTTTCTCAATAACTATCTGACAGTTTTTATTCAGACTATCAAGGTATTTCAATGTTGGGAAAAGAGACAATCATAATTTTTTTCGGAATTTTTGAACTTACAGTTTGTCTAAAATTTCTAAAAAATCAGAAAAACTCATTATAAAATCAACTTGAATCGAGAATGATTGCTTCTCAAAATAAAATTTGTAAGAATGAACATCGAGGAACAATTCATACCAGTTTTCGAATCTGAATTTGCATTATTTCTATTTTTAAGAACGATTTCGAAATACTTCGTCATGAAATCTCCTCGAACGCTCTGTATCATCGAAATTGGCCCGGCAGGTGCTGCCTCTGCTGAATAGGAATGAAAAGACAATGTGAAGTTCGGTGTCAACCCAGAAGGTATCGCATAATCTGTTATTTACTGTACAACGTTGCCAATAATAGTTCTAAACAGAGATAACCGATGTATGTTATTTCTATTCCTGGAAAAAAAAGATAGGTTGTTCGGATGTTGCGATTTTTGTCCAGATCAGTTGTTATACAGTGTGGCCAGGATGAGAATAAACAGAATGAGGATCTCGGCAACGGCAAGAGATACGGATTCCATTATATGAGAGAAAGTTGTGCATTCGAGGAAATTATTTATATTTTTCAGTTAGGTATATCAAGAAAGTGAAAATTCCAAAATTCCTTTCCATCTTTTGGTAATAATAATTATTAGTAATCAAAAAAACAGAAATTGCTTTTCCATAACAGTTTTTGATTATGTTCAACATGTTCCTTTAGAACTTGACAGATTTTATATTTATTTTATATTATGTTATTTCCGAAAATTTACATATTTTCACAACCTTATTGAATTGAAAAAATGAAGAATGAATGGATGAAAAAACTATAATAATAATAATAATACATGAAAATAGGAAATATTTTTTATTTCAGTGAAAATGTAAGCTGATCACAAAATCTATGTATAATAAAACATCATCAGATATGATTATTATACAGGGTGGCTCACGACTAGCGCGATGGAGATTTATAGCGAAACGATAAAACTTTTGTCGTCTTTGTATTTTTATGTTGATGAAGGCTACATTTCGGAATTGTTTTGATCTTTAAAAAAAGTTATGGGCACCAAATATATTTTTTCAAATAGAACACCCTATATATTTAGTCACTATTGGATATAGTGTATTTTTCTGATTTCAGATATACACACATGTATTGTTATCTCCAATAGATTTCGAGATATTTGACGTTGAAATTCGGTTTTTATACGGATTCTTTCAGTTATTTAGGTTATAGTTAGATGGTCGAGGTAGCTATGAAAATATAATTAATTAATTATATTCATATTATATTCAAATCTGAATTTCAACATCAAATATCTCGAAATCTGTTGGAGATAACATGATATATGTATACATATTTGATATCATATCCAATAGTGACAAAATATATAGGGTGTTCCATTTGAAAAAATAAATTTGGTGCTTATAACTTGATTTTCAACTGTTTTTCTGTTAACAAATATAAAATCTACAAGAAAAATTACATTATATCATTTTTTGGAAAAACAAATCGAATGATAAATAAACAAGTTAAGGGGGGGTTCAAAATATATGTGAAGACCCTGTACATATCACATTCAGGTTTTGTGTTTTTTATTCGTATCATAGTCCCTAATCGGCATATTCCTCTCGTGTCTACTATCCACCAACTCCACTGCATAATGATCAACATAAAATCTGAGGTCACGTGATATAAGTTTCAACGGATTTTTCAGTTGTCAGACAATTAAATATTAATTGATAGTGGATAAAAAGTCGAGATAGGAACATGTAAACCATTTTGAACAATGAATAGTTTCGACTAAAAAAATTCATAACGTTGAAAAATCGATATTTTTTACACCTTATCTATGTAATTATATTCGCTAGACCCCATGTGATAGATCATCTGGGAGAATCTGAGAATGCAATAATAGTATATTATATACCTAGGGACTGAAGTGGTATTTTAAATCGCGAGACAAAAAGTTTATAGCCCGAACAACGGGAGGGCGACATAACTTTTACATAAGACTTTTTTTCATATTCATCAGAATAATCGATTATGAACAAATACGCTCTGTCGAGACAGCCGGTATGTCGAGATTAACCATACCAAATCAACTTCTAGGGATAGTATCACAAAAAAGTTGTTTCCCCAAAAATGACATGTGCCGTCACAACGGAGAAGACTTGGAAGTTTTCAATAGTATAAGTAGTTTATAATCACCTTTTAAGATTCCATCCCCTTCGCGACTTTTTCACAATTAAACGAGGCATCGTCTCTCTCTATTCTCTATATAAATATAAAAATCACAAACTCACACAGTACTTCGCAGTACTTCGACAGATGTTGAGATATGGCAACACCACATATATCCGGCAGTGGAACATTGGAAAGTCAGTAGATATTGCAATAGAAAACTGTAATTCTGGGAAATATTGCAGCAGAAAACTTCAATTTTTCTGTCGCGAAGTGTCGAATTGATGTAGCTTTGGTTGCATAGATTGCAGAAGACAAAGCCCGCTAGCGCCATCTTACAGATCAGAAATGAGAAATTTGTCACTTTATATGAACCTTAAATGTTGCATAGCTTTCTTCTCGACAGAAGTGACTATTATTTTCTGCGCTTTGGCATCTTCCACTTAGCAAGTTTTTTCTGATACTCATCTTCTGCTTTCTTTTGTGCTTCTGCAGTTTCCCCTTCATTTCCATGTACTGGTGGTATTGGCTTTCTACTTCTACCAGTCACGACCTCGAAGATCACTCGTAGCTGGAACTTCCACTCTACCCAGTTCATGTTATCTTTGAGTTTTTCAACTTTAACTATTTCACTATCCATAATGACAACAATTTTCTTTCTCCAAGTTAAACTGGGCCCATAACAAATTGAAACTTGTGAAATTGCAGCAGATACAGCGTTAAAACTTTCAAGAAGAATAACTTTTTTATTGACAAAAGACTAATTAAAATGTCACAACAACATTAATAACATGGAAATATATAAAACATTCGAAAAACTTCAAGTTTGATCTTCGTTAGAGATTATACTTGAAGTGTTCTATATCTTGCTCACTCTGCAGTCCTCTCTCTCTTAGGGCAAGTCCATTAGCTATAATGTCTATGATAACGCGTTCAAAACTGGCTAATTTATCTAAAAGGTCGGTAATATTAGGAAGCGGGTATATGTCGTCAATCGTCTTCCCGTTTAACTTTCTACTACAAGCCTCTAGTTTTGCTTGCTGGATGCATCTGCCTTTTTGGGTACAACCCAAATGGCAGAAGATCACGGTGAGTTACTTGGTCTCATTAAATTTTGCTCCAGCATTTTCTTTATTTGACTCTCTACCTCCTGCTTGTGCATGGAAGTCTATCTTTAGGATATTTTTCTTCGTCATTCAAGTTTCTTTGCGAAAGTTAGTTAAGTCAAGGTCTGTTTTAAAGATTTCATCAAAATTATTGAAATCGATTTCTTCAATCAATTTACGGTTCAATTTTTAGACGAAGATGGGTTCGGAGAAGTCCAGAGTTATGGGCTCTGTTGTATTGTTATAGTCAAAGCTGCCGTCTTTTGCAATTTTTATACATTCTGGGATTTCGCAATTATGAAATTTCTGATGGGAAATGATTATTTCACCCTTGGCTACTGAAGTTTTAATTTCCACGACTTGTTCTGTTCGAGATGCAACCGTGATTAGGTTCAAGTTACTTTTTGTTTAATGGTAATGGTTCGAACTTCCATTGTCTATATCATTACCTCTATTGAAACATGTTGCTAAGAATGGAAAGATTGAAATACAAATCAAGTGAGAAAGTCATATCAAAATCAAATTTTTGGTCAATGAAATTAGGGATTGATTGGTCAAAGAAAATACTGTTGTTGCAAAAAAAATCGAGATATCGAATATGAAATATGAGTCAAAAAAAATTTAAATAACGAAATAAATGAAATGATATTGTGACAAGAAAATTGAGGTATCGAATATGAAATGCTAGTCAAAAAATGTTAATGAAGAAATCGAATAAAATATTATGAAAAAAATGTCGAAACCAAGTTTCAAGTTCAGTGTACTCACGACATTTCGATTGCTGGTATTCGCAATCGTCTTCGGGTGATGACTGACAATATTTCGAGGTATGGTCGGTTATACAGCCCCTGATTTCTGTATGGTGGGGGAACGAGTGGTACTAAAACAAAGAGGCGAGCAGGTGCTACTACTAGAGGTGTGTCGATCGATCTTCAGCGGGAAATGGATGTATTGGCGCGAGATTCTCCCTCATCGAGCCGAAGCCGGTCCATGCCTTGGATAAGCGGCCTCCATACATTCCACATCTCCATGTAGGCGGCTTCCTTGAATTTCCTCTTGAACCAGTGCTCCTCCTTGTGTATGACCTAGGCTTCAGACCATTTGATGTTGTGATGGTTTGTCCAAACATGCTCCGCTATTCCTGATTTCATTGTTTCTCGAGAATTGTATTTAAATCTTGAATAGACATCAAGTTGTACTCACATCAAATAAATTGCGGCTTCAAACATTCACCTACAAGGACTACTACTGGATCGGAATTTGTGTCTTCACTAGGGAGTATTACTTGCTATAATTTGAACTATTTTTTTTCGAATTCCGGAGGGCACGTTGCTGAATGGGTCTTCCACGGGTCTACGATAGACTGGGTTTCCTGATTTCTAAGGAGCCGCTCCGTATCAAACACCTTCACAAGTGTTCACCAATTGTTGAATATCCGATTAATCATTAATAAGAAAATTGTCCGTTCGATACGAATCGATCCCGTATATCCTACCGACTGCGCCAAATAACTCATCGAATACTCGAAGACCATTTTTAAAAACAATTCATCGAATATGAAATGAAATACAGAGACAAAAATAAGTCTTTGCACTATGAATGTTACAGTCTCACTGACTGGCGAGCTGCAGAACCTACCACTAGAGATTTTTTTTGTGAATTTCTCTCCGTCGTGTTGTAAATGACTCGGCGACGTTTCATGGTTGACGGGTCCGCAAATAACCATGCTGCTCTTAAGAGCCCTATGGAGTGGCAGCGCCATATTGAAAATCGTGAAAACAATTTGTGAAGAAATGAGATGTTACATAGAAAATAGTTAAATGGGAAAGTTATTGGGAATGTAACGAAGAATGTCGCCAGCTCATTTTTTTCCGTTTATTTAACCAAACATGATTTCAACTTTTTATTCCTTTGGCGAATTTCATAACTTTTACCCTAGCGACATTGTACGATTGAATATAGTCAACTTCTTCACAAAAGAAATATGTAATAATGTATGGCTAATTTATGAAACGTGTTTTTTTCATTGAATGAATTTTCACCTGTCAAGTGCTGCCATCTGGTAAAAACTTAACCCGTGTTAGAGCAGAAAATGGCTTGGCAACATCGCTTGACTGGACCAAGTGGACCTGTCATATTTCTGTTTTCCTCTATTGCTGCTTTCTTTTTGAGTGTTTCAAGCCCCGGGGCAGCTAATTCTTGCTTCACTATTGGTGGAATTTGACACATGTCATTTTTCAACCAATGGTAAAGCTAAAATTAGCTGCCCCGGGGCTTGAAACTCCCAAAAAGAAAGCTGCAACTTTTACCGCTTTGATATTTGACAGTTGTGGAAAGTTTGGTTGTATCGTTGGTTCCGATTTCCGAGTTTCTGTAGAGTTCAAGTGTGTGACGGTGATTACCTATTTTCTTTTTATTTCGAGTTTTGACTCTAGTGTTCGGTATTTTCATTTGTTTTGTGTATTTGGCTATCCTAAAAATGGGACGTAGAAGTTCATACACAAAAAGCCCTATGCCCTCCAGGAGAAAGAAGAATCGAAGCCTTCTCTCCAGAAGGTATTGAGGTTCTTAATCATGGTGCTAGTTGATCATGTTTAGATACATAGCACCTTGTATGTAGTTGTTTAAATAAAAGATATTCTGACATTGTCAAATATAAATAAGAGAATTGTCAATAAAGTTATTCATAAAAATATCTACTAATTTGAGGAAATCCCAATTATAAACATGGCGCAGTCTGAATTGCACTGAAGTTATTGATTCAAGAGAAGTTGAATGAATATGGAATTCAATAAACCCAAAGAACTTGATGTTCACGAAAATATTGCAGAAAATTTCCGAGTTTTCAAAGAAGAAGTGAATATATATATTACTGCAACAGAAACCAGTAAGAAACCGAGAGAAGTCCAAGTGGCCAGACTGAAGAACCTACTCGGGTCAAATGCTCTCAAGTTATATAAATCAATAACTAAAACACCCGAACAAAACGAAACGGTTCCATCAATTTTGGAAGAGTTGGAAAATTATTGTTTACCCAAAAACAATGAAATAATGAATGTTTTCAAATTCTTCACTCGGAAACAGCAAATGGATGAACCTTTCGATAAGTTTTTGGCAGATCTGAGATGCTTGATTAAACAATGTAATTTTGATTCACAAGAAGATAAATTAATGAAAGCACAAATTGCACTTGGTATTCATTCCAAACCCGTTCAAGAACGTTTACTTCGAGATGATACAACATTAAGTAAAATGATAGATTATTGCAAATCTGTTGAATTAGCTGATGCCAATATGAAAATAATTTTGGCTGAGTCACAATCATCTTCAAATGTAGCCAGGGCTGATCAATTGAAGAGTATATCTAGAAACGAGGAGCGAAGAAATAATGAAGGCGGATACAAACAGTCAAAAATCTGGACCTGTTATAGATGTGGGAGGAGTCATGGTTACAAGGAATTATGCCCCGCTGTTGGAAAAACGTGCAAGCGATGTCAGAAACCCAATCATTTTGCATCTGTTTGTAGAAATATTCGAAGAGATAACCGAAATTGTCATCAAATTGATAGAAGTGATGACCGTGAAGAATATAATGACCTAGAATTTTCTATAAATACGATGCATCTTATTAACTCACTGGAAGAAAAAACAGTTTGGTATAAAATTATTAAAGTACAGGGTGAATGTATCGAATTCAAACTAGATTCAGGGAGTGAAATAGATATTTTACCTTACAAATTTTTGAAAATTTTAGGTTTGCAGGATAAAATAAAAAAATGTCGTCTGAAATTAGAAGCTTATGGTGGATTTGCAATCGAACCTATGGGAACGGTAAGTGTTGAAGTAGAAACACCAACAATGTTTGATGTAGTGAATTTTGTTGTGGTAAAATATGATTCTATACCAATATTAGGTTTGGAAACTTGTATAAAATTGAATTTAATCAAAAGAATAGACTCACTACAGCAAATGCAACAAAAATCAGATGAAAGACAAAAATTTTTAAATGATTTCAAAAGTTCGTTTGAAGGAATAGGTTGTTTTCCTGATGAGTGTAAAATTAAATTAACTGCTGATGCTGTTCCTTATGCTAGTAGTGCAAGAAGAATACCAATGAAAATTAAAGAAAAATTTAAAGAGACGTTAGATTCATTATTGGATAAAAATATTATTGCTGTTGTGAATGAACCAGTTGAATGGGTTTCTAATGTAGTAGCTGTTGAAAAACCTAATGGATCTCTACGTATTTGTATTGATCCAACTCACCTTAATAAATATATTATCCGAGAAAGATATACAATTCCAACCGCTTTCTCTGCTAGTCCATTCGATTGATGATGATGAGGACTGCTGGTCTGAATCATGAAATTCCATTCTTTAGAAAAACATTTCATTTCAAAACTACCGAATGGAACATTATCAGCTATTACTTCACGTGGAATTCCTAGTCTACTGAAAACTTCCTTGAACTTGGAAATTATAGCTGCCGTCGTTTTATTCTGTAATTTGAATACTTCAATCCATCTTGAATAATAGTCGATTATAACCAAATAACTATCACCAGAAAAAATCTCATGACTCAGGGCAAGATTTCAGTCTCTTTTTGTTAAATTACAGAAATTCTCCCGTAGCTGGTCTCAATTACTCTCCAGCTCAATTATTACAAAGCAGAGTGCTCAGATCTAAGTTGCCACTAACTTATAGTAGTCTGAAGCCTCAACTGGTACCGGAAAACCAGTATCAACTGATGCTTCAGAACAAAAATTCTCAAAAAGAATATTATGATAGAAAATGTAAACTTGAATGTGAATTCAAAAATAATGAAAAAGTTTTATTACAAAACATTTATACTAAATTATGGGAGCCAGCAGTGATAATTAAAAAATTATCGACCCCAAGATCTTACTTAGTTGAAGATAAAAACAAAAAGATACTGAGACGAAATTCGGTGTATATAAAAAAAAATTATGGGGGTTATTCAATGAATCATCGCAATGATAACTTCAATTTACCCAATGGTTCGGATGCAGCTCCACTAAGAAATCATATGAATGAAAATTTAAGTAAAACTAGATCCGGAAAATGTTTCAAACCAATTTCTAATTTCGCCTGAAAGGAAAGATGTTGTAACATGTTTTGGTATCTCCTGAAGGGGGAGATGTTTAGATACATAGCACCTTGTATGTAGTTGTTTAAATAAAAGATATTCTGACATTGTCAAATATAAATAAGAGAATTGTCAATAAAGTTATTCATAAAAATATCTACTAATTTGAGGAAATCCCAATTATAAACAGATCAAACTGAAAATTTTTTCGAGGATTCTGAAACAGAAAGTGGCTCACAATGCCCAGTCCCAGGAAAACCCATCCCATCTATTACAAGCGACTGGTAGCAGGTAGGTAATATAAAAAACATGCTGATTACTAATCAAACTATTGTCAAAAGTGGAAAAATTTGCAGATAGTTATGATTATGTTATCCATATCAAATATTGATTCACAAATCTGAATACAATCATTCACATATCTTCATGCCAGGATAAGTTCAAAAATATTAATTTTGTTTACAGCACTACAGTTCAGGCCAATCCTTTAGTCAGTTATGATGACAATGATGACACTCTGTTTGAGGACTCAGCCAAAGAGAATTCTCTGGAAACTACTACTCCTTTGAAGGACTCTGAAGCCGAAAACTTGATTACTGTGGCATGGAAGTCGAAGTATCATACGAGTAAGTTACTCTCAAAATTTTATTTATACATTTTTCGAATATAAGCTTGAATGGAATCAATTTCCAGTTAGGTAAATAGTGGGTCATTTTCAGTATACCACCCTTGCTTGTCTCAGGGGCAGTTTTACACATCTATTTAGGGTGAGGCGAAAATAAAAAAAAGCTATTGAATTGCAGTTCTTAAGCCGAAAAACTGAATTAGATTCATTAAAATATATTGGAGCAGTATGTCGCCCCCCCCCCCTAAAAACTGCCACTTCTCTTCTCGAATTCTGAGTTGAAAATTATTTATCTTTGTTGTTGGAACTAAGTACATATTTTTATTGCAGACTGGTTGGATAGGTATATTGCATAATTACAGATGCTAGAACATAGGGCTGGAGTGATAAACTTCAATTTTCTATAAGGCATTCCAAATAATGGGATGTCTGGGGGGCAAATACCAGTTTTACCTTAGAAATCACACCCTCCTGAAATAAACAAACGAAAGTCTGGGGACCAGGTGCAGCACTATTGATTCATTTGATATTTTTGAGAAGTATCTGGAAGGCCAGATGGAATGAGAATATTTTAATTCACATGATACAACCTAGGTTTCATTTCAATTTTGTTTACAAATTGTTACATTACTACTGGAGTAAAAACAATCTCATGAACACTGGATGGAAACATATATCAAACACACCAAAATTGATATAGTAACACCAAAAATATTCTTCAAGAGTCATTCTATACCAAATACAACTTCAATCCAACAACATTTCTAAGTTAACATTCAGATAATAGCTAAATTCAGTGTAATGAAAACATATCAATAATTTTTTCTTATGTTTGCAGGCAGGATTCGACACTCTCAGATATCTCTGGAAGGCATATTTCTGATATTCAACACTTATTCGCACAATTGTTGAATGGTAAAAAACACGAGTTGTATGACTGTGATTTAACAGATTGCGTTTTAATAAGGGAACATAGACGAGGCCTATATAGTGAATTTTTGTTGAAATGCAAAATGTGTGGCATAACTGAAACTATCACAACAGAGAAGTGTCAAGTACAAGGGCAATTAGCGATCACCAAGCGATTATTCTGTTACTTTATTGTCTGGAGTCCTCAAGGCATGCTAGTAGAAAAGGTAATTATTATTATCAATCTCAAATTATTCGTATTCACCTGGAATCACTTTTGAAATATAATCTCAAACATAGCTGCTCATTTAAATTGGACTAAATTCTATATATATATATATATATATATATATATATATATATATATATATATATATATATATATATATATATATAACATATATATATATATATACATATATATATAAACCGTCTGAATTTGGAGAATCCTCATACAATAAAAATTAACCTTGGGGTTGCAGTCATCATAAATTGAGTTTGGCCTGATATAGTGAAATTCTTTATTAAATTGTCCAGCTTTCGAAAATCTTTATTTTCCTTTTCAAGACATCTGAAAAACAGTGTTTATTGTTACATATAGCACTCAAACATGTTAAAATTGAACTTACTAATGTGAGATTAGAATAAACACTGTTTTTCAGATGTCTTGAAAAAGAAAATAAAGATTTTCGAAAGCTCGACAATTCATTAATAAAGAGTTTCACTATATCAGGCCAAACTCAATTTATGACTGCAACCCCAAGGTTAATTTTCATTGCATGAGGATTTTCCAAATTTAGACGGTTTTTTCAACTAGTCCAGTCAAGAGACTACCCTTCTCACTATATATATATATATATATATATATATATATATCAAACTGTTGCTTATTTTTACGAATTTCAAAATACTCTTCTATAAATGATGAATTGATTATTTATCTTTTTCAGATCGAACGAGATATTTCATTTTGGAAAGAGAATATGTTGCCATAGCAGAAACACTTTTATTTCAACAAACTCTTACCAGAACTTGTTGATCCACAACATCCAAAGGGACGCCCAATAAGAATCAGTCAATACCCATTTCTCACCATAGACAGCAATTTCATTTCAAAATATTTAATCAACTCACTCCAATTGCAGACTATACCTATAAAAATATATTCAACTCGGTCGTTTCTTTATCTTCACAAATAATATTTTGAGTGTATTCTTCATATAGGTTGAATTCATAAATAGATTTCCAAAAATTTCGGTGATCGATCTCGAAAGATTCTCTACAACAAAAATGTTCATAGGGAAATTAATTGTCACCATAGATTTTTCATTAGAAGGTATGGACATGAGTTATTATGTGGCATTCAACGTAGCTTCCCGTACCTTTAGGCACTTTGGAATCACACTTTATCTAGTAGCTTCTACACGGCTTTCAGTCGACACCCATATTTATGAAGCACATACCACAATGCACGCAAGTCGCCAATTCCCTCGAAATTTCTTGTTAGTGGCGAACATTTGTTTATTCTATAGACAGGGTGGCTTTTATTCTCAATATTGATATTGTTCTTAGTTTATTTTAATTTTTCTAGTATTTTTGTTTATTTTATTTCATAAATAAATTATTTTTTCTCAATTTTGAACCCTCTTTTTGAAAACTCCTTTCCTAATAGAAATATGATTTATTCTACTTTTCGCTCATACAACGTTAATTTTTTGTTATCAATGAAACTCTCTTTGAATATCAACCACAGTTCATTTTGTCAAGCCCATTTTATTCACTCTTCACTAATCGAGTATGTTTATCACATAACTTGTCAATTTGGCGTATTCTATAAAATTGATCAACTCTTGAAGTGATTTTGAAATTTGAAAAAAGACAAAATCACTGAACCAAGTGTTGATCCGAATTTGCACTTGTGTTGAGTGATTTAAAAGTTAGGAAGAATGATTGAACCGATCTCAGAATCACCTAATGAATATATATATATATATATATATATTTTTATATATATACACATAACCAACTAGGAATAAATTTCAACAGTGTTTTTTTATCTCACTATACTTCAAGCGGATTGCTGGCCATATACCTATGGTATTAGTTCTTTGGTAACATGGATTGGATAAGCTTTACACAAAACATGATGAAAAAAACATTGCTTTCATTATTTTTCATTGACGCTCGTTCCGCTAACAAGGTTAGCATCTTCAGAAGTTATCGAAAAGCGCCTTTATTACCTCTTGTGGTCCAATCACGTTTTCGAATAAAATATTACCATGGAAAAGGATATAACCAAACTCAAATTCCAACAAGAGAAACCTGAAATGAGTTCGAATGTTTGCACAATATAATTTTAGTATTTTCAATTTTTGACCACACCGCCACTGATCTCTGGCTCCGCCACTGAGAAATGAAATGAATGAAATTCAAAATGCTCAGCATCTTGACGAAATTTTAATCGGTTGCATTTGACCAACGTTGCCAAGTGATAAAAAGGCGAATGTGAGCATTCAATAAGAAATGCTGTATTTTATTCTCGTCGCACTTACTTCGAGTGCTTACTTCCGCTACCCGCCAGCAGGGACGTGTGTCTTTAATTAATTTGGCTAGAGAGAGTAAGGCCTGAAGAGAGATGAAAATATCGATGACAGATAATATGTTACTCACGTGATCCCACGGCCTCTTAAGTTGTCGTAGGAAGTTACAGTAGACAAAGCCTACTATAGTGTAGCCGCTGAAAAGATAGAATGATCACGTGAACGGCACGCACTCTTTGAATGTTCCTCTCCCCAATGTTACAAGTCCGATTCACACCACTCAACAAAAACGTCGCCGCATCGTCCTCCCATCAACTCTTGGTAAGTGTTCATTATTACACCTTTTTCCTCTACAGTTAAATTTCTTTTTTTTATCAACATTTTCTGGGTCAATTGATAGACCAACGTCTCGAAGAATACCCTTTACTTTACTGTGATAAAAGCGTTGAGGTATTATGCTGCATAGCCCTTTGAAAGAATTATGGAATTAGTTAACAGTGCATTTGCATCCTTTGGGTAGAAAACTGAACTCCAAATCGGTTATTACCTTTTTTGCCAAAGCTTATTACATTTTAAATGTGTGCAAGGTGAAATATTTCGTTCAAATCCTTGTTTTCCTGCTTTTTCTCAACCATAACCAAGAAAGGTCCAAAATCAGTATTGGTATAGGTCATTTTTCTATGTAACTTTCGGTACAAATCATTGACTTTTGTAGGCATTGATCATTTTAAAATTATTCTGATAGGTTAATAAGTTCAGAATATAATTTTTCTATTGCCTGAGACTGGGCAGGAGATGTTGATGAAGGGATTTTATGAATGTTTGTGAAGAAGGAGATTATTCAATATCAAGTCTGAATTGTCTGTTGCCAAGTTTTCGTTTGAAGAATGGCTCGGACATCCGGTATATATGGGTTCTTCATGATAAAGAGATAAACACAAACTTTTGACAGTACTTATTTCCAGATAATGAGTAGTTGAATAAATTCAGGGACCTTAGAATTTTTAGGTGTTTCCGGTCTTTCGAGCAGTGGTCTGCAGGTTTTTGGACCCGAAGTTTCGTCTGCATCTGCGGCAGACGTTATCAAAGGAGTACGGCAATGGTTGAAGTATCCTTCTCTACTGCGAGGCTTTCATTGCATGTGGTTCAGACAATGCGACTCTACTTTTCGGACCTAGAATTGGACTATCTATTTATCATCCGTAATTTATTTGTGGGAACCGTCTCGTCTCTCATTGGGAGGATTCGTGTATTTTGAACCGCTGGCATTCATGTTCTGTGGATGTTGAGACTCTCTTCTTTGCGGTCTCAGTTCTTATGCTTATGAATTTCTATGGCCTCCCTATATAAAGCCGTGAGTAATACCTCATAGTTTTATCCATCTCTGTCAAAGTCATTATCATGACTCTTCAACAGAGCATATGTTCAGCTACCGCAGATTTTTGTGTTTGGTCATATCGACTTCTTTCGTGTTCCGTTAACGGCGTTTTTATACAATTTTCTGTGGTTCCGAAATAGACAGAACCACAACTGCACAGTATTCGGTATACTTTCGAAGTAGGAAATGGATCTCGTGGGTCATTTGCAGATCTAAGGCTTTCCTGAGTTTTCCTCGTAGGCTTGAAGATTGCTCCGGAGGTCTTCGGAAAGGATACTTCAACCACTGCCTTACGCTTTTGAGAATGTATGTCTGCCACAGATGCAGACGAAACTTCAGGCCCAAAATCCTTTAGACCACGGCTCAGAAGCCCAGAAACACCTAACTTCATTACTTACCGGCCGTGAAAGTTTACAAACTTCAACTGGAGTTTGATTTTGAAGCAATAGGATAAACTTACACCGTATTCTATGGAGTTTTAGTTTCGAAATCGGATTTTGCCTCAACTTACAAAGGCTTTTGCCCTCATAGTGTGAATATTGTCTGAAATGCAATTTTTCTGATATATACATGAATCAACAAATATATTTTCAGTATCGAAATCCAATTCAAATTGAAATATATTTTTCTTTTTCCTTATCATTCGATGAACGATACTTCCATCTTCATCAGAACTTCATAAGAAATAAATCAGAACAAGTTAACAAACCATGAGTGACCTTGAATAGACAACTTCAGTGCCAAAATCGCCATCGCGCAGCGCTGTCAACTTAGGAATGCGCATTGCGGCCCGAACCAACTCAGGGCATCTGCATCATCGCTATAATATGTTACGTCATGAGTAATATGTCTTATGTAGATAGGACGATCGAACCTCTATATTTATTGATATCGGTCATTTTTTCGCTACCTTTACTGTAATGGAAACGTTCAATTCACATAGTTTTCAATATGTAAATTGAAAAAAAAAATTTTTTAATCTCAAATATATTAGGTATCGAAAAATATACTCTTATTGTGAATGAAATCTTCTATTGCAATACAACAGAGGAAGCTTACCATTATCAAATATCAAAAGGAAATGTATATTCTTATGGAACTCCACAAACGCACAAACATTGAAAGTGCTTATTGCAAAAGTCTAAAATATTCATATATATGAAACAATACACTATTGAACACTTCGAATGACTTCAAAAAATTACCAAAACAAATAAACTCCCTCACTACAAACGGATTATTGTCCATGCAAATATGCAACAAGTGATACATCATAACGTCGACGAACTATACAGAAGCAAACAGTAACCTAATACAATCGTCCAAAAATATGTGACCATGATCGTACTTGGGCACTTTCATCGACACTGAGAAATCTGACAATATATACCAACGTTCATATATAGGAAAGTTACGAAATGTCACGAGTTTATAGGCGAAGGGGTACCTGAGGCTAGGGGCAGGGTTTGGGGAAATCGAAGTTGGCAATTCTGGGGTGAATTGGGTAAATTAAAAATCTCTATAGGTGACATAACCCCATAGAACCAAAGATAAACAGAAAAAGTACAAAGAAATTGTCACAGAACACACAAACATATATATGTTTTATGTGGCTGATTCCTGATTGTCTCTGACTCTTGTTGTCTTTGTTACTCTGTTGTAAAAGTAAAAGATTTGTTGCGTTGTCGTTGTCACAGACCACAGCATACCTGAACCTGCGTTGCGCGTTGCGTTGTGTATTCTGTCTTGTCTTTGTGGAGTTAAGGGAAATGAAAATGAACTTTTATGATACCTAGAATAATACTAATTAGAAAAAATAATATAATTCTTTAGATTTATACTTTTGTACAGTTTCGGAAATACATCGTATTGACTTGTATTGTGGTAATGGGGTTTGTTAACAATAAAAAGCATGATAATTTTTGTATTTTAGTATTTGTGTGGTAGTCAGTTTTTAGTTTATAATTTGCATATGATGCAAGTTTACTTTCAAATTAGACCTGATAAGTTCTGTGATGGTTTGTTCTTAAGATATTTTGGATGTTCTTATTTGTTTTGTACTCAACTATAATGCTTGGAGAAGTCAATTCGGAACGTTTTTTAAAAATTTTTCATACTGACCTATACTGATTTGTACATTTTTTATCAGATTCTACTGACTTGTTCTGTTATATTCTGTTAGACATTTCAAGAACCAATATAAACGCTGGAACTGTATGAAGTTATTTTTGTGAGTTCGAATCCCCACAAAATAAGGTGATCCCATAGGTTCCTCATGTATATATATATATATATATATATATATATATATATATATATATATATATATATATGTATATATATATATATACTATATATAGTTATGTCGATTATAAAACATGACAGAATTCTGATTCGATATGCCAGAACAATTTCCCAAAGAAAAACTTTCATTGGAAAATTGATCTTAGATCTTTTTGACCATGACACAAGCACTAACTGCTACACTAACTTCAAATTAAATTGAATGTTTTTTTGAGAAGATATGATAGATAGAAAATAACACTGGTTCTAACTTTCATAATGTAAACTATATTTACTCATATTCAACTTGTTATAATAGGCTAAACAGCTTCAATTGAATGATAACACTTGAAAAAAAAAATTGAAATATATCAAAAAAAGTCAAAGTGAACGAATCTTGATCTTGGTTATTGCGAGAGGAATTTCCCTATACCTTTCCACTGCTACAATTCAATTGACATTACTTGATTTTTTTTCATATATTGAATATATCAGAAACTGACAAGTAATGCTTTATGCATCAGTTTTGAGTAATGAGAAGTTCAACCTTCACTTTTCATTAGGAACGTTTAAGCACTAGTCCTAATAAATTTAAAATAAATTTAACACTATACATTAGAAGACGTAGATAACGTTCAAAGTATAATACAAAGCTCAAACATTTTCTTGGCCTCGGAAAAAGATCCTTGAACGACTGGTAAACCCAAATACTTTCCATTTCATACAGGAGTAATTATCATACTCTGGCAAACTTTCTTGCTGCATGAGGAACAGTCCCACTTTTGTTAAAACACAGGTATTCCTTTCGGATTTTCACCAACCATACACAGTCATCAATTTTTCATTTGCTTTCGTTTTCAATTTTCACATACATCGAGATCAGATCGAGTTGAATTATCTGTCGAACCAAACACTAATACGAAGAGCATATCCACACTTTTTCTCAACTGACATTCAGTGTTGAACACCATGAAGTTACATTTTCAATATACTCGAATATTCATAGATCTTATTAGGGAAGCAGGAATTTTTTTGCTATCTGTTGTTATCTACCAATCAGAAACCAAAAACTGAAATCCACTTGCATATTAGTATATCGTGGAATTTCACCTTTACCTCATTGACGCCCCCGCAATATGGAGGGATCGATATGATGACATTTCGTAACCTTCCTCCTATATACCAACGTTGATATATACCAACAATATAGGAAACTAGACTGAGAAAATTCAAGTGATAGGTATGCGTCAAATTGATTAGCTGTCTTCATCTGACTCACTGAAGCAGAAGCAATAAAGTATTTCAATACGCTCTCCTTGGTGCATTTTGGCAGGGCGTGTCATTTACCGAATATGTCCTTGGATTCGCTTCTATGTACTAGTTTCATTATTCTGTACCCTGAATATGTGCATGTTCATACCGTTCTACACGTTTTCCAATTGTAATTCAGAAAATATTAATTGTAATTCAGATTAGTCCATTGTAATTCAGAAGATATCAATTGTAATTCAGAATAGTCAACTGTAATTCAGAAAATATCAATTGTAATTCAGATCTTGTCAATTGTAATTCAGAATTCGTTAATTGTTATTTAGAAAATATCAAATATAATTCAGATTATATATTCAATGGAGACATAATCAGACCGTTAGATAGTGACAGATTTTGGTGCCCCATTATCGCATACAAGCCTCGAATAGGGTTGAAAACGACATCGATTCTAAGTATAATGAAGGGAAATTTTACGCGTGGCTCCTGGGGAGAACATATGAAAAAATCGATTTTTCGAAACAGAAATGAAATAAGTTCGGCGCCCATTTTCCCACATGTTCACTGAAATACAATTACTGTGTTCTTGCTTGAAGCAGCCGCAGTGTATCAGTAATTCTATGTACTACTTTTTCACGTTATGTTGAGCATAACTTCTGAATCGCTACGTATATATACCTATACAATCGTATATTTTATGTATGTATAAACAGTAATTTATGTTGTTTCATACGAAAGTATGTTCATATGTAGTACATAGACTTCGTGTCCCTTTTCCCAATAATTAGGTTGTTTCATTCGAAAAACATTTTTATAGGCTACGTTTTCAATCAGTACCCTGTATATTGGAAAACAATTTGAGAAGCCTGAATTCGTTGATATATATCTATGTACGTACATACATAAAACTTTCAAATGAAATATATTTCGATAATTTTAATCCTTCACTTCGAAGTCAGAATGGCAGTTCGATGAGACACGCCCTGTATATTCCGTAGATCAGTAAATATTAATTTTCTTCCCTATCGGTTTTTTCGCAGTGTTCTCAGAATTGCCGTGCCAGTACTGAATCCCTTTTGTGTTCTTGATCAAACGTCTGCATATCGTTCATTTTCTGCATGACAATTGATATTTTCTGAATAACATCTTATATTATCTAAATTGCAATTGGAAAAGGTGTAGTTGCAGGGATCAATCCTCTCACTCTAATGCCCACTCCACATTATATTACGTCAATGGGAATGCGTCATAAAGAAATTCAGATAGGTTGCATTCCCCGGTACTGACTGGCCAAATGTGCAAAAAGAAAACTACGACCACAAATTTGTAGAAGAAGAAAACCATAGCAACACGTTTTCTTCATTCCCTAACCTAACATTTCAATTAATATTCGTAAGAGTTCTGTTTTGGAGTGTTGCAAAAATGGGTAAAATCAAGAAAGCTACAATATCTACAAAAGAATTGTCCTGTAAAATAGGTGATAAAGAATCTAAAAAGCCATCTCGAAACCGCAGAAAGTCATTAGTTAGTGTTTCACCTATTTCACAAAGTTCTGAAAAGAGTAAAAAAGGTAAAAAAATACCCGATTTTGAAGTAACCAAACTCGATATCAGTGAACCGGTTGTTATGAAGAGAACCACCAGAAACAAACGTGAACAGCATGGTGATGAACAAAAAAAGTCTATCAGTGGAAGTGATGATTTTCAAGAACAGAAAACTCTAGATAACTGTTCTATCCCTAGGATACTTGAGGAGTGTAATATTAAACTTGAAGATATACATTCAGCATTGAACGGTGTTTCTGAATTTCATGCAAGTAATCCTAAAGTTAAAAACCTTTTATTCAGTGAGAATTTTCCATTCTTTTTGCAAGTTAACTGTCATAAAATACCTTTAGGACATCCAAAAATAATGAGAATACCTTTGAAAAACTCAATCCTAAGCCCTGACGATGAAATTTGTCTAATAGTTTCTGAAGTGAAAGGCATTGGTAATAAAGAACATGAAAAACATGTTGAACACTATGAAAACCTGCTCAGTACCAAAGGTGTGAAGAACATTAAGAAAATTATGACCATGCATGAGCTGAAAACTGAATATGAGACATTTGAGCAGAAATCGAGACTTGTTGATTTATATGATGTGTTTTTAGTATGTGGAAAAATCTGTGGAAAAGTTGTGAAAAAATGTGGAAAAATATTTTATAAGAAACGAAAGATTCCCATTCCTGTGAAATTATATAGCAGCAAGCTCAAAGAACATATTGATAAATCTGTATCAAAAGTATTTTTTCATGTACATTTGAAAGGTGATAGTTACACTCTTCAATTTGGTCATAACCAAATGAATGCTGAACAGCTTGTAGAAAATGTATGTTCTATCATTGAATATTTGAAGAAAGAGTTTCCTGGTGGTTTCAGTAACATCAAAGGACTCCATGTGTTTGCTCCTAGGGCAACTTCTATTCCTATTTACTTTTCAGCAGGTGAGTGAAATGAAATGAGGATATATATTTGGTCTACTACAGTCATTTTTATCTATAGTTAGGTTAAGAGGGAAATTTGAATTGACATCCATCGCTGGATACATTTCTTGCAGTTCATATTATTGGGGTCCTCCTCTGCACCTTTCTCCTCACATTACATTCAAAGTATGGAATTGTATATTTTTTTCTCAATTGAAAATGATATTGAGTGTTAAATTTCTTGAAGATATGTCCTAACTCAATGGTGATGTTGGGAAAGATTGGTGGGAAGTTTGATATCTTGTTTTCTTTAGATGCTGTTCTCTTCAACTCACCGCAGTGAAAATGCATTCAGCCTATAGATCAGACAAACATTCAAACACCTGTCGTTTTTTTATATAAAGATAAGAATTGATGGTAGAAGTGTGAATCAGCATTTTTATGGTTTGAGTAAAGTTTTTGAAAATGGTAAAAATGGACTTGGTCGGCTCACATAAATGCAAGTATGCCCTCCCAACAATTCGCCTATTTTCTGCTTTAAGCTACTAATTGATATTGAAGTGAGAGTTGAAAGTCCAAAGTATAAATTAAAAAGTACCTATTATTGGCAGTTTAGTTATACCAATGCATTAAAATTCTTATGTAATTTTAGGTACAAGGTTCATTAGAAATCTTGATGAAATCCAGAAATCCCACCTGAAATCCTGGAAGAAATACTGAAATCCAGTACAAATTTTACGGAAGTGAAACACCCCTCTACGATTCCATACTTCTCGACGTGCTTAATAATCTCCACATATCGAATGATCATGTCGGGCAGTCACTAAACCCCCACTCCTACATTTTTGAGAAATTTAAGATAATTCATTATCTCATTGAAAATTTTCGTGGATGGGATTTTTTCAACATGATTCTGTACTTTTCCATGTGCTGTATGATACCCATATGTCGAATGAATATGTCGAGCAGTCACTAACCCCCACTCACACTTTTAGAAAATTGAAAATAATTCGTTATCTCATTCAAAAGTCTCGTGAATGGACCTTTTTTTACGCGATTCCTTACTCCTCGATGTCCTGAATAAGACCCATATGTCAAATGATTATGTCGGGTAGTCACTAACCCCCCACTCCTACTTTTAGCAAATTTCAATTAACTCGTTATCTCATTGAAAAGTCTCTTGGATCGAACGTTTTTAACCTGAATCTGTACTTCTCGATGTGCTGAATGAGACCCGCATATCCAAAGATTATGTTGGCCAGTCACTGATCCCCGACTCCTACTTTTAGAAAATTCAAAATATTTCATTATGTCATTCAAAAGTTTCGTGGATGGAATTTTTCATCACGATTCTCGACGTCTGTTTCACTTCAGAAAACTGGTGTACAAAATTCACTAGAAATCTTGACGAAATCCAAAAATCCCACCTGAAACCCTTGAAGAAATCCTGAAATCCAGTAGAAATCCTAATTAATTTGGTGTACAAATTTCACGGAAGTGAAACACACCTCGACGATTCTGTACTTCTTGATTTCCTGAAGAAGACCCATATGTTGAATGAATATGTCAAGCAGTCACTAACCCCCACTCTCACTTTTAGAAAATTTCAAATAATTCATTATCTCATTCAAAAATCTCATGTATGGAACTTTCATTCGACATGTGAGCCTTATTCAGGACATTCAGGGAGTACAGAATCATGTTATGAAAGTTCCATCCACGTGACTTTTGAATGAGATGATGAAATATTTTGATTCATATGAATGAAATATAGTGTTGAAAAAGTTTGATCTAGACTTCTGAATGATAACGGATTATTTTTAATTTCATAAAAGTAGGAGTTTGGGGTCAGTGACTGCCCGTCATAATCATTCGACATCTCATTCTGCACATCTAGAAGTACAAAAACGTGTTAAAAAAGTCCCATCCGCGAGAACTTCCAATGAGATATGAAATCGTTTTAAATTTTCTATGAGATGGAGGGATGCAAAAATTCTAATCCACGAGTATTTTTAAGTTTTTTCTTCCTTCCCACATATCAGATAAAACAACTTGATTGGTAGGCAAATTCTTGGACCATCCACTAGTTCGTATTACATTTTGAGTGCCGCTGGTGGTCGACTCCAGCAGTGCAATGCTACAACTAGTGGATACAAATTTGTGAGTGACTTCATACTCATCAGAAAAACTATATATTTATATTAGGTGCGGCCTCGAGAGGGGTAGTTTTTTATTTAACAACTTGTTTCGTTGGCATAATATCTCATTCTAATTCAAGTATATAATCCAATGATGAAAAACTATGTCATATAGTTAGTGTGGCCTTGAGAGGGGTGTGGTGGAAGTAGTCTTTATAATTGAAAATTTTCACAAAAGAGAAACTCTACAATGTTCAAAGCACATCTTGAGAATCGAGAGAAAGAAGCTACTTTATCTTTTCATTATTATTTTGTTTTCCACTTTGATAAATATAACTCATCAGATGATAAACAATTAAGAAAAACAATTATTCTGACGTTGGCTACTTTTACCTGACAGTTGTCAATTTCAAACTTGTTAGCTTGTAATTTAACTTCTCTTTAGGCGATCATTTGGGTCCAATCCTATATTTTGTGGAATTGACTAGAGTGATTGAATTATATCCGAAAATTGTATATATCAGTTAGGTGGATCGGAGGCAAGAGACTAGGTAGTAGCCGACTTTTATATGATGTTCCAAAAAGTCGGTGAGTTTGTGAGACAACAAGACGATCAAACGCTTGTCCCTGCATTTAATTTCTGATATATTTTCTTGCGAATAATATTCCTCAAATCACTTCTTGCATAATATGTCAAGTTTTATGGTGGTTGCAGAGGGTGTTGTTTTTTCAAATAATTGAATAATTATAGCATATATTTTATTCCCAAAAAGGTCCCTGATGAAGTATTACCAAAATGAAAAAGAATTGATGAATGAGTATCCTTTTTTTATATATGCATTGCATAGACTATTTATAGAAAATCTAACTTAACATTCTTTCATTTCACAAAATGCAGTAACAATCATATCTGCACATATGTTGCGCAATATAACTCACACCATTATTTTATTCGGCAATATCTCAAATGACATTCATTGTAGTTGGATTTTTCGTGAAAAGTTTCAATCATTTGATCTCCTCGTACATCAAATCAACACCTGAATGGGTCCGTGAAAATATTGATCAGATTCAAAAAAATGTACAAGATGAATTGAGTAAACGAAAACAACCAGTGATGGTTTCATTGTAATGATGGTAAATGCATTGTGATTCGGTATCCACGAAAATGTTGATGGAAGTTATTGGAAGAAACTTCATCGAATGTTCGTAGTTTTTCTGAGAAAGTTCGGACTTTAGTTTTGAAAGAGTTTGTGGCTAATTTCCAATTTGAAATACATTTTGTTTTTCATGATCTGAAAGACATCTGATATGTCCCTGGAGGGGTGTGTTGGGGAAGTTTTTACAAATGATTCAATAACTTCTTTCAGTGAAATAGTACCTAATTCTGATTCAAATATATGAATAAGGCATGTGAAACAACCCAAAAAAACTTTGTGTCTTAGTTTGTGTGTTTGTTTTTGGGGTCAACCTCTGCTTCTGCCATTATTTTCCTCAATATTTCAAAAAAGACGTGTCTTGAAATTTCACTCTACAAGACGAAGGGACGCCCTTGATTGTGGAAGAGAGACTAGGTCATAATTGGCAGACAAAACACAGGTAGTCTACATTGTTGCCAGTGGTTACCGGAATTGAAATAAGACGGCTATTGCTCGCGTTATACGATCTGAGTTATATAGTCAATGACTGCAGTCTTTGTATGATTTTTGGAGATTCTTTGTAGGTCCATCATGTTATTTGGACGGTTTTATATAATTTATCGGTTTGTTATGAAAAGATGATGGGATAGATTGTGGTTCAGAGTCAACTGTCCAATTTGAATTTATACAAGGTGAACACAGCTATGAAAAATATTTTTTTATTTTCTTAGTAGGTAATGTTGAAGGCTTATCAATAATTTTTGGTATTGTGGAATATACGTTTTTGAAAAACAGTTTATTTTTGCTTTATAAGCGATGACAAAAACGTATAAAAAGGATTTTTCCCACAGATTGAATATCCTGTAATCATTTAGCACAAATAAGCGGTTGAAAATAATAGAACTCACTCAATAGACCGTAAAATACCGTTTTTTTTTTCTCAATGAAAAATTGTATTTTTTCAATACTTTATTTTAACGGATTCAGAACTTGATTCTATAAGGTGAAATTTCAGGAAAAATGATGCTAATAAAACAAACCTGGGTGGAATCAGACGATCCGTTCCCTTCACTTTCCGATTGTGACGTTGCATTATATGATTTTTTTTTTGATATAATAAATACCAGCCTCGATATGTATAATCCGATATTATTCAGATTGTGTCATAATCATGACATGGTATAGGTACTTGAGAGTCTAAAGTTTATGTTCCACTCAGAAATCCCACAAAAAACTTTTGTGTGAATGTTCCAAAATATATCTTTCATATTTCATCCGGTTTCCTCGGAATTCCCCCAGAATTCCCACTATTTCCGTCATTTAGTTTTGAAATTTCATCAATATTTCGTCAAATTGACAGTTTTTTTTTCTGTAGGAATTCCGAGGGAATTCCGGTTTACGGGAATTCCAGTGTACACATTCTCCCTCAGTGGTCAACCCTTCGGAAAAAACAGACCCCCACCACACCTCTCCCGAGGCCGCACAAACAAAAATTGGACATAATTTTCCGGTTGTTTTACATCGTTGTAATGTATACTTGAATTAGAATGAGACAGTATGCCAAGTTTATGAAATATTTGAAAAAACTACACCCCACCACACCCCTCGAGACACGATATGTCTATCAGACCATGAGCATTTTGTCATCAAACATTTTTGTCGCCATAAAATGTATACCAAATTGAAAATTCGCCACAATATGTTTGAACAAAGTTACTTACTGTCGAGTTATGTGTGGAAGTGGTTAACTTCACGTCGGTCTCTAGTTGTAGCTCAACAGCTTGTACCATCGCCAATCTGACTAAACTAAAATATACCCACAGGTTAAATTAGCTGATTCGTGAAGAGCCTTATCGTTTCGCTCGTTTTCTACGCCATAGCAGCATTTGACATTATAATTTGAATATACATAAAACTTACCTGATAGAGCCTTGTGTTCAAACTGGGTTTTTCTGTTAACCAGCTGAAGTCAAAGTTCACAAAAACGAAAGTTGTGCTAGCCAAGGAATAATGATGATTAACCTTTCAACGTGTGTTTCCTATCGTTACTTGACCTCAGATATAATTGATGAAATATGACCAAACCCACCAGCTATTTTCGTCTCCGTCTAAATGAAAAAAAAATCTCTGAAACTCGCAGTTGAATGGATTTTTGAGAATTCTTTTTACTTTTTATTACGCTTGGGAAAGATATATGGAATCAATCGTGAATTGTTGTGATGCAAATATGAAGGAACACACTCACTCAATGGGATATATCAAATGATGTGTCATGTGATACATTGTTATTTGAAAAATTTGGGATGATTAGCTGGGAAAGTGAAAGGGGTGTAGTTATAATTATCATTCATTAGTAAAAAGAATTCCCAAACAAACCATGTTGAAAGATTAAACATTATTCCTTGGCTCGCACAAGTTTCGTTTTTCTGAACATTATTATTTGATAATCAGAAATTTGAAATTGTCAGTTTTTATAATTCTCAACGCTTTGAACTTTTCCTTTGACATACTTCATTTCGGGAGGATATTTCGAAAATTTGAGTGGGTCTAGTGACATAAAACAATGTTCCATTCAATGGTAAACCAAATTTCAAATCATTCATCCCAGAGATTTGAGAGATCATTTTGATACAAGTCTGAATTTTCAAAATTTGTCAATTTACCAATCGAAGAATTCTACTAAAATTGTGAATAATTAAATTCCACCATTTCAATTCTTTTCAGAAATATCTGGGTTTCATTTCCTATCAACCTGATGTCGCCATTTTTATTCTGGTCATTGAAATGATCCAAAAATTTGAATAGTTCACTCAATGAGATCTTTCAGATGATGTCTCACTCATAGTACATCGATACTGAAGAAGTTTTCACGCGTTTCGAGAATTTTTAAGAGTTGGGAAACCTGGTATATGTTAACCCGTTTCTTGTGATGTCGATAGGTTCCTACGACACATCTTGTATTCAGGCTTTTGATCATTAGGCGCGCTGATACAAGCAGCCTAGATCAACAGGTACTTGGTATTATGCAACGAGAATAAATATTGTTTTGGTTTCACCTGAACCGAGTCAATTCGATAAAAAAAAACAATCCTTTTGAGGGATTCAGTTTCATCTTATATTTTGTCACTCGAATTCATTTGATATATATTCCTAAGAGTACTGAATTACTTTCCTGTCAGGAATTCACCTGAAATAGTCAACGAAATCGTGATAAGTACTTGTTTCATAGTATGTTCACAAAAATGAGTCTACTAGCTTTGAATCCGGCCAAGATATCATGTATTATATATAATCTTATGCAAATTGACTATTTTGTGAATGTTTACACTTCATTTGACTCATTTCATGTTATCAGAATTTCTATGTTGGAAATGATTGCATTCACAATCCAATGTCAGACAGCTGTATCGACCTACCAGGTCTCATCAGTGACACTTGGCTGGATTGTGAACACAAACATTTCGAACTATCTACTCCTTTCTGAAAACTGATGCAGACGGTGTAAACCTGCAAGAGGCTACGCCATCTGCTGGGTGACGACCAAAGTCTCGAACTCGCACTGCCCAAGGCAGAGGAGACCTCTTACAGCGGGCCATCGTACGGCGAAGCCGCAACAAATAGCCCGCCGCGATCGATAATCGACTTCGATCAACTTGCAGAAAGCTGCAACCCTTCACAGAAATCAGAATTTCTATGTTCGAAATGATTGCATTCACAAATCCAGTGCCAAACAGCTGTTTCGACCCACCAGATCTCATCAGTGACACTTGGCTGGACTGTGAACACAAACATTTCGAACTATCTACTCCTTACGAAGTAAATCTCTGAAAACTGATGCAGACGGTGTAAACCTGCAAGAGGCAACGCCATCTGCTGGGTGACGACCAAAGTCTCAAACTCTCACTGCCCAAGACAGAGGAGACCTCTTACAGCGGGCCATTGTACAGCGAAGCCGCAACAAAAAGCCCGCCGCGATCGAGAAACGACTTCGGCCAACTTGCAGAAAGCTGCAACCCTTCACAGAAATCAGAATTTCTATGTGGCCAACTTGCAGAAAGCTGCAACCCTTCACAGAAATCAGAATTTCTATGCTTGAAATGATTGCATTCACAATACAATGCCAGACAGCTGTTTCGACCTACCAGGTCTCATCAGTGACACTTGGCTGGATTGTGAACACAAACATTTCGAACTATGTACTCCTTACGAAGTAAGTCTCTGAAAACTGATGCAGACGGTGTAAACCCGCAAGAGGCAACGCGGCTTCGCCGTACAATGGCCCGCTGTAAGAGGTCTCCTCTGTCTTGGGCAGTGAGAGTTTGAGACTTTGGTCGTCACCCAGCAGATGGCGTTGCCTCTTGCAGGTTTACACCGTCTGCATCAGTTTTCAGAGACTCACTTCGTAAGGAGTAGATAGTTCGAAATGTTTGTGTTCACAATCCAGCCAAGTGTCACTGATGAGACCTGGTAGGTCGAAACAGCTGTCTGGCATTGGATTGTGAATGCAATCATTTCAAACATAGAAATTCTGATTTCTGTGAAGGGTTGCAGCTTTCTGCAAGTTGGCCGAAGTCGATTTTCGATCGTGGCGGGATATTTGTTGCGGCTTCGCCGTACAATGGCCCGCTGTAAGAGGTCTCCTCTGTCTTGGGCAGTGAGAAATTGAAACTTTGGTCGTCTGCATCAGTTTTTTTATTTCATGTTGTTGTAAACACAATCTGAAGGGACTAATACAATATCTATCTATCAATGTCGAATCAGCTGTTCCGGGTTATTAGCAGTTTTATTTCGCCTTCGAGGAATCTTAAAAACAAAATAAAACTGTTTGTAACTGAACGGCTAGTTAGATTTTTTTGAATCACTTCGAGTTGGATAAAGAATTGCATAACCTCTTTAACATGATAGCACAAACCTCCTCTCCCATTTGAGAAAGTTGATACCATCCTCTTGGCCACGAGTGATGTCATACACCCTCATAACGTACTGAAAATGGTGGGTTTCTATATGAACTTTGTCCGACCTCGACATATAGTCCAGTTCAGGGGCTTGATTCTTGAGTTATTCGAATAGAATGACGTAGAGCGATATGAAGATGTACCCGTATTTATCTTAAAGGTACAGCCCCAGGTGTTAAGAAGGGGAAGGACTTTGTACGGCGTATATTTATACGACGATGAAAACATCTGATTTGGTTGTTCTCGAGGTAAAAGAGGCGAATTATTTAATGGAATTACTTTTATTATTTTTTCAGAACCTCCAACTGATAAAAGATTCAGGATGAAGAGTACAAAAACCGCCGCATTTGAAACATATAGAGGTGAATTGACGACCTTGCCTGATGCAACGGTCACTGTTAAGCCTACAGGTGAAGTCATTGTGAAGAAAACATCAAATGATGATGAGACACCCAATAGAATAACTGATGAAGACATTATTCGCGCAAATAAAGAAGAATCTGAAAACGGTAAAAATGTTGAAAAAAGTAATAAAAGGAAGCGTAAACAAGAAGTATCAAGTGGAAATAGTGAGAAGAAAAGAGTTGTAACGGAAACAGAAGCTGCAAAAGAGTTGAGTGAAAGTGACAAAAAAAAGAAGAAAATACCTAAGAACGAAATTCCAAAAAAATTACCGAGCAAAGTTATGAAGCCCAAGGGAAGGGTTACGCATAAGAGGAATAATTTAATTTTAAGTAAAAAAGATAAGTTGAAAAAGATCAAAAAACTCCAGAAAAAGGGTCAGTAGCAAAGCTATTAGTCAGGTTGATGTTGAATCATTTCATTGAATGTTTTCAATATTTGATTTGTTAATAAATTTCGAGTTACTGAAAATCATCTACACATCATTTAAAATAAGTGAAACACCGAGTAAATTGTTCTGGTATTAGGATTTCTATTTGAGGTTAGGACTTTCACGATGTTTGAAAATCCCAAACCGTAAAATTTTGTGAGCAACTATTACAGTTCAGTTTTTTTCACTTTTAATGTGAATGTTAACCATGAATTGTATGTGATAAACCTTGGTAATAATTTTAATCATTCCAAAATTTCAAAATAATATCGCAGCGCTACTTTGGCATTGTTTTAAACTCTTCACCAGAGAGCGTAGCTTATTTTGAAATCCTAATAGGTTATTAAGGAAAATTAATAGAAATTGAATCATTTTGCGAGCTGGATTAATTCCACATAAATATTAATTATCAACTGGTCGTGAATTTTGAAAAGTAATGATATTAGACATCCCACCCAGCCTTCTCAATCTTCAGCTCTCCAATCGTTTGATCCAGTAATGAAAGCTTATAAATATAATCCAAGAGAGAGATATAGTAAAATGATGTAACTGATACCGGTCTCCTGTTACAAGCCATAAAGTCAGCTGTGAAAAACAATTGATTCTGAACCTCATTAAACGTCTGTATTCATCGATCGATCCAATGATATGTCCATAAGGTTATCCTGGTAATACAATGTAGGTACTGTTTAAGCGTAGGTAGAGTTTCTTCTGACATGTAAAGGAGCTGTGAATTATTACCAACTAGTTACCCGCCCCGGCTTCGCACGGATAAAAATGGTTATTGTGGGTTGTCCCTAAGGGGATTGACATATACTATCGCGAACTTTTTTGTGTACAATGCTGTAGTAGATTATTTTGATCTATCTCGTAGGATTCAGCCAGCGTTTGCAATGTTAACGCAAAAAAATGTGTTCGTTCACATCACATTAGATAAGATTAGTAACCTCTAAAATTACCAGTGTCTCTCTACTAAATTTTGCATGTATCATACATATAAACCTTCATCTGGAATCACTATGTATCAAAAAAATGCATCAAAATCCGTTGCGTAGTTTTAAAGATCTTTGTTTTATACTTGGTAGTGATAAATCGATTTGATTTCTACAGCGCCCCTCACCTGCAATGCACGTTCGTATGAAAACGAACCAAAGGATATTTTTCAAATTCTCCCTCGTCAAATATTCTTACAAAGGCGCCCAGAAAACAGAGACCTGTGTTCCGCAATGTTTAGTGATCAGTGTTGAAAGAAACTCTATCCAAACATTTGGATGCAGCTTTTGCAAGATGCGGTCTTTGATGAAATTCAAAACAAAAACAGAAGTAACCACATTCTGCCAGGAAAAAACTCCAGGCTTGCGAGTTCATAACAAGATCTACAACCGTCTATATCTGTATACAGTTAATTTCAATAGATCACTACAAGGTTTGAGAAGATTGGGATTTTCCGGAATCTTTTTTATATTGAACAAAAAAGACCAAGATTCTAATTCAACTGTTCAAAGCTTTCATAAACTGAAATGTAATGTAGTGCCAAATGACACTAGAAGAATTCTGTTCATCTTGAAATAATTGAATTTTTTTAAGTACAATGAATGAGAACGGGATGAGTTGGTTCGGGGACTACAATGTAAATATGAGTTTGACAAGGTGTTTATGATCGGAAATTCACTGTAAAAGGAATTGCAGTGCTTCGATCTAACGGATTGGGCACTGCACTCCATTTTAGTAAATGTCAATATAACAGTGTTTCTGCTGAATTCAGGAAATGTACGATAAAGCAGAGGCGGTCGCCCAAGCGCGCCCTACCCTAACGCCGCTACTGTCCCTGAGATGTATAGTTATCGACAAAGTTAAGGTTTTGCTAGTATGTCAATATTAGGCCAGTGATAGATTATGAATAGAAGCACTGGAGAGTTGATAATTTGTTCTAGAACAAAACTTCTGTATAAGGATGAATAATACCCAAGAATATTGTAAAAGCTCTACATCAGGGGTGGCCAACGGTTGTATACTTCTTGAAATCTTAAATGGAACAGCATAGTTCAGTATGCATATTGTAGTATTTTTTGGTTTATATTTTTTGCCTTGTCACGATCGACTGGACTGATAGTGGCGATCGACCGGTTGCCCCCCTGCTCTACAGGAACTGGCACATTTGCTAATAAATTCATTATTTTTCCATCCCGATAATAATTGAAAAAATTGGGCACTAGCAAAGCGTTCATTACCTATTGCCATCTGTTGAACTGTCCAGATCGAATGTACGGTTTTGGCTGATTAATCGAGGCGATTGTTGTATATAGCTGACAGTATTTTCGCTAGCGCCCAAGGCATTTCACTACTCACTGCAGGGCGGAATCTGAGATTCGTGAAAGAAAACAGGAATGTATCGTGCGCAGAACAAATATAGTTGATAGCTGAATATCACTATTGTGGCAATTGTCTACCACTGTGATATCAACAATGAAAAGTAACTGTCATCAAAAATAATTTAATGATGTCACATCCATAAGCCTGAGGATGACAAGGATAATTCAAAACAATTCTAACCCCCCTTTCTTTACACATTTTTTTTGAAATTTGTCGCAGTGAAGCATGAACCTTGGTCTCAAGCAAATTGTATTAGAAATGTCATAGTTACTTCAGAAAGGAGTCTTTCAGGCATTTAATGATGGCTCATGATCGGGTTATTTTTATCGGGTATAAAGGGTGACAAATCTGTTTTTGAATGCATCAACTACGACTAGCATATATGCATATCTTCGAGAAAACTCAAAAAACGGGCCAACATTATCATGTGAATTGTGGCGAACGGCCTTCTAGATGAATGTATCGAGTGGAGCATTCCTGCGGTTTTGCCTGAGGGCCTTGGTTAAGAGTCAGCATAAAACCTGCAATATATCTTCCAAGAAATCTTCCGTCATCTTGTAGTAGGTGAAGATAATTACTCAATATTCTAGGGTTGTACCGTATCCGTCAGCAGCTTCAAAAGGATGTGTCAGAAGACCCACTTTCCATTAATTTTTTCCAGATGACGCACAGTCGCCATCTTGAAATTTTCATCTGTCAATTTTACTCCAAAATATAGTGTTCATGCATCAATTTCATCATCCCAAATTTTCATTTTTTGAGGTGACCCGTTCAAAGAATACAAAGGGGGGGAGGCATTAAAGATGGTTAAAAAATAATAATTTTTCTGCTATAACTCTTTTTTGTGAAATATGAATAGATTAGCATTAGATTTACTATGCAAATAATATTTATCAAACTTTGAAACCTTTGCTTTAAACATTTTTTCCTTGTCCTCATTTTTCAGTTGAATGTTGTTAAAAATTGTTATTATCAAGATTGCACTTTTTTTCTTCAACTTCTTTATTTGAGCTTTGAACTCAACAGTCCTACAGCCTTTATGAAGATCCATTATGGATATATCTTATGGCGCTCCACTAATACTAGGAATCCAGTAACACTGCGAGCTTAATAGATTAGATAACTTCAAAGGAATAGATCTAAGTTTACAAGTAAACTAGAAAGGCCTGTGCTGATTCTGTATTCATTGCCCTAAAGATGTGCCAGTGGAAAATGAGATCATTCAATGTGCTGCTCGCAGCGCTTAACAATTTCTATATAGTTTGAATACAAATTACATTTATAATCATAACTAAAACAATATATATCCTTTTATATCACCAAATTCAATATTTTGGGAAAGTGGCACTAACTCGGCGAAGCTAGGGTGGTTCATCAAAAGGTATTCACGAGCGGCACATGTTCCTGAACTTCCCAGAATATAATTATTAGGCATTCCAGATCAGGTTATGTCTGGGGGGCAAATACCAGTTCTAACCAATCACACACTTATAAAAAAGAAAACAAACGAAAGTTCCTGGGGGGCAGATGCCGCCGATTGGTTCATTTCGGTTTATTTGACATTTTTGACAAGTATCTGGAATGCCTAATATGATACTCTTAAAATCCCACACCCAACCATGAAATATAAAATCTTGGTGAAAAAAAAAATTATGATACTGTAGATTATTTCCACTATAATGACCTAATAAATTACGATCAAAACAATAAAATGGACGATAAGTAAGCAATCAGCAAGAGTAAATAAATAAATCAGAACATATGCAAAAATTATCATTCAAGTGTTATTCAATAGGTAGCGGAAATTTGCGAATAAGCACGGACTTGATCCCACTATAACCCAAAGCTTAAGCTTGAACCCAGGCACAGGAAATAAAAATATGGTACCAACTCGACGCAATGTACGTAATTTCCGCTTTCCACAAAAATAACGCTAATGTATTTGGTGAAAGAATATTAATAAGTAAAAATTGTCAAGCTGTGTGCACGTACCAATACACTTGGAAAAGAAGGACTTTGTATTTCGTGCAGAAAATTATTTATTAAATTTGTAACAGAGTGCTTTCGACAAAAAAGGTATCATCAGTGCTTACTCGTCAGGTGTACAAGAGCTGAAGCCATAAAAATAAAAATGTTTCCAAGGAACATAGATCTGTTCAGTACAACTTGGACCCAAGCGTAAAAAACCCTTTAGGAGAAATCAAAAAGTTCGTAATGAACCCCTCCCAAAATTACAGAAGACTGGTCAAAAATTCAAAATTACATTCAAACAAAAACATTAATTTGATGCGGTTACATCGATATTTTTCTTCTGAATGCCACTTACACTTACTTACACATGTTCAATTGATCATCCTGTATAACATTATATCTTTCATGAATGTTCACCTAATCACCCTGTATAAAATCAGGTCGGTCTCAAATGTTCAATTGATCATATAATATGGCTCAAAAGCTTGAATGGACACCCTGTATACAGTATACTGATGAAAAGCAGCTGACAGAATTGAAAAAAAAAAATTCGTTTCCAACTACTGCTCCGGGGCTTCGGTTTTTATTCCAGTCTTGTTCAAAGCAAGACAATTGGGGACTGAAAATTTCCAATTTTCATTCACCATTCTCTGAAGGGTGCACTGAAATTACCATCACTTAATGGGGAAGGGCAAATATTAAAAAAGGCCTCTCAGACTAGGAGACCTTTTTAACACGCTTTTTTAAAACGTTACCTTGGAGAGAAACTCCCGAGTTTAGGAAATGTCAGTCAAATTTTCAACCAACAATTAGTAGTTCTCAATAACAGCGATTGAATACGAACTAAATGGAGAAAAAAAATCATGCTGGTTCCGGAAAAACATTTTTGTGACTTACCAGCTTAATAACCCTGAATCTGTTTATGATTGGCCTCGACAACAACAAAATCAATCATAAAGATCAAACAGGCACTTCAATGACGAATTTTGAAGAAGTTCAATCCCCAATCGTGGGTTCAATAAGAATGATTCACTTGGAAAATTTAGATCTTCCCTGCGCATAAATTTCCTTGAAGAAAATTTTTCGAGGCGTAAAAATACGAGATTTGTGCCAATTTGTGGAAGCACTTAGGGGCCGTTCAAGTATTACGTAAGCATTATAGGGGGGGTGGGGGGTCTTTGCTTTTCTTATTTTCGATGACATGGGGGGTAGGGGAGTCTAGCTGATGATTACGTCATCGGTAGTTATTTACTTCTCTACACGAAACGCATTTTCGGGGATTTCCGCAAATATAAACGCATACGTTTAGGCACTTCTTTAGAACCGATTAGGGAAATTACCGCGCGCTGTTCAGTTGTCTTGATTCCCTCTGTCAGTGTATTGTTTCGTTTGGATACTATAGCGAGTAGACGTATTGTAAGCATAGCAAATCAAGTTAACATTTGTGTTACTGTTTTACTGTTGATTTCATTAGCTAAAGTTTCACGTTTTAATAAGATGTCGTTTCGAATAGACAAATCCAAGTTATACCCAAAATTGTTTGAAAGTTTTAAAAATTTTCATACAAGTACGCAAGTACAAAATGTACAAAAGTTAGTTAACGGCAGCAAGCGGCTACTAAGAATAAATCCAATCTACTACATGAGTGACGAAATCATTTTAGGTACCTATGAGTACCTACTAGAAATATTAGCCAAAAACGTTTCTCTTGAAATTTTGTAACAATAATTTAGACGTTTTATGATTAGAAAATATTCCGGCCAATCTCAAAGTATAGAGGTAAATATTCATCACATAGATTTATTTCTTAAGATTGACTCCGTCAATTGGTCACAAAATACAGGGTGCTAGTTTTCTGTATGTGATGGGTTCGATTCCCAGATTCAAAGATTATTTAGAGCCATAGGGCTAATGAACTGATGTGCATTATTCAAAATTTAGAGCATCATGATGTTGAATGGCTCGATGAGAACGACGTAGACATTTCAAAATCCAATGTCATCGAAAACTTAGAGTCACGGATTTGGGTTTCATGGACTGAAGACTGTTAATTTAAATTCAATAATATGTGTACCAAATATTTAAAATAAGTTTGTTATGTTCAAGAGATTATAATATTTTTGTCCCTTACTCTATGTTGAATACTGTATCAGTAAAATCAAATATCTATCCTGAATCTATTTTCTTTTTTTTTAATTATAATTATTATATATAAAAAAAAATTTTTTAATTGAAAAACGTTTACGTAAGTATGGGGGGAGGGGGTAAGAGACAAGGGGGGTAAATAATTGTAATAAATCTGCTTACGTAATATTTGAACGGCCCCTTATTTGAAAGCATTTCGAAATGAGTAGCATTCAGATACGATTCATGCGGCGACGTATAAACAAAGTACCTATCTGATAAAAAACAAGGGACAAACATGGGCAGTATTCAAGCATTAGAATTACATTCATACAAGGAGAAAAACTACAATATATATATATATATATATATATATATATATATATATATATATATATATATATATATATATATATTAGCATGAAAATTCTCACGGACAAAGTATGATGAGTTGTTTTTTCGGGTTTCATTCCGTGTTCTGTAGTTTTGATCCTCTGAAGGATAATTGTCACAAGAATTGTCGAGTTCGGAGGTCGAAACTCTAGACATCACCTAGAAGATGGCAAATGAGACTTTGCCGAAACGTTGTGACAATTATCCTTCAGAGGAGCAAAACCACAGAACACGGAATGAAACCCGAAAAAACGGTTCGGCTCCGATTTTGGAGCAATTTTCAAGAAGGCTAATGTGACTTCACAGGTAAAGATTTGGAACTTGACGCCTTTTTCCAGTTCTCGTCACGAGTTCTCTCCAAGGTCTCGATCTGCCTACTCCTTAGATTGAACTGGTTAATCTGAGGAGTATGTGAATATGCATTGAACCCCCTAGCAAAAAGGTGTCCAACTATCAAAGTTCAAATGGAAAGTGGGGTCGAGTAATACATATCGTGTGAGAAGGCACAAAATTATCTGATACAAGACCAAGACTTGTCTCTCGAGACCAAGATCAAGACTCTCCCAAGTCATTATTTTGGTCTCGAAAGAAAAATAATGAACTTTAATTTACTCAATATTGAGAAAAATTGATCGAAAATGTTATGGCAATTTATTTCAATTATTTATGTTTCATGTTCTTTATATTGGGTTTTCAATATTCGTTCACTGAAAATCGAAAATACATTTTTCAAATTCAGTATTGCAGTTTTACAGTTTACAACAAATAGATGTATGTTGTAAGGTCGTAGTGGTCCATACCTCCTACAACTGAAGAAAGAAAAAAAATGAACAAAGTTATTTGGTTTGAATTTGAAATTTTTCGAATTATTTTTGATACTGCGTTGTCACTTCCAGCTAAACTTGGCAACGATTTTTAATTTTTGTATTAACTCACCCTGCATATGAGTCATATTTATATTTAGAAATATCGCATAGAAGGTAGATAACATATTTATTTATTGCAAAATAGATACAGATTAGTAAGTTGCACCCACCAGAGTTCCCTACTAATTAAAAATAATAAATTATGATCAATATCTTATTATTTAGTCAGCTATGTGATACTTTCCCACTCCTACCCAGCAACTTTGATTTCGACGAAAATGTCGATATCATTAGGAGTCACAACGTTACTGTCGAATAGTAATCTTGGCCTGCTCACAAAATACCGAATGGTAATCATTCCGAAGGGACATTATCACAAATAAATGGTCATAAGTCCAAAACGTGACTGGTTAGGTATACGCATGATAATAGAAAGAAAGCAAATATTAACAGCTTCCCGAATTTTCAATTATATACAGGGTGTTCCATTTGGAATAATCAACTTAGGTAATTTTTCAAGCAAACAAAAAAACTATTCTTTACAACCCTGTATTGAAGTTACGGAGATAAGACTGATGTGTGGGAAGCCTTCAAGAATCACCTAACTCCAAACCAAATTCCTCTACATAGTACTTCTCAACTCGATATCAGCATTTTTAAAGCTCATGATTTCAGAAGAAAAAATTGAAATGATTCATATTTTGAAAACGGCAAGAGATAGGAATAGGAAAATATCAAGAGAATTTGTCAGGTTATTGTTGTAGATTCCGAAAATAATATTTTCTACAGGGTGTTCTGTTTGAGAAATAAAAGTTGCTACTACTTTCTTATAGAAGTGGCAACATCGCATTGTCAACAGTATTTTAGTTGGGTAGATAATTTCTGAATACGCTCTCCATTAAATTTTGAAAGTGATCCGTTGTCTGGTTCACCAGAAACGTCTAATGTGCCATCCACCATGAATCACCCTATATTGAATGCCTTTGTTAAAACAGATCTGTGGACTTTTCAATTCTCAACAGACTTGAAATTTGTGTCAATCGGAAAAAGTAAAAATCGCAGTGAATTTCACAAATATTCCCCGACTTGAGAACATTAATGTCGAAATAATTCGATTGTGGCTACTTTGAATGAATATAAAATCAGGATACCCAAAAATCATATCATACAGGAGAAATTAAGAGTTTTTCAAAAAATAAAGAAAATAAGAACAGGACGCCATGACTTTGTATGTATTTGAGTAGGTATAACTTTTGATTCTAAACAAATAACAATATATTGTATCTCTCTGAAAAAGGTACTTTATTCTTGGACGAATTTAATATTTCTTGACCTTGAACATGCACTAACAGCGCCGCGCTGAGCAAACTCGGTATCCCAGGTGAATTACTTGAGTGGAGTCCGTCCATTTATATTTCAACATTAGAAGGTGAGATCTTTAGGAAGTATTTGCAATCTAAAGCAAACTCCGTTATATGTCATATCATTCCAGCAGATGTGGTTACGTTATTGTGGTATCATTGAACACGCACACATATATGAAAAAAAAACATCAAATAGCCTGAAGCTAAGGTCACCAAAAATCAAGGAAATTGCCCGCATAAGATGACGAAGCGTGAAAATACCAGATTTGTGAAAAGCACTTATTTGAAAAAACAAATATTCATCTCCCATTCAGGTCAGCTGGTTGCATCCCATTTATTTTTCTCATCGTCGGTTCGTGACCGGGTGATGGCAGAATTTTTTTTGGCTGGCTCTGTTCAATAGGCAATAATTGGTTACCTAAAAGCCAGTCCCAGAAGGAGGTCTGCTTATCGAATACACCAACTGACTCGGTAGCATTGTGGATTTTCTGGGTTCCCTATAGTTGAAATAGCAAATGGGCTACCGAAAAAATCAGTAAGTCGCCCCAGAGCGCTATGGCACTCGAGAACATGAACCATCATTCGCCCACACAAGGTTCTGCCTCCTGTGAGCACACGTAAGAGGAATAAAATGAAAAGAATCACAAAGTTATATTATTAAAAAAAAAATGAAATGTCTATTTCCTGAATATATTTATCGTAAACTCTTATATGTTTCGTGTATAATATTTTCAGTAATAATTATTAATTCCATTTCTAGTAAAAAGCCTATTCATGTTGTGCAATATAAATGGTGGCTTCTGAGGTGACTTGAAAGTATTTTTTATATTTTCTAAGTTTGGTGTGTTGAAAATGTCATAATTAATAATTTTGTGGAGAGTAAAGTACCCCTTCTCGGCGCGCATGAATACTGCACTGCTGAACACTGGTGTGGAAATCCTTTTGCCAGACCTTCAAATGTTCCATGAAAAGAAATAGTTTCTACAGCTGAACTGATTCTGATTTTTCCAGTACTATTTCATTTTGGTCAGAACTTGAACTCCACTCAGTATAATATGGTCTGATTCTTACATGTTGAAATACTTTGATAACAGTTGATTGACTTGTCGTCATTTGCAGATACCTTCAGTACTATTTCCAAAGCTTGATTGTCCTTCAGTCTTTTGACATCACTGTCCCTCCTTAAACGAATATCAGGAAGTTTTCTAATTCGTTCAACTTGATTTTCCTGGATATCTAGTTCAAGACAACAAATTTTCAGGAGGCTACCAAATGTTAATTTCCATCTGGGAATCTCCACTTCAATGAAATCAGGATCGTTTGATCCACAGACTCGAATTTTCAAGACGAGATCTGAAATAAATTTAAAAACTAAATTGTAACGCGTTTTTTATTAATAAAAATTATCTAAACAGAACATTTTGAGCTATGTGAAAATTATAGAAATAAATCAAAACACAATGCCTCACTTGACTGAAATCAAATGTTAATAAAACAAAATGTATGATGATTGGTAAAAAAAAAAACAAAATTTAACATAATGATTAACAATGACACAATTGAAGAAGTCCAAAACTACAAATACTTGGTTTACATCGATCCACAATTGGAATTTGGAGCAGACTATGATTACACAAAGGAAAAAGTGGCCAATTATATCATTTCAACAAAAAAGTGTCTGTTTTTACTAAATTGTAAATCTATTATAACACCTCACATAGATTTTTGTGGTACACTGTTGCTCTTCATGAACAATGAGCATATTGAGGGATTTCAAAAATTTCATAATCACGCTATGAGAGCCATTCTGATGTGCAACAAACGTACACATATCCAGGAAATGCTTGACAACTTATCATCAATGAGTGTGATAGATAGATAGATAGTTTATTCGTCACAAAATATTATACACAATGTATAGACATCAATGCACAATACTTATCGGACTAGTCAAGTAACAAGGGAAAAGGTATCTTATTAAAATAAATCCACACATATATTACAAACATTATTAAAATAGTTATTTAAATTAAAACAATCAGGCTCTGAGGTAAGTACACTTCATGAAGTCATTTAAATCTTAAAATATCATATTCAGGAGCAGAGAAACTCGTCCACACTATAAAATGCTTTCTCACATAAAAAATTTTGCACCCTATTTTTGAATACCGAGTCGCAACCACTTACATTAATGAAATCCTTCATCTTATTAAAACACTTGATACCAGTATAGCTAGGTGATTTTTGACCAAGGAGTAGTCTGGAAAAGGGTTGATGGATATCGTCATTGGCCATAGTATTATGAGAATGGATTTCAATGTTTTTGAGATATTTATCTTCATTATCTCTTATGAGCACTATTATGTGAAATATATAGAAACAGGGCAATGTCATTATTCTTGATTTTATGAATAGAGGTTTACATGGGGCTAGAGGATGAGCATTATCCATTATTCCAATAATTTTTTTCTGAGATCGGAATGCTCGATCGAAGTTGTTTGAGGATCCCCAGAAAATTAAGCCATACTGTAGAGTTGATTGAGCCAGTCCGAAATATAGTATTCTCAGAACATCACATGATACCGTGTCTCTCAGATTTCTGATGATATATGCAATCGTACTGAGCTTTGAGCACACAGACAGTATGTGTTCTTCCCGTGTAAGTTTTCTATCCAATATCACACCTAAAAATTTCAAACTTTCTTTACTTTCTATTGTTCTTCCGTTGATAGTTAAGTACAGATCGGAACTTCTCTTGATATTTTTTGGGAGAAACCGGATGTGGTGTTTTGGGATTATTTAAAATAAGACTGTTGTCTTTCCAGAAGTTTTCCATTTCTTTAGATGCAATATTACTCTCTTTTGACTAATTTTTTGACTGTAGTATTGGACATCAGGATATTTGTATCGTCAGCATAGAGAATGATTTGATCGGCTGAAGAACATGCTCCTTTTAGATCACTCAAGAAAGTGATAAAGAAATGAGTTCTAAGCATGGAGCCTTGGGGAACCCCTTTATCAGCATTAATTCGAGCATTGGATTTTGCAGACCCAATCGCGAATCAAAGAATACCTTACAATATATTCAATTATGTATACAAAATAAAAAATAATATGCTTCCTTCGTACATGTTGAATTATATGGTCTATATCCATGACATTCACTCTCATAACAAACAAAATAGAGGTGCAAATGAATTTTACATCACTAGAGAAAAATGCCCGTTGTGATATGTTGTTCAATTATCATTATTCAATAAAGAATGCAATTGTTTCAATAAGTTTAAACTAAAATGTTCAGAATATGTCAAGTCCAAGTATTAGTATGTTTTGTATACCTATAGGTTTATAGTACCTAGTATGGAAGTGTAAGTGTTCATTTTTTTTTGTTTCATTTGAGTTTGTGAATTATTCAAAAATCATCATTTCCAAATTTCTTGAGAATCTGATCCCAAACCTGTACTTCACTACACAGGTTTCGGAATATAGCGACCACTGCACTGGTGAATAATAGCGCAAGACTTGAATACTGTTTTCAATAATTTCACTCGCTATTCATACTTCTCTTTTCATTTCATTCGGTAAAACATTTGAATGATCTGAATCATTTAAATGATTCCATTTGACATCTCGAGTGATTGCAATAATCAAATGACCGATTATTTTCTATTAAAATCATCCCATCACACAATACTGTACTCAAAAATGCAAAGTTGGCTCCATTACTTAGAGTACTAACTGTACTTCATTTGGGGAAGAGTAGAAATGATATCCTTCATTTGCTTCATTGCCTTGATTTTCTTCAAGCCAGGGTTTAACAAACTTATTCTAGGTAAATCAAACAATTACTATGTCCAAAGATTGTTTCATAGAGATATTTCATGTACTGAAAAATGAAAATTCCTAATGTTCTTGAAATTTTCAGATTTCAAGTCAAATCTAGAAAAAAAAGTTACCATCATTCTGGGAGCTGGGCAACGAAGTTGTAGGCATTTTTGCAAGGTGACTGTGCTGTTTTGTTCTGACTTTACCTCCTACATCAACTTGACAGTTTATAGATGGACTCTTGAGGTAATTTGGTGTAAATCTCAGACTCGGCTGATCCTGCTGAATTGCAATTTGATCTGAATCTGGATAACAGACTTCACTTGGTGTCAGGCCTTTGAAGTTTTTTATACTTTGGTCAGCTCCATTTTCAATGAGAAGCTTTGCAATGTCGTCATTTCCACGTTTACATGCCCAATGTAATGCAGTCCTGTTGGTTTTCAACTGTTAAATAACTCAATACTTTAATAAAAAACTTACCATCCATTCACCGAATTTTGGGAATTGATATCTATGTTCTGAGATAAAATATTAATTACTGCTTCTGAGTCTCCTATACAAGCCGCTTCCCGCAGCTTCTCTTCCAGAATAGCTGCCATTATTATTTCAAAACTTCTACAATCATTTTTTTTCTCAGTTTCTTTGATTCTTGAAATGGTAAACAACTAACCATAACCATACCATACACACAGACAGAAACATTAACCTGAAAATGTGGATTAGGCACATCTAAGGCTGGATTCAGACAGATCCGAAATCCGATCGTACGACGATCCGATAGCTAAATTTAAATTCAGACCAATCAGAAAGCTATCGGATTTCGGATCTGTCTGATTCCAACCTAAGGGCCGGTATTATAAAACTATTTTGACAGATAACTAGAAGTTAACTTGTGGAGTGACGTCACACGTTACAGTACTTCAAAAGGCATGAGTTAACTCTGTTGGTAGGAATGGGTATCAGTTAAAGTTAACTTTGTTTTATAATACCGGCCCTTAGGTGGCTATGTGTTTACTCCATTTAAGAGGTTTTCAGCAAATCAGACGACCGATATGGCCAACTTGTTGAAAAATTTGATGATGTAGGCGTAGTAGGACTGCAAAAAATCCGCCAGGTACCGGCACTCTTGCAGTGGAGATGACAGTCCTGTGTTGCCAAGTGGCCATGTCGTTGCGAATTCTGGTCCAGATTCTATTTCACGAATTTGATTATCGAATTGTTTAGAATATGCGTATATTTTCGGTACAGCGCATGTAACAGTCACAGTCTGAGCTACTCGAAAATCGAATTCGTGAAATAGAATCTGGGGGCAGATCAGTAGAAACACAAATTTATTCCAACTGAGAAATTATTTTCAAACTACATGAAATAAATAACGCATAAAGTTAAACACACATTTGGCGCGTTTTGGTGTTTTCAATAACCTCACATATCCAGTCCCGATAAATTCTCTATCCTTTTACAAAAACATCAGAATTGGCAACAGCGTGTTCCATGGATCGAGTGATCACTAAAATTAATAGAAATTTTCGATTACCAGCGCTCCCTCATGGCCACTGATGAACTACCACGCCTTGTCCACAGGTTTGTCTGAAACAATATCGCAACATTAGAAACACCAGTATATAGACATCTTAGGCCAGAGAACTCATTATGAGTTCTGTCTTAGGCACATCGTTGCCACAGCTGAAAAAAAATAGTAGTAGGTTTGAGAAAAAATCGGAGTAGAATTTGACTCGAGTGGAGAACTATTGCAGCCAAAAAGAGAAGTAGAAGAGTACATTTTGTTTCGTAAGTTTGACACTTGACAAAAAACCGAAAAGGTTTTGAAGTCAAGTAGTGAAGTAGTTATATATTCCATATATTTTTCTACACCATTTCGAAATATTCATAGAGGCAAAATCAAAACCGAATAATGCAGATCTTCAATACTCTATAATCTCAACAAAACATAGAAGGAAATATATATAGGATGTACACGAGTAGAACAAAATTTATAAATATGTGTATACAAACACATCACAGTCTCAGCTCACAAAACATATCAGACCAAAAAGAAGGAATTATTATCAAAACTACACTATATGTGATAAAAATTCTTACCAAAAGAATGAAGACTACGAACAAATGAACAGGGGAAAGCAATAATTCATATCACAACAACTTTTGAAAGAAAAAATCAAACACCATCATGAAAAAGATAGATAATAAAAAACAACAAAATATAATTATTGAGTATTGTATAAATACAGTTTTTGCTCTCCGTGGTATGAAACCACATTTGGTGTTCGTTTTGTTTCACAAAATAAAGATATTCAGGAAATATATATCATTAGATATAAAATCAACACTAATAAAATGCAAAAGCCCCAGTGATTGGTACTTATGACCCCGCTATATGTCAACAAAATATGAGATCAAATGAATAAAACTAGTAAAATAAATAAAACTTTTAACAAAATAAATAAAAATCTTCAACAAAACAAATCAGAATCTCAAAAATAAAAGCTCTCTGGGTTAATCAAATTTTGAACAAACCCATTTCCCATAAGATATTCGGATGTCTCTTTTTATCTTGTGAGCAAAGGCCATTGGAATTAGACAAAGGCAATCGAGTCTCTGTGTATGAGGGTTCACCCGATTAGAAAATCAGGCCCCTGGACCAGAAACGAATTTAAGCGGGATAGACAAACTTACAAAGAAGAGTAGATTTCGATAATTTGGAGTAGCGCAGTGAAACACGTGCAATGGAAGTAGATCTACTCTGAACGGAGTAGTGTGGCAACGCTGATCAGACAATGAAGTTAGGCATTCCAGATAACGTGATGTCTGGGGGGTATAAATACCAGTTTTAGCATGGAAATCACACTCTTTTGATAAAAACAAACGAGGGCCTGAATAGGTATTCCAGATACTTGTCAACATCTTGTCAAATGACGAAATGAACCAATACGGCGGCATCTGCCCCCAAGAAACTTCCCTTTTTTTTTCAAAAGAGTTTGATGGTAAAACTGCTATTTGCCCCTCAGACATCACGTGATCTGAAATCTGGAATGCCTGAGTACAGATACAATGAACCAATACAGTGGCATCTGCCCCCAGATTTTTTTTTTGTTTCTTTAAAAAGGTTGGTTATCCATGGTAAAACTGGTATTTACCCCCCCAGATATCATGTGATCTGGAATGCCTGAAGCAGAATTCATATAGGCACGATTTTCGGAAAGAAATTGTGATTAAAATTGCGAGAAATGGAGGTCGAACACTGGAATACTATTGGCCATTTTTCAGTTACTACTTTTTTATTCGTACGAATTTCGTGCCTACATGTATCCAGCTTAATAGGATAGGTTGAGGTCGTCAACTGCCATGTTTAAAGAAGAAATCGTCTTTCAGCGCTATCTATAAAACGGAAGACACTAGAAGGATTGGTCTTTTCGATGATGGAAACCTACATTCTTCTTCTTTTCAAGCTGCCTAAATATGAATCAATTTTATATGCCTTATTTACTACATGTTCCTATTTTCCTATCATATGCTTGCCTTTGAGACAGAATTTAATGTTATATTTTAGGAAGTTATATCCTATAATAAATATGAATGTTCATTGGGAACTGTAATATTTTGCTTCGGATATTCAGCCTTTCCATCATCAGTAAGTGTTTTGATAGCCTTTATTTATTACTACCCTGATCACATATCGTCGCTGCCAATGGCATACTGGCTTATCTGAAAATAATCGATTTTCTGAATTTTATATCAAAATGATCCGTATTTTTTTGTGATTTTTGAGCATAATGGCTTATTAATATTTTAAAAAATGACCACCAGGGAGCGCCTGAACCGTTATGCATTTTACCGCCATGTGCCGTGTTTTCTTTGCCATACCGGCTTTACCATATATATGTCTATGGTATTTATCCAACTATCGTTCAGAGAGGATATTGGCTCAGGTATGCATAATGGCTTATCTTCTTTAAAAATATTCAGACTAAAGATAAGCCTATATTGCCAGAAATGGAAATTAAACATATTCGAGTTATAACGGCTTATGTACAAAAAAAAATCATTTGGAACCTTCAGAGACGTAATTATGTTGTATGTTGTGTTTCCATAGAAGCCCAAAAAGGGTTTTTGATTTTCAATCGCTGTAATATCAAAAACTCTGAAGTCGCAGCCACGCTGGAAAATAAAAACTAGTATTGCAAAAACTTCAAACCGCTCTACTGAAAAGTTGACAAAACACGGATAATCCAGTATGCATTGGCAGCGACGATATAGCAATTTCTTCGAAACCAGCTTTTGCACAATTTCTTATAGTTAGCTTAATAATTTTTGTAATATCATGTGATTTTGTTGCTTCCTCAGTAAAATTATAAAAAATTGGCTGCTTCCAATTCTTCATTATTACCCGAAACATAATAAAAACCTGCAAACACAAAAACATAACAGCGTGGTCAGCAATAATATTTCTTCAGATCTTTTAACGTTTCCGATACAATGATTCCAGTTCAAGCAAGATTTGATACTCATTTCATCAAATATCAAACAACAATATTTCTCTAGGATATTTGAAGAGCTTTGCCTCCACTCTGATTCCATCGAATACAGTTTCACAAAATCTTTTCTGAAGAGGTATTCTATTCAATAATCTCATTACTGAATTGCGAGACGGAAGGGCAAATTTTTTTGACATCAATTCGTATATATTACCTCATTGTTTGTATATTGCAAGAGCTAGGATTTTTTCTCTCAGATTATACCTTCTTGTCTTTGGCTTCTTACTACAATAATCCAATTGCATTGCCATACAACTTTTTTTATTTGATCTATACATGTCAAATAAGACAAACAAATACAGATTCTTAGCAAAAATAAAAAAATTAGAGGTTGGTTACAAGCTCATGACAGTTTATTCATTAAGAATCTACCTTTTCAAACATTTCAGCACGGGCGTAGTCAGGTTTTCGTATCGGGGGGGGGAGGGGTTCAAGAAAATAAAAAGACCGGAAAGTACCTACATACATAAAGTACAGTATTGACTATATACCTAATAAACTTCTCTATAGACTATAAAAAAATAACGTTCTCTTATATACGGATTACAGAATATTCTATTTTTCTTTTTGAATATATCCACTACTTGACTTGGGTCAATTTCTATCGTATAGTGAATGTTCATGAGAGCCATGCCGTTCAGTCTGTTTTCACTCGTTGTGTTCCTCAAGTAGTTTTTAAGTCTTCTTAGGCTTGAAAAACTCCTTTCTGGGGTAGCAGTGGAAACAGGTATGGTAGCCAATATTTGCAACAATGTGTGAATATTTGGATATAGTTTTTGTTCGCAGTTATCTAAGCATTCCAGAGCTGATTTTGGAATAGGGGAGGCGAGAGTCATAGCTGCTTTCCACACTTCAAGTTCTGCTCTGACAACAGATGTACTTTTTTCGAGCAGCACTGCCGAATACATACAAAATGCCTCTTCAATTTCACAACTGGTCGCAAAATTTGACGGTAACACACCAGATAGTGCCGATACTACTTTACGGTGTTTTGTAAACCTCTCAATCAATTGCTGAATTGTATGGTCGAGAAAAGGGATGAATAAATTTCTTTTGTAATATGTGGATAATTCCGGCGCAGGAATATTAGAGCGATTCAACTGCCATCCGACAATACGTGGCATAAGCAGTATACCACCATTTTCTTCGAGTGAGACCTTTGCTTCTTCATAGAGATGGAGGTACTCTTCGTCAACTTTATCTCTCAAAAGTTGCAAAGCATTAATAACATTATCCACGTGGCTGAATGCTGTTATGAGGTCCACGTTAATTGCCTGCAATTTCTTTGACAGCGACAATGTATAGCAGTATAGCTCATGACTTTTTGAAAAGTTACTAGGCACATAACAAAATTCGAAGATCGAAGTGTGTTAAGCATTTGGACGGCTTGTTGCGATGCACAATCGCTGAATAAATTTCTCTAAATCCTAGCTTCCTTTACTTCTTTAATGATCTTGTGTTCAATAATTTCACCACAAATGTCAATTATTACATTTTGGATTTGTGGGCTCGTATAAAGGGCATTCTTCTGAGAAGTGACCAAATGCTCAGAAAGATCTTTATCCCCAGATTCGGCTGCGTACCGCAATAGTGCTCGAAAATTACCCTCATTCTGAAGTGGTTGTTCAGACTCTGGTGTTACGTGGATCCGTCCCGAATCAGTTTTACCTCTTAAAGGTATACCTTGTTTGCCGCAAAAAATTATTCCTTTTACAATAGGGATTAGTTTCTTTCAGTTTTCTTGTTGCTGTCTCTTTCTCTCAGAAGACAACTGCTCATCGACTGAAACAACCTGAGAAGACATTACTTTTAGGAAGTTATCTGCGAGTTCTGAATTTCGTTTGTGATATCCTGATTTTGCATGAGTTTCAAATATTTCTAGTGCATTCTTCTACTTGCAAAAACGATCGGTTACAAGCTGGCCGACCCGCTGATGGCCTCCTTTACCTTCATCAAGCGAACGTCTCATTACTACGCAAATTCTACAATATATATTATATATACTTAATATATAATAATTTTATATGAATGTTAATCTTAACTTTTCGGGGGGGTTTGAACCCTGACAACGCCCGTGCATTTCAGATTTGACAAACTCATCTGCTTCCTGCAAACATTTTTTAAAGAAAATTTTGATTTTGTAACAGGTGTAGCTTTCATTTTGAAATTAGAAGCCGTTCGGAAAAGATGCTTTGCCTTGGGTGTGAGTTGCTCACACCTAACAACATGACTTCAGCCATTATTAACCCTGTGCCTGAAAATTCAAATAGTAAAACTTCAAATGAAACAGTTATGCGAGCAAATGGAATATTTGGGGAACATATTTGTATAACACAAAATAGCAGTCCGAAATTTCGAAACCTGCATATAGAATGTTAAAAAAAATTTACATATTTTCAGAGCTAATTGTGATATATTAGGTAAATTGAAACAACTTCGCTTCACCCGCATTTACAAAACTATATAAAGATTAGTATGAGAAGTATAATGATCTTCAGTTCCAACTCCATCATTGCTCTTGCATAGGATGATCTTCTGAAACATTATCTGGCTATTCGGCTAAATCCCTACTGCCATCAATATAACTTTCATCGTTGTTGGCATTTTGTGTTTTCGTATATGTATGATCCCACAAGTCACGTTCTTCTTCACCAGTAATGGAATCAAAATGATATTCGTGGGGACATATTTATTTGGCGAAGCTCCTTTCTTCTGAAAATTATTTCTACCAAAATCAGAAATTGAGAAGTGTTTCCAGCATACCCTGCAGCTCTGATATATTCTCTCGATAATAATAATAGTTTATTGTTTTTTTTTATTGTATCTGGCATAATATGGAAAGTCAGTACAGTACAGTACATAGAAATTATATAATTGATATACTCAGGTGTCAAGAACAGTTTTTCACGCGAATTTTTGATAATACAAAAGCTAGAATTGTATTAAAAACAGATTATCGTTTACAAATAGAATATCTAAAATAAAGTAGTTTGAATAAATACATGCATAAAATATACAATCAGTTAAAATCTGTGTCTCCCAAATAGTCATTTATCGAATAGTACGCTGTTTTTGGCGAGATATTTTTTACTACTATTTTGAATTTATTCAAACAGGGTTATTGAAAAGAAATGAGTTTTTTTGTGAGGGTGACTTAAAAAAAACATATTTTGGAGGAACTTATAATATAATGAATATACATATGCACTGTACGAATCCAAAGTACTGAAAGTTGATGACGTCGGCTTGGCTCTGGTTTTATAGATTCTATCTATATGCCTGCGCTAAGTTAGTGCCTCGTGTCGGAGGCCATCATGGGCCTCCCATTGTTCTAGGTTCCATTACTTCTCCGCCTCTAAGGAAAATCCTGGAGGTAGCAACAGTATTTGAGGGTTCTCGGGGGTGTCTAGCATTTCTACATCTTATTGCTGCCAGGTACTGTTCATTTTTCTTCTTTGGAGAAGCTTGTGATTGAAAAATAATATAGGTAGTCATTTATTTGCACAAAACATTCAGGTTCCAGTTCTAGCACGAAAGTTCCTTGGTTTGAAACGACGTCTTTTTCATTTTTGCAAATTTGTTTAGCTAATGTACGTTCTGGAGAAATGATGATATATTTGGTGGATTTTCAGTTTCATGATTTCAGTGGGAATCGCTTGGCAATTGGATAGAGTTTCTGAATATTTCAGCATCTGCACTTCACACGGGGCGCCTTCTTGAACTTTAGTTGGTATGGTCTCGTGGTAAATATATTTTTCTGGCTTCACTTCTTGACATTCGGAGTCAAACAGCGTGTAGGTTTGCTCGTTTAGGACTGTTGTTGCAGGACTGGAAGGGAATATAAAAGGTAGTAATTGTAATTTTCCCTTTCCACTATCGGTATTTCAATTATAAAAATTAATTAGTTACTTTTACTGAAACTTTTGATCTTCACTATTTTTTCAAAAATCGGAATGTTTTCAATCTTTGATTTGGAAGGCAATTCATTTTTCGTCAAATGAGGATTAATTATTTTCTGATTCAATTTCCTTCAAAACATTTTCTATTTCTGAAATTCCATTTTTCGAAGTATTCTGATCCAAAGTGGAAGTTTCAGTACTTTTATTGAAAATTTCAATGGATTTTTGAAGAACTGTGAAATGTGTGTGACATATACTTGATGCAATTTTTTCTTATGGTTTTCGGCATAATCTATACAAAATCTCTGTTGGGTTTATAGAATTTTTATGTCCAAAAGTGAGTTCAAATGGGGTGGAATTCGTTGTACTATGAATTGAATTATATAATAGCAGAGTCCATTAAATTATCAGTTTCATTTGGATGCGAGTTTCTTAGTAAAATTATCAAATGTTCAATTAATGTTGAATGGAATCCTTCTGCGATACTATTCGATTCGTGATGGCAGGTGTAGTAAAATGAATTTTAATTTTTTGTAGATTTAAAATTTCTTTAACTGTCTCATTATTGAATTCAGTTCCATTGTCAATAAATAATTAGTTACGTTTTATTCTTACGAAAGTTTCAGACATTCTTCTGTAATTTGTTACGCTTTCATGATGGGTTCTTATGTTGATTTTGGTACATTTCATTTATTTGGGACCTCTGTGAAAAATGGTGTCTATATACATTGTTGAAGATTTGTATAGACGATATCTGTATGGAAATACAGTTATCTGCGCTAGTGAAGTCTCTCAAAAATTGAATAATTAAGTCTTCACTATTTTTTTCTGGAAGTTTTTGTGTTATTATCTTATGATGTTGATGATTCTCTTGATTTATTTCCATTCTATGATGAGGCTGCGGGAAAACGAAAATTTTATTAACTTTATCATTAATAATTTCGTCTAAAATTTTCATAACTTCATTTTTAGTTTAGTTTTATATAATTAAATGGTTATTTTTCTTTTAGGTCTTGAATTTGATGTTCGTTGAATTGGATTTTCAGATAATTGTGTCAAATATTCTAATGTTTCTTGATCAATGTCTTCTGGATCATTTTGTACGGATTCTGTCTCTAAGGCATTTGAAATATTGATGTTAATTCTGATAGAGCATCTGCGTTGGTGTTTATTTTCCCTTTTTTGTAAACGATTTCATAATAGAATTCTTTCAATTTCAAACGCCATCTCATTAAATCTGAGTTTGGCTCTTTTATATTGAAGATCCAAATGAGTGGTCTGCGATCAGTGTAAATAAAACATTTCCTTCCAAATTATTGATGTCTAAAGTACATAGTTGCCCGAACAATAGCAAGCAATTCTATTTCCATAGTGCTATATGCTCATTTTTATTCAATGTTCGATAGGCAACTGAAATTGGTTTATCAGATCCAATCGTTCCAAGCAAAAGGACCGTTCTCAAAGAGACATTTGATGCGTCCATAATTAATATAAACTTTTTTCAAAATCAGCTTACTCTAAAATTTATCAAAAGATGTTTACAGTGATTAAAAACTGTTGAATTTGATCATGAGTTATTTTTGCTCGTTTTTTGAGATATTCAGTCATAGGTTTTGTTACTTCTGCGAAAACTTTGATGAAGTTTCTGTAGTAACCTACAAGTACTAAGAAACTTTTTAATTCTTTTGTTGCTTTCGATAATGGGAAGTTCTTTATAGCAGATATTTTATGTGGGTTCGGTTTCACTCTTGAAGGTGTCATAACATGTGCTAAATAATTTACTTCTTTCGAAAATTCTGATTTGTTTACTTGGACTTTAAAATTAGCTTGTCTTAAAGCCGATTGCACCGCTCCTACTTAATGAAGGTTTAACGAAACTTGGCTCAATCACGAAGGAACAAGTAATCTGATTGGAAAATCCATAGCAACAAAACCTGGCTTGGATAAACCACAACTAAAGCAGAGCGGTGCAATTGGCCCAAAGTTTGTCAATATGTTCTTGGAGAGATGTGCTAAAAATTACTATGTCATCAAGGTTTCATTTCGTATTCCTCGTAGTAAATTATCTATTACTCTCTGATGTGCTTGGACTGTTCTTTTATCCGAATGGCATTCTCTTAAGTTCGTAATGACGATTTTCAGTAAAAAAAGCAGTTTTTTGTATGTCATTTGTGCCCATTTCGATTTGATAAAAACCGTTGGCTAACTCAAGTGTAGTGAAATATTGACACCTTCCTAATTTATCAAGAATATCTGTTTTTCAAGATAGTGGATATTTATCGTCAACTGTTTTCTCATTTAATTTTCTGTAATCAATTGTAACATGTAAATAATTCACCTTTCTAAATTTCCATTCATAATCAAAGATTTATTCAATGAAGGTTTTATGATAAAAACAAACAAAACAAAAGCTGGTAGAAAAGTGACGATTTATTCAACATTCAATTTTAAAACAACACTGGTCATTTCATTATTTCATGCCAAACATCACAGCATTGATGACCTAAAACAAAGAATGATATGTTATATTTACCATTTGAATGTGATAATACACTTACCATGAGAGAATCCAACGTTTATCAGTGCTTTGCGTGGGTTGTTTCATTCGTAATTACTTCGTAGGCCGACTCTGTTACGTTTTGCCTTCGCCCTGTTTTAACCTAGAACGGAACGAAATATTATTTCACATGACTTCTACTGGATATAACATCTCACAAATTATGCCTGTGTATACAATAACGTGGACCAAACCAGTAGTAGAATTAGAATTATTTTGCTCAATGTGAACTTTTTTCCGCAGCGAGCATGAGAATTTACGGTAGATGTTCACAATTTTTGTTTCTCAGTGTATGATTAATATAAAAAATCGCAATGATATAATGAGGAAACTTATATCCAGGAAGAGACTCCGTTTACACAGAATTGAAATAACTCAATTATTCTTGGAGATATATGATTTTGAACACAACGATATTTTTCTAGCGTAGCACATGACCGACTATACCTAGTCGAGCGCTTCGTTACGAATGAGATCCCAACGGCTGAATGCAACACCTGCAACCTTAAAAGGTTTCCCCGAAATTACCCCTCTACCCGACCCACAGGTGAAATTCCTTGAATATAATCATTTTCGGGATTCGGAACCACTGTAGCGTTCCCTCCGAAGGACGGCATATCCTCAATATATCTTGTGATTATTGATACATTGCCTGCGAGCTATGAATCGGCTTTCGACGCGGTCTTTCCCTGCATGTTGTCACCCATCCAAGTACTAACCACGCTCGAATTTTAGATATCGAATAACTGTCAGTCAACCTGAAGTGCTGGACCGTGCCACCAAAAATTGTTATTCTTTCAAAATCATTTCTTGATAATTCTCGCCATTCTCAGATTGAAGAATATTTTGTTTGATAATTCATCCGCAATGGACATGAATATCAATTCATTTTCTCTCCAGAACCGAATTGAAAATGTTAGTGATAATAACATTAAGAATGTTAGTTGTTAATTTAGAGTTCATCACCTTTTCTTGAGGAGAGCACTTTCAAGCTTTACACGAGTTTTTCAAGGTTAAACAATCACTAGAATTGATAACACTTTATTCCAATATTTCGACAGTTGTTACTGTCATCGTCAGGGAAGCTACAAATAATATCATATATGAAGAACTAACAGGAAAATGAATTATTACTCACAGTGTCGGCGAGAATGTATGCTTTTATGTTTCGATTTGAGCAACAGGAGATCGAAGGAAAAAATGTTTATATCAAAACTTTTTTGTTTGAGATATGAATTGTTTAGTCAAAGTCATTTTTGTTTTGTTTTTAAGGAAAATTTGTTTTTCAGGTTAGGAATAAATAGACAGAAAGATGAAGTTTCAAAATATATGATACAGCGGCTGTTATATAACTGAAGTGCCAATTCATAATGATTATAGAAGCCAAATACAATTATTTTAAGTTATTGAACTATGGAATAATAGTTGCGGGTTTTTTTAAGTTATAATAAATATGAATAAATTTCACTGATATGATTGAGATCAGTTCTTTCATTCAAGCAATTGTCCGATTGTGTGTTATAAGCCATCTCCATAAATAGTCTCTTGGAATAATTACATTCCTTTGTTAGAATTTTTGTGTTATTGAAATCCATGAGATGTCCTGTCTCTTTAACATGTTCACTAAGGGCGCATCTCTCAGGGTGGAAGCCTGCAATCACTTTTGTGTGATATTATACGATCTTTTAAGGTCCTTGAAGTTTGACCTGTATAGGTTTTTTCGCAATTTGAACAAGGAATGCAATATACTACTTCTGATTGAGAAGTTAATGGAGTTTTTTCTTCAACTATGCTAAAAATGGAATTTATACTCAAAACTGTTCTATTAGCGATTTTGATGTTATCAAATTCTTTGAAAATCCGAACGAGTTTGGGTGTAACATCTCTGATAAAAGGAAGGGAAATGAAATTGGATTAATATTTTCAGTATTTATATTAGTTCCGAAATCGTTATTTAGTGATTTCAAATTTTTTTGATGGAAAGAACAATCGGAAACACGTATACGATGTTTCATTTGTTTGAATAAATTTATTTTTATGTATTGTTTTTGATAAGAGTGGTAATTCATGAATCTACCACTACTTATCGGTTTTCTGTACCAATCGATACAGTGGTGCGATAGATTTTTGTATCTAGGAAAGGAATACTTTGGTTTTCATCTTCACATTCGATGGTAAACTGAATATAAGGGTCATAACTATTGAATACATCGAGTACTTCTGTAATTCCATATTGGGGTAGAGCTATGATTATGTCGTCTACAAATTTTTTAATGAAAAAGAGAAAGGTGAAACATATAATATCATATCCAGTAGGTCGTCCATGACGTAAGATGCTAATATTGGACTTATTATGGCTCCCATTGGAGATCCAAAAATTTGTTCGAAAAATGTATTTTCGAAAGAAAAATAGGTGTTATTGAACAAAAAGGTTAATAATTCAAAAACGGTTTCTTTATCAATATTACTATGGTTGCTGATACGATCCCATTTTTTATCAATAGCTCATAAACAAGCATCTAAATAAACATTGCTGAAGAGAGATACCACATCCAAACTTGCCAACACATAACCTTCAGGAAGTTTCATCTGATTGAAAAGATTTGATACTTCAAAGGAATCTTTGATATAATATTCATTATCACAGTCATATTCATTGGTCAGAATATCATTTAAAAAAGATGTTAAATGTTGGGTTGCCAATCGACGAAATAATTGGTCTTGCTGATAAAATGGGTTTGTGAATTTTTGGTAAGGCGTAGAACTTTGGACAGATACCATTGTATTTGGTGAGCTTTTTTTTTTTAATTTCATCGATTTGATTCGAGTCGAATGAACTTTTGATGAGTTGATTACATTTTCATCGAATATGGGGTGTAGAGTCTCTAGGAATAGAACTGTACGATTGGCAATTTTCTATTAACTGATTTGAAATATTGTTGTATTGATATCTATCTGAAATAACTGTGACATTACCTTTGTCGTTTTTGGTGACTACTAGTTGTGGATTATTCCTCAGGAAAAATTTTATTATAAAGTTTGTGGAATAAAGTTGAAGAATGTTTTGAAGAATGAACATAATTTGTTATAACATTGGTGGAACGTGCAAAAATTTTTTTTTGATAGGAGAATTATCTAAATGAGATACTTAGTTAGAAAAAACAACTTTCAATTTTTCCGGAAATGACATCAACTTTCGATTTTTGAATGGGACACCCTGTATATTGTTACATGATCGGTTAGGGATGATCATGAGGAATCCAACGATACTAGGTTTTATGATGTTATCTCCAATGACTGCGGAGATATCGCCATTTATATTATCCATAAGCTCAACTAGTAGGAGAGAGAAACTTTTACTGGCGGGTCAATCCAATTCTCTCTCCCACTCATTGAGCTTATGAATAAAATAAATGGCGATATCTCCGTAGTCATCGGAGATAACACCATAAAACTTGGTATCGTTGGATTCATCATGATCATCCCTAACAGATCATGTAACAATATACAGGGTGTCCCATTCAAAAATCGAAAGTTGATGTCATTTCCGGAAAAATTGGAAGTTGTTTTTTTCTTTCGGATATGTCGAGAAGTGCTGCTCAGCGAGCATATTCAATGTTCCAAATTTCAGAAATATAGCTAAAGAAGCAACGGAGAAAACGGGGGTGTACCCTGAGTCTGTGTCACACGGTATATATATATATATATATATATATATATATATATATATATATATATATATATATATATATACATGTCCATATGAAAATGATCGTGGAAGAGAAGTCATAATAACACACTTTATTCTTGGAACGTTCAATTTATGCTCCATATAGATTGGGATGTCCCGGCCTTTTATGGAATATGCCCGTTCCACTAAAAATATTTCCGGAAAATACCCACAAAATCATTCCAGGAACATATTATTTTGACAAAGATTCGTTGGCAATCGTAGACCAATTCACTGACCCCGACCATACAAGAAACGCACGACTATTTGAATTTCCTGTCAATATTTTCAATTGTTATTTGTTTTTTGTTCAACCGCTGTGACACGACAAAGATTCACTTCGGTATCACTCAAGCGGTATATTGCTTTCTCTGTCTTATTCACATGAGGAAGATATCCCGCTGCCTAAAATTTGGTCATTTTTATGTCAACCGTTTTTGAACCAAAGCTTAATCGAGAACGACTAATGTAGTCTTATCTGCCAGTTTTGTAGTAGTTTCCTAGTGTTTTATTGTTGAATAGTGTTGGGAATGCAGAATGCAAAGTGTATATCTAATCTTGGTAGAATATTTGGAAAATGTTCGTGTCCGGTTTACCTATTTTGTTGTCGAGTATGAAAGTATTTCATTTGTGCCAACGGTAAACGTCTAGCTGAAGGAACATTTTTCGGAATAAAGAATTGATGAAACTCAATGAGAACGAAGAGATGAGTGGTTGGGAGTATCTCAAAATTAGTGTGAGTAGAAACGTTGTCCTCAGTATACATTAATAACCTATCGTTCCATCATAATATATTCATCAAGTACTGTTGATCTATTTTTGATATTTTTTTTGTTTTAGCTGATAAGTATGGCCATAATATTTCATGGAGAATTTTGCAACACAAGTACTCTTCATGTTCAACGATAAATTATGAATTGGCATGTATTATGCATAGTTATGGTTCGAGCGAAATGAGATTAGTTTGTTGGATTAACTACACGAATCTGAAGATCTGTGTAGTATGTGGTGAGTTCAGTTTATAGTTCTTAGTTGGTTTTCAATAATATATGCGAATAATTCAGAAGTCAGAAGAAATATTTTATAAAAGAATCCAAGAAAAATAGAAATAGGTACCAGTGTTGTCAGAAAATTACTGAGTTGTAACAAAATGCAGCTAATGGTGATGGTAGACATCGTGACATTTCTTCAACGCAATATCCCTAGAAGATTTTGGCAATACCCGCTTCCATTTGTCGTCATCATCGGATAGTTCGAAATCATCCCCTTTATCGAAATTTCTGTATAGAGTCGAACCCACAACACGCCAACATGAGTATCTTAATGGATTCTCAGAAACATTGTCCAGCATCCTTGAATACCACCTATCGAGTTTAGTATCTAATAAATCCTCAGTGGTCTCGGCACAGATGAGAGGTTTGCTGATAACATCCGGAACCGGAACAGAACGAGACAACAAATCAGGGACGACATGCTCCTTTCTTTTACGGTTTACGATGTATCAAAGTGAAGTTATATTGCTGAAGCTTCAGAGCCCACCTCCCTAGGCGGCCCGAAGGATCCTTCAAGTTATTAAGCCAGCATATTGACCAATGATCCGTTACGACCCGGAAATGAGTACTTTCTATGTAGGGGCGTAACTTCTCGATACTCCATAGAACTGCCAAGCACTCACGCTCTGTTGTAGAGTACTTCTGCTCCTGTTTTGTTAAAGATCTTGAGAGGTAGCATACGACCTTCTCACCAACACCAGGATGATTTTGAGTTAATACGGCACCAATGCCGTATCCACTAGCGTCAGTCTGGATAGTAAACTCCAGATCAAAGTTAGGGCATGATAAAACAGGGGCTGATATCAAATGTTCCTTAATACTTTTGAGCGCTTCCTCTTGGCACGAAGTCCAACAAAATTTCACATTTTTCTTCATAAGTTCAGTAAGAGGTTGGATGAGGGACGAAAAATTAGGAATGAACCGGCGAGGCTGTACCGATTATGCTGCGAGCTTCAGATACCTTCGAGGGTGAGGGAATGTTCAAGATAGCCTGAACCTTTTCGGGGTTCGCGTGAAGGCCATTCACATCTACAACATATCCCAAATACTGCAGTTCTGGTCTACAGAATTTACATTTCTCTCTACTGAGCGTTAGATCAGCCGACATTAGACGAGAGAATATTTTGGATAAGATTCCCATATGTTTATCAAGAGTCTGAGACACCACGACAATGTCGTCTAAGTAGACGAAAGCGAAAGGCTCCAGATCAGCCCCAAGGACTCCATCAATAAGTCTCTGCAAAGTAGCAGGTGCAGTATGAAGGCCAAATAGAAGTCGCTTGAAATGAAAGCTACTGTGGAAGCTGTATATTGACGAGAGCCTTCAGCAACGGGTATCTGCCAGTAGGCAGACTTTATATCTATACTTGACAAGAATCGAGCATCCCTTAGCCGATCCAAGATATTTGTAACAAAAGGGAGGGAATAAGCATCTCGTTAGGTTATATGATTTAATTTCCGAAAGTCTACGCAGACGCAATAGGAGTTATCTTTCTTGCGCACCATTACAACAGGACTGCTCCACGGGCTGTTGGAAGGTTCGATAACATCCAGTTTCAGCATTTTCTGTAGCTCATCATCCATATATTCATCAAGGTGGGAGAAACTGGGTAGAAACGCTGTTTGATAGGTTGTACATTATTGAAAAGCTCTATAGTGTGTTATACAGCATCAGTACATCCTAACCCCTCACCCATTTTTTCAAATGTTTCCGCAATAAGTTTCTCCAGAGCATTAGTCTGGTCAGGTGTTAACGAACTGGGAGGCTGTAAAGAAGAAACAGTATCAACGTTCGCAAGCAAAGAGAATTTCCATTCATCAGACCTTAGATCTGGAAAAATGCCCATTCTTATCCAGAAGTCAATGCCTAGGATTAATGTTTGATTTAAGTCTAGAACAACTAGAATATCAATTAATTTTTCCCTTTCGCGGAGTTTAACTGGAGCTCTAAGTGCCCCTAAACAAGGATAATTACTTCCGTTTGCCACAGTTACTGTCGGTATATCGGAACGTTCCAATTTAATGAGTCCAATACTCTTCAAAATATCCCAGCCTTCATTCCCTATAATAGTTGTGCTTGCACCTGAATGAGATGATACATAATCTGACACATACTTAAGAGGACTAGACACATTTTCGACCATATATACAACTAGAGACGAAAGTTGGTCATTATCTAACGCTTCGACTGACAGTTTCCCTGTAATTTATTACAACGAGGACAACTACGTATCGTAACATCCTGATGTCCACATCTATAACAATAACGTTTCTGTGGTTGGTTGCAGCTACTGGATAGATAATCTGAACTACCACAGTTCCAGCATTTCCATCCATTCATATTCGATTCCCTATTGGATTCACGGAAGAATCGTTGAATCTCTTAATGGGCCTGCGAATATTACCTGTGTTTCTTCGGGAGATATCAGAACTTGTGGAAGCGTAGGCTACTTCTGGGATTAAACTTCTATTAAACTTCTATTTTTATGGGGGGGGGGAAGAACATAGAATTTGCCAACTGCCTCTTAGAATCAAGTTTTCTACAAGAATCCAAGAGTTGTGTTATGGAAGTTATGTTTCCAAAGGCAAGAAAAGGCTGATAATATGGATCAATTCTCTCTAGAATTATTTCCACTTGAGTTCCTTCAGACACCAGGTTTCTCATTTTTTTGCAAAGTCCCTTCATACTGGCAATATGAAGGCCAATATATTCATTGGGTCCTTGAGAGCGTCGTTTAATTTCTTCGAAAAGATCGCAATCAAAATTTTCAGGAAGAAACTGCTCACGCATCAAATTAACCAACGAGTCCCAATCTGTCGCCCAATCTTTTACCATATTGAACCACGTACAGGCATCTTCCTCAAACAGATCTACAGCATCTCGGAATAAAAGAGCTTTCGAGATACCTCTAGAACATCTATATACATTAGTAAATAATTTCCTCAAAACCCGACACTTAATAAATTTTGGCGTAAAATTCGGCTTTATCCGACAAGGTATAATTCCTTTTCCACACAATTTGTCCCACCGACAATGTCAAAGGCCTATGTATCAAATTATACCTCTGGGCATATTTTTCGTAAGACTGGGCTAAACTATTCTCAACATCGTTGAAAATTAGGCGGAAATTTTCCAAATACTCGGAAAGGGGTTCTCTACTAGCAGATTCTAACGTGCCCTCCGCGTTTTCGATTCGATGACGATCTCCGGAAATAAATGGTTGTCTACCAAAGTTCAGATAGGCCGAACTGAATCCCGTTACGTCGTGTACAGCGGTCCTCAGGGCAAACCCGATTTTCGACAAGTTATTATCCCACGTCCTCTGATCTGAACGATTAAAAGATCTCAAGGCAGTCCCCACTACACGATTCACTCTTTCCGTAGGATTTACATGAGGGCTATAGTTTGCGTTGAAAACAATTTTACACCCGTACGATTTTACCATCTCCGAAAACAGCTTGGAAACACACTGCTTCCCGTTATCGCAGATGAGACGTTCCGGTACTGCATAAATATGGAAAACGTCCTGTTCAATATATCTGGTAACCGAAGCACTAGAAGCCACCTTCAGAGGAAACAATAAGGTCTATTTGGTAAAAAGATCTGAAACAACTAGATTGAACCTATTTTTATTACGAGTCATCGGTAGCGGACCAACAATATCTGTATATATTATTTTCCAAGGACGTGAAACTACTCTGATAGACATCTCTCCATGAGGTAGTCGTTGTTCCGGTTTTTGCGCTTTACAAACTTCGCAGGATCCAACATATCTCTTGACATCCGTAAGAATACCCGGCCAATAATATGCTTCCGCAACTCTTTTGCGCGATTTTAAAAACTCCCAAGTGCGCGGCATGTGGTTCATCGTGATTCTCAGAAATAATTTGTCGGCAGGCCGACTTAGGTACTACTATTTTCCAATCTAGCTCTTCGTCAAACCGCGGATGACCTGAACTGATGTTTCGATATAAGATATATATAACTTTAAATTCTGGATATTTGGAGGGATTAGATTGAACATTACTAAGTAAGCGATTGTACCAAGGGTCGCTCTGTGCATTGCCGATGCCGATGCTCATAACAACCCGAGACAAGGCTTCTGGTACCACATGTGATTTTCCCTTTTTATGGACTATACTGAAGTCATAGCCTTGAAGGCGTGAACCCCAACGAGCAAGTCTGCTGGATGGATTTTGGAGTATGCAACCAAATCAACGAATCTGAATCAGAAAACAACCACGCCCAACTTGAGAGGCGTCACACTGGGGTACAAATTCCCTTGTATAATCAGGTTATATCAATATCGGTGCCGAAACTAAACACTGTTTGATATCTTGGAAAGCTCTCTCACATTTTTTATCCCAGTTGAAACGAACATTTTTCTTAGTCAAATACGTCAACGGTGTCATTCTAGTATCGAAGTTCGTAACAAATCTCCTATACCAGGAAACCATACCGACGAATCTACGAACCTCTTTAACGTTCTTCGGAGTGGGGTAGTTCAACATGTACTCAACTTTGGCCGGATCTGTGCCTAAACCCTCTTCGTTTACTAGATACCCAAGATAGCGCAACTCCTTCATCATAAAACGGCATTTATTCTTATTCAGGCTGAGACCTGCATCAGTAAGTTTTTGCAAAATCTTTTCTAAAACAGAGAAATGGGAGTCAAAATCAGGGGACACGATAATTATATCGTCCAGATATACAAAGACTGACTTTTCTGATTCTGCTCCTAAAACTCCTTCCAAAAATTGCTGCCAGGTAGCGGTGGCATTATGGAGCCCGAACGGCATCCTATTGAACCTGTATAGACCTTTTCCGGGAACAGTAAACGTTGTCTTGTTCCTGCTGTCCTCTTCCGATTCAATCTGCCAGTAAGCCGATATCAATGGCTGACAAAAATTTGGCACCTCGCAAGCGATCCAGAATCGCGTTCACGTATGGTAGTGGATACGCATCCCTAAGCGTTACAGAGTTTACTTTCCTAAAGTCGACACAGAACCGATACTCTCCAGACAACTTCCTAACAACCACAACCGGCGATGACCAAGGCGAGCTACGTGGTTCAATAACTCCTAGATCCAGCATCTTGTCAATTCCTCATTTATAACCTTTTGAATATATGGCGAGACATTGTAATACCTTTGCTTGATCGGTTCACTTGAACCCGTATTGATTCTGTGTTTCACCCCTTTGGCACACCTTAAGCCTGAACCCATCTTCCTAAAAAAATGCGAAAGAAAACTGTTCAACCGTTCTGTTTGTTCCTAATTGGTCCCCTCTATTGAATGTACAGCTAGTTTCCTCTCCTCATTCGTGGGAAAATGCCAAATATTTTTCGAAAAATCCGTGATTAATTCCATATCGCGCCAAAAATCAATACCAAAAATGATATCACCTACGATATCTACAACTATAAGACATTTTATTAACTTACATATATTTTCTAAAACAACAGGAATATTAACTTGCCCTAGAACTGAACAAACTGCACCGTTGGCCACTTTAATCGAATGGGTATATTCTTCCAAGGATAATCCAAAATTTTTCAATTTGGTCCAACCGGACCTACCGATGATACTCTGGGTCGCTCCCGAATCCAACAATCCTCGAAAATTGATCTCAAAAATATTTACGTCCAAATAAGGCCTTGGATCGTTACCGATTACTTTGAAAATACCGTCAATATGGACCTTCTTGAACTCTAACCCAACGAATTCCAGCCAAGACGCCCAAGAATCATCAGAAGGTCTCGATTCCAATTCAACTTCAAGAGGGGCCATCGTTTGGGTTAACGACGACCCGAATCTCCGTTTATTGAGTGACAATCGCATTTATATTTGGTTACTCCTGCTCTTCCACAACGAAAGCAAAATAATTTATCTTTGGATCTTGCACACTTCAAAAATGTGTGACCTTCATCGCCACAGTTTCAACAATTCACTGAACTAATCCGTACCGGATGATTCCGAATTGAAATTTCTGCACGGCCTCTACAATAAGCTAGATCAGGTTCTGATAAATTGACGGAATTGACAGATCTTCCTCTCTGGTTGAACCGATTTGACATATCACGCGATGACTCTAATTTTTTACATAGTAGTTTCAGTTCATGCACAGTCGCGTAAGAAGCTAAGCCTAATTTTTCGATATAGTATGGTTTAATAATACGGCGAATTATTTCTGATTTTTCCCCCTCAGAGAGCGGTGACGGTAGCCTATTGAACATATTCAAAATCCTTGCAAAAAATTCCCCTACTGGTTCATTTTGCCCTTGATGACTTCTACGAATCTCTTCTAGAAAATCGGTTTGAAAGCCTGTTGGTAAAAATTCATTTTGTAATTCCCTTACAAATTCTGGCCACGAACTTATACTATGCCTTACCGAACGGTACCAACTTTTAGCTCTCCCATCCAAAAGATCAATAATACCAAAAAACATTTCTGTATTAGAAACCCCTCGCGCGACGCTGTATTCTTCAACTCATTCTAAAAATGCGCTCACACTCAATGTGCCCTTTACCCCAGTGAATCTAAAATCCCACTTGTGTATGGGGCTGCTGGATGCAAAAGAAGCGGTTGATGGTGTTACGTTGGACAATGATAGTGTTTGAAAAGTCGATGGAGCAGTGACTGTTAAATCTCCATCTTTCATCTTTTCATCGAAACTAAGTTCAACATTACTCAACTGGTCGATTGAATTTTTCAAACTTTTTTTCAAAATATCATCATCCGTTTCTAAGAAACATTTCCCAAATTTTCGGTTCAAAATTCTTCAAAGAAGTTCAACGGCTACATATAGAAACAAACACCAGTACCGTTTAAAAAGCAGTTCACAAAAAAATGCGGTCTGGCCTCACGTCAAAGGCGCTAGTTATTACGTTTTTCTGTAAGTTTGGTAATTTCCAGATAAAACGTGGTTGTTGTTATTGTTCCTTTTTTTTTGAGTACGGTTGGTTTGGTTACCAATTCTGAAACAAAGTTTACAGGGCGCCAAGTGATTTGGCCGATTTTAATAATGAAAATCACTAAAATATATGTCACAACAACCAGAAAAAACTTAGATCACCACAAACCCGGAGTTCCATCGGATATACCTATACATAAAAAAAGACGAAGGGCGATGTCACTAATCAATTACAAGGGTAACCGTAACTGATCGTCTCTTGCAAAGACTGATAAATACATATAGGAAGAAGTGGAAATCAGCAAAAAAAAGGTTCACTTCCCAACTCTTCCCATGCAATAATAGTGTACCTACTACAAACCAATATAGGACTAAACAAAATACAAATATATACTCTTATATGATCCAGAATTTCAGCATACTCGTGTAACGTAAGAGCTTATCACAGCGTATTTTCTTTTGAATAAAGTTATTATGTGAGTTTATTGCTTTCGTAACGAATACAAACAATAAAAAAAGGGGGGCCTCTACGAGGTACTTATCCCCGGTAATCCTACTGTTCTTCTCTGGAAGGATGGGTAGGCTAACTCAATCAGCAACAGAACATCGAACTTCCAGGATTTCCATTTTCAAGGAATAATCCTCCAGAGTGCACATTACTTATGCAATTTATGGCAAGTTCATAAACATGTAACGTCTAAAATCATAATTTATTCAAGTACTCCTCAACAGCAGGAAAATCAATAGGAAAAGCTAATTTCTATAGATTAAACGCTCCTTGTGTCGAAAACCCTAGCACAGCAGGAGACGTTTCAAAATCAAATTTAATTTCAATGATATCGATCCAATTCAATTGAACTCGTGATGTTGAACCAATTCCAAAACCTTCGGAAAACCTCATAAATTCAACACCCACAATGGCCTGTGATTTGTGAATCCGCAATTTAGCGATACACTACAATAGTTATAAACATTCATTAGGCAGATATCTTGACCTTTCCTTTCGAAAGACTACTATGTTATTTTTATCGATGTGATTTATCATCGGGACCAGACTTTTGTTTTTGTCGCGTAGCTTTAGTAATCTCTGACAGAAATGATCCCCCTGAAATAAAAATTGATGAGGACACATTCCTTAAAGGAACTCCAAGAAATAAATGATTACCTTCATATAAGAAAATTCAACCAAAAAAGGATTGTGTCATAAAGATTGAAACTTCTAACTCAAAATATCACAAAAGCAAATTAAAACCACAACGAAAAATCATAAAGAAACAAACTTTTTCAGATGAAAACCCTAAACCTTCTACTTCTTGGGATAATCGATCAATAAGAGAACTTATGATTGTAGTAGACAGAACAAGTAAATGTATGGCACGCCGTTTTACTTTTTATTCAACATGACCGTGAACTCCAATTCAAATGTCACTTCTATTTGATGCCACTTCACTTAATATAAATGGAATAGATATTATTATCGTAAGCGGTAATTTCATTGCTAATAGCAATTCAAATGTATTTTCCTATTGGAAATAGCAAAACTTAAACATTCGGTCTATCGTTTTGCAAGGGAATTTATTTCCATTCAAATATCAAAAATTCATTTTTATTATGTCAACCGGTATTTCAATTATAAATAACAATTGTAATTGATTTTGTTTGTTCACCAGAAAAGTTTGGAATGTTTTCGATAGCTCATGTAGAGTTATGGTATCTTATGGTGTTATGTATAATATCCAAAATAAATGAAATTATGTCATTCGCAGCAAGTGGCAGAATACATGACAGATCCTTCAATTCAGAATGGAAAAAAGGTTTATATTGGAAATTACAAGGAAAACGAGACTCACCGAAATTATCTTAAGAGCCATTTTGATGAAAACAAATTAAAATGGCTCTTAGATAGCTAGGTCGAATGAATATTGAAGGCGCCGGTTTTCCTCTTATTATATTACATTTTTATGCAATGTTCAAACATGGCACTTGAGGGTAATATGCCTCAAAAAATATCATAATCTCTTTCTATTTCTATTCTACATGCATTATTACTGTGCATGAATTTCGTTGCATACCATCAGCAATAATCCTTGATGTGCAATAAAAATGAAAGTGTCAAGAAAACTCTTGTAAGGTCATATCCCCTCATATGTTGTAGAAATTCTAGTATCATTTAAATTCCACTTCAATTTAATTGTGACTTTGATGTGCATGACAGTTGAGTGTACGAGATATTCCATTGACAAAAAAATTAAACAACATTTATATTAGATTTCGATACCTGCGATATCATGTTATAAAGCCGAATAGAAAAGAAACGGCATTCAACTCATTCATTGCGAAGTCATCATTAACTGTATATTACAACCGCAGGCCTTCAAATGCCATTCAAATGCAACTTGCATTTTATTGTCACATTGATGTAGGCGACATCGAAGTGTAACGGAAACGCAAGTAACAAAAAAATGGAATATTATTTAAATTCGACTTCAAAACCTACGACATCAACGTGGACCATACAATCATGTTGAATAGAAAAGGTATTCAAATTGCTATTACCAATGGAAATGCACAAGACACCATAGGTCCAAGTCGAATAAAAATGCATGTTCCATTTGAGTCGAAGACACCATAAGTCCAAGTCACATAAAAATGCATGTCCCATTTAAATTGGCATCCCAAAGGCGTGCGTAACATTTTACGTTGGGGTTTGAAAATAAATGGATGGAGAAATTAACTCTTCTTCTTCTTCATGTATTGGCCTTAGCTGCTAAGACTATCCGGCCAATGGACAGAGTAATGAATTCAATTTGTTAATCTAACACATGACAGTAATGACTGTCATAATTATTGTCATTTTAGACAAGTGAACTATCAAATAACACATGTTCGCTCATGTTACGCTAGGGATGGCGCTGATATGATATCATTGTCAACTGTCAAAATGAACTTGGGGGTGACAAGTCATAAATAGTCGGAATTCTTCTAAAGTTATCCTGCGTTCTGTTCTTCATTTGTGATCGGTTTCATTTTATTGTTTGGATACTTTATGAATTTGAATTATGATTTTTCTGAACATCAATCATGAGAAATAAATGATGTGCGACGAGCTGCAGTCAATATAAAAAACATCGATTTCCCAAGGATAATCCGGAAATATTTGCGGCATGGATAGCAAAAATTCAGTCTCCTTGTTTGAATAATATGCCATATGATGAAACATACGACAGGGTTCGTGTTTGTGGGAAACATTTTAGAATTGAGGACAGAGTTGATGGAAGAAGAGTTCTTAAACGCCCGTATGCACCGCTTCTACTTGATGGAGGTTTAACTAAACTTGGCTCCATCACTAAGGAACCAGGCATCTGAATGACAAATCCATAGCAACAAAACCTAGCTTACTTAAACCATCATTAAATAGGAGCGGTGCATACGAGCAAAAAGAACACCAATTCCGTCATTATATCTTTCTGGTGAGAATTCAAAGACAAAAGATAATATTACTTGATTTATTTATTAGTTTCATTTCAGGTAATCATAATGTAAGTGATGCCGAATTATCTAGGGAACCGCCTGAAAAAATTATGAAAAATTCTCTACTTTGAATACAAGTGAACCATCTACGTCCATGGAGAGTCTTGAACAAATTTCAAATAGGCTCAACAATCATGAGACCAATTCAGAATATTCGGAAGAAGATGCTGGTTGTCCATTGGATACAAGCACAACACATGCATTTCGCCCATGAAGAGAAAGATGATTGCACTACCTAGAGGTAAAATGCAATTATACTTAATAAATTGTTCATTGTCTGTTTCTCAATTTTGAATCAACGACGAAAAGTTTAGTGGAGGGCTCGCTAGTTTATGAATAATACTAATGTGAGCTAATCTTTGAGACTTTTGACATTTAATTTGATGAAAATTTTGATAATTATACGGTTTTCATTGTATTTAAATACTTTACTATAGTGTATTCTATTTGATAATATCGTTAGATATTACAAAATAATAAAAAGGTGAAGATGTAGATCAACCCCTTTTTGATTTAATATTTACAGTTTTCTACAGTTTGTTTCCAGCATATCTGCAGTTTTGCTCTATGAGGGGGTTGACAACACTGGTGTCAATGTCAATACTATACATCACACATTAAATCAAGTGATAAGTGGTTTATAACGGAAATTTGAATCGTCTATTGTGTGTGTGGGACTATGAGTTTGTTTGAAGTTGAGGTTGTTCAGGAAACTGTGGCATCAATTGACCTTATTAAGTGATGCGACCCCATGGTTGTCAACTGCAAAAGTGATGCGACCCCATGATTGCCAACTGGTAAAATTTTTACATTTGCTAATGAATAAATAACCTCTCTTTCCGAGTTCCTTCTGCATTTTCATTTTCGGTCTTGTATTATGTCCTTGTAGCGTTGTAGATGTGCTTTCTGTGTGCTTATTTTTGCTGGAACTCAGAAAGATACCATGGGGTCGCATCACTTAATAAGGTCAATTGCCACAGTTTCCTGAACAACCTCAACTTCAAACAAACTCATAGTCCCACACACACAATAGACGATTCAAATTTCCGTTATAAACCACTTATCACTTGACTTAATGTGTGATGTATAGTATTGACATTGACACCAGTGTTGTCAACCCCCTCATAGAGCAAAACTGTAGATATGCTTGAAACAAACTGTAGAAAACTGTAAATATTACATCTTCACCTTTTTATTATTTTGTTATATCTAACGATAGTATTAAATAGAATACATTATAGGAAAGTATTTTAAAAACAATGAAAACCGTATAATTATCAAAATTTCCATCAAATTAAATGTCAAAAGTCTCAAAGATTAGCTCACATTAGTATTATTCAAAAACTAGCGAGCCCTCCACTAAACTTTTCGTCGTTGATTCAAAATTGAGAAACAGACAATGAACAATTCATTAATTATTATTGCATTTTACCTCTAGGTAGTGCAATCATCTGTCTCTTCATGGGCGAAATGCATGTGTTTGTGCTTGTATCCAATGGACAAACAGCATCTTCCTCCGAATATTCTGAATTGGTCTCATGATTGTTGGGGCTATTCGAAATTTGTTCAAGACCCTCCTCCATGGACGTAGATGGTTCACTTGTATTCAAAGTAGAGAATTTTTCCTAATTTTTTCAGGTGGTTTCCTAGATAATTCGGCATCACTAACATTATGATAACCTGAAATGAAACTGATAGATAAATCAAGTAATATTACCTCTCGTCTTTGAATTCTCACCGGAAAGATATAATGACGGAATTGGTGGTCTTTTTGCTCGTATGCACCGCTACTATTTAATGATGGTTTAAGTAAGCTAGGTTTTGTTGCTATGGATTTGCCAATCAGATGCCTTGTTCCTTAGTGATGGAGCCAAGCTTAGTTAAACCTCCATCAAGTAGAAGCGGTGCATACGGGCGTTTAAGAACTCTTCTTCCATCAACTTTGTCCTCATTTCTAAAATGTTTCCCACAAACACGAACCCTGTCGTATGTTTCATCATATGGCATATTATTCAAACTAGAAGACTGGCTTTTTGCTATCCATGCCGCAAATATTTTCGGATTATCCTTGGGAAATCGATGTTTTTTATATTGACTGCAGCTCGTCACACATCATTTATTTCTCATGATTGAGGTTCAGAAAAATCATAATTCAAATTTATAAAGTATTCAAACAATAAAATGAAACCGATCACAAATGAAGAACAGAACGCAGGATAACTTTAGAAGAATTCCGACTATTTATGACTTGTCACCCCCAAGTCCATTTTGACAATGATATCATATCAGCGCCATCCCTAGCGTAACATGAGCGAACATGTGTTATTTGATAGTTTACTTGTCTAAAATGACAATAATAATGACAGGCATAACTGTCATGTGTTAGATAAACAAATTTAATTCATTACTCTGCCCATTGGCCGGATAGTCTTAGCAGCTAAGGCCAATACATGAAGAAAAAGAAGAAGAATTATTTACTCCATCCATTTATTTTTAAACCCCAACGTAAAATGTTAGGCACGCCTTTGGGATGCCAATTTAAATGGGACATGCATTTTTATGTGACTTGGACTTATGGTGTCTTCGACTTAAATGAAACATGCATTTTTATTCGACTTGGACTTATGGTGTCTTGTGCATTTTCATTGGTAATAGCAATTTGAATACCTTTTCTATTCAAGATGATTGTATGGTCCACGTTGATGTCGTAGGTATTGAAGTCGAATTTAAATGATATTCCATTTTTTTGTTACTTGCGTTTCCGTTACACTTCGATGTCGCCTACATCAATGTGACAATAAAATTCAAGTTGCATTTGAATGGCACTTGGAGGCCTGCAGTTGTAATAAACAGTTAATGATGACTTCGCAATAAATGAGTTGAATGCCGTTTCTTTTCTATTCGGCTTCATAACATGATATCGCAGGTATCGAAATCTAATATAAATGTTGTTTTATTTTACTGTCAATGGAATATCTCGTGCAGTCTACTGTCATGCACATCAAAGTCACAATTAAATTCAAGAAGGATTCAAATAGCACTTGAATTTCCAAGTCATATGAGTAGATGTGACATCAAACGAGTTCTCTTATCACATGTATATTTATTGCACATGAAGACTTATTATATTGCAATAGTATGAAATGATAACAATGCATGTGAAATGGAAATGGAAGTATTGTGTGCCATTGGATTTGTCGATGATAGGAGATGTGATGTTAGAAAATCAGACACCAACATATCATGTACAAAAAAAACAATATCCCATAGGAAGAAAAGTATACAATTGAAATTTAAATTAGATCGATAGACTCATGTGACATGAAAATAAGAGTTAACATTGCTATTAGCAATGAAATTACCGCCAACGATAATAATATCTATTTCATTTATATTAAGTGAAGTGGCATAAAATAGAAGTGACATTTAAATTGGAGTTTACGGTCATGTCGGATAAAAAATAAAACGGCGTGCCATATAAATGTCTCTTTGGCACATTAGATGAAGAAGACGCTGAAAAATACAACGAAGCAATCTCTACATTGAAAAGTAATCAAAATATGTTACAACATGATTTAGAAAACTGTCTTGCTATCACAAGAAAATTTTTGAACGAAACTACAAGTAATTTACAACAAATAGTCAAAAACCAACAATTAATTGAAAATCAAACTATAAGTATAGTTTCAAGTTTAAATAAGTATATGTTATTCCTCAGACTTCAAAATTCAATTGATACTATGATAATCGATTGTCAAAACATCATCAATGCTAAATAATATCAAAGATTCGATATTATTTGCCGAATTAAATATTATTCATAGTACAATACTACCGTTATCAGACATTAAAGGACTTATAAAAATAATGTCGAGTTTATATAAAGATAGTTTACCAAATTTTGAAAATATTCAGTCATATAATAAATTATTGGAAATTAAAATTCATTATGAAAAAGGAATTATTAGGTTTGCAATTCACTTTCCAATACTTCTGAAAAATGTTTACTATTATTTCCATCTGTTCCCAATTCCAATCTCCAACCAAGTCATAATTCCATTAAAACCTTACGTTATCCTCAACTCGACTTACCACCACTAGGAAGATGAATTGTGTACGAGAATTGAAGATACGTGTATTTATCATGTTAATAACAAAATAGCCTAAGAGCCAGCCACGGAAATAGAGCAGCAATTTATAGAACGATTAAAACCACTAAATCAGTCTTATTATTAATTGATTTGGGCACCTGGCAGCTTTTCATTGGTAAGGGTGGGCGTGGTACGACCTATTGTAAATGAAAACACGGTAACAGAAACGGCTAGATATCTTGATAATTCTTCTGAATCTTTGAGTAAAAAATCAGCGTTATAACTGTTCATGAAAAAAACTATCAATACTCTATAAGAATAAAAATTCATAAAATTGAGTTAATTCACTCATTACTCGCTAACTATAAAATAGAATTGAGTACTTAGACCAGTCTTTGAGCAGAAATTTGGTAATTAGTACCATAATCCTTTAGGATCTTACTCAGAAATGTTTGGATTTATTTTATGGTAATGATCTTGTGAGGAAATATAATGATATTTAATTATTGTCCTCCAAGAAGTATCTCTGCATTCCAGGAAATGGACTGAAGACTCTTCAGTCTGTGCCTACAAGCATTCGGATACAGTGCGTTATATGTGTTATTTGTGAATTGGAAATCATGGCTTCAGCTTCGCCGATGTGTATATTCGTAAAAGTGCAAGTAGTATAACGAAGAAACGTTAGTGAAGTGTCGGGACATCAAAAAACTTCGCCTCAAGTACGGATTAAAATATGGTGATATTGATCTACCATCTGCCCCAACTGTCTCAAAAGGGTACCACTTAAATGTCTTGATCGTTTTATCGCGGTAATGAGTAAATATTTTAAAAAAGAAGATGAACTAGCCAGTACGTCTCCTGTAACTCCGCATCAATGAAGACAGTGTCATCGAAGGAGGTGTTGTAAAAAAATCTGAGGAACAACCATTCACGTTATCGCTTGACTCTGCAACGGTTAGTTCACAGGAAAGTATTAAAAAATGCATATTTTGTGATAAAACTCGCGCGAATGTAAAAGGAAAAGAAATCGAATTGCGTACAGCGAAAACAAATGTTTTCAAAGATACTTTGGAAGTGAAGCGGTGGAATTGAATGATTTACAATTGTTGGAAAAAATTTACGAAAGTGAAAATTTGAGCTACCACGATCCTTGCTGAGGAGCTTACCAAATTAAATTTCGATCATTTACCGACTCGCAATGCCCACCTACTGATTGGCACATCAAAAAGAATAATTACAAAATCGCTTTCGAATCATTAGGTATCCACTTTTATCGAAGATCATCTGTTGAATCGACGAAAATGCGTTTTCTTGCACTCTTTATTAAGCTCGTTCAAGAGTAATTCACGAAAATTACACCAAGGAGACTCCGAGTATGAAGATGATGACTATGGACCAGAGCGGACGAGGGAGAAGAATATGTATTGATAACTTTGACTTCATCTTACGGATCACGAGAATTATCGGATAGAGAAGCAAGCAGTCTGAGAAACTTCAATATGAATATTCCATATTTGAAATATTTTTTGATAATTTTATGAATGAAAATTATTTGAAATTTTATGGATTTTTATTTTAATGATAGAGTATTGATAGTTTTTATCATGATGAGTAATAACGGTAATTTTCATATTCAAATATTCAGAATAATCATCAAGATATCTAGCCGTTTCTGTTACCGTGTTTTCATGTACTATTACATGCAATAAATTAAAAAAATTGATCTTAAGACAAAAATAATAAACAATAATGAATAAAATGGTTGAGGCTCTCGCAGCCGATTTTTTCAGTATTACTACTTTTCTTCGGCTTTGAAGGTCGTCGTTCTTTGGAATTTCTTCCTGACGTTTCGCTAGCGCGAGTGGTATTCAGAAGAGAGAACGTCTACATTATCACAACTGACATATAATTTAATTCATTTTTAATAATTGATATTGTGATTAAATCACCTTATTACTCAACTTGATTGCTCAAGTCTCGAAAAATAATTGAAATGTTCAAAATCATTATTCTTCACAATGATGCCACGACATACTTGTGGTTTGCGACAACAAATTCACCATAGAAATAACCAAATCGCTGCAACTTATCGCACCAAAAAAGATTCATGCAACTCGAAAAACTTGCATGAACACATGCAATTTTCTGGAGTTGCAACGACAAACTTGCATCGTCGAAACAGGCTATAATGTTCAGGTTACAGGAACAGGACCGTCTGCAGGGGTGGATAAAGAAAATTCGGCACCATCAACATCAGGATCGAATTCGAAAAAAAAGACCTCCTCAGTCTAAGCGTCAAAGGCAAATGAGACTATTTGGTTCCACCACTGATGGACTAAGTGAAAGTGACTCAAAAAAAAATGACAAAGCATTCGTTAAAATGATAACACATGACTACCAACCTCTTTGTATCGTAGAAGATGCAGGATTTATAGAATATTCAAATTTACTCCAACCAAACTATAAAATACCAAACAGAAAAATAATTCAGATGACATATTGCCCAGTATTTATGGAGAAAAAGTAACGGAATTGAAAATACTCTTGAATGACGTTGGTAGTGTGTCTGTTACGACTGATATTTGGACATCAGATAGCAATAGGGGTTACATAACGGTTACCCACGAAAGAAATTGTCGGAAATCATACAGGTGAAGTTATTTCGAATGTTCTCAGTGACATTTTTCTCAGGTGGAATATTTCGAACAAAATAATCACCATTGTTTCGGACAATGGACCGAATGTGAAATGTGCAATTAACGAATTTCTACAAAAACATCACCACCCTTGTGTTGCTCACACTTTGAGTTTGAGGGTCACTGATGCACTCAATAGCAACCCTTCTTTTCAAGGAATTATTAAAAAATGTAAATAATTTTGGCCATTTTAGTCATAGTGCTTTATCGTGCAATGAACTGAAGTCGGTGCAAGAACAGATGGGATTTCCTGTTTTGAAGCTGAAACAAGACGTTGCCTCTAGATGGAATTCCACTCTAATCATGTTAGAAAGACTCGTGAAAGTGAAGGACGCTCTTTCAATACTATTATAACCATTACAAAAGCACCAGAGTTTTTGGATGCTGCTGAATGGGCTGTTATCGAAGACAGCATTGATGTACTGAAGCCTCTAAAGATAATGACATCAATTTCATCAGGAGACAAATATCCCACAATTTCCACTGTCCACCTCGTGAGAGGTATTCAAAACTCTCCAGTGAATTTGAAAACAAAAACAGATGTTTGTGAAACACTGAGAGAGCATTTAATTGATGTCATCGCTCGACGCCTTGGAATTCTGGAATGCCACAAAATTGTTGCAAAAGCCACGTTTTTAGATCCAAGGTTCAAAAAATTAGGATTCGGTAACGAGAATAATGCCAATAATGCCCAAAAATGGGTCACTGAAGAGCTGACTTTAATCAATAAAAAAAATCAGGATGCAACTGGAGAGGTTCTTGCTGAATCTGAACAAAATGCTCCAGATCCAGATTCAGAAAAACTGCAATATTTGGTCGCATTTCGATAATAAAGTGGCGAAAGCGAAGTCAGTTACTACACCTCTGACTATCGTTACATTGATGATGCGGCAATATCTTGAAATGCCCTATTATGAAAGAAAAAATGATCCAATGGAATTTTGGAAAACACACGAAAATACTTTTCCCGAGCTATATGAGTTAGCTGTCAAGTACTTATCAATACCTGCCACATCAGTCCCATCAGAAAAGGTATTTTCTAAAACAGGACAGTTAACAAACCTGAGAATGAATCGCCTGTTACCAAAAAATCCAGATAAAATCATTTTTCTAAATAGTATGTAAATTATCTCATTCGATCTCATTGTTTTTTTTTGGGATTTTTCTGTGATATAAGAATGTTTTGTTTTCTTTGAGAAGATTTTTGGTTTCTGACTATTTTATAATAGACGAAATTGACTCTCAGATGATTGAGGTTAGGAAATCCATGAAGCAGTTTGATAACTTGAAGTTGGAGGTTTTGACACTGAGAAATGAGCACAATCTCTTGAAAGGCGAGCTGGATTATATGCAGCAATTGAGCCGTAGAAATAACATAGAAATATGTGGCGTCATTGAGAAAAAAATCGAAAATATCATTGATATTGTAAAGATAATAGGGAACTCAATTAATGTTGACATAGGAGACCTAGATATAGAACACGCTCACAGAGTAATGAAATAATCAAATAACTCTAATGCATCAAATAACTGATAATGCATCTCCAAAAAACGTCGTTGTGAAGTTTGTTTCTCATAGGACGAAGAACAAATTTATGGAAGCTGCTGGAAAAGAGACAGAGAGAAAGATACAATTAACTAATCAGGCCACCCCTGTTTACATAAATGAATATTTATCTCCCTATTATAAGGCGGAAGTTATTCCGACTATATATATATATATATATATATATATATATATATATATATATATATATATATATATATATATATATATATATATATATATATATATATATATAATGAATAGTGTTGGATTAAGGACGGCAAGATATTCATGATGAAGTCAGGTTGCTACCAGGCCACTCCTTATAAAAAACGAAGATTCTCTGATGAGGCTGCAACAATAACTCACATTCACCTAGCAAAAGTATTTCGATTGTATTCATCCTCTTAACTTTCCCAGACAATTTGAGCATATATTTTCAAAATACTAGGGGCTTGAAAACTAAAACTCAAACTTTCCTTAAATCTACCAGTTCCTGATATTTTGACCTAATATGCATTTGTGAATCATGGCTTGAGGAAGAAGTATCCAGTGCAGAGTTGTTTCCGGCTAGCTTCAATGTATTCAGGCGAGATCGTGACTTAGTGAGAAGTGGTAAATGTGATGGTGGTGGTATAATCATTGGGATCACTGTTGGAGCATCGTTATCTACACCAGATCATTCAACATCCTATACATGTTTTTAATTTGGTTTTTGGTATAATGTTTATGTCAATTGAAATAATTGAATGTTGTCAATTTTATCGTTTTCAATAGATTCGTATTCCACGATTAGAAGTTTCATTAAAAAGTAAAATTGCTGCTTTATTACAATAAATACCATTAGGTAATGGGCCCAGGATGTATATAAAGCAGACAAGTATCAGAATTGAAACTGTAAAGAACTAACTGGAAATTGGAAATGGATTCATCAGACAGTTCAAAGTTCGGATTTGCCAAACTAAATAATAATGATTATCAACCATGGAAATTTAAGACAAAAATGATGTAGATTAGAAAAGGAACATGGAAAGTTATAAATGAAGCAAAGCCGCAGGCCCTGGATGCCAACTGGTCCAGTTTAGATGAAAAAGCTCAAAGCACGATATCTCTGTCAGTCGAAAATAATCAAATAATACACATTTGTAACTATTCAACGGCCAAGCAAATGTGGGAAATATTACAGAAGGTACATGAACGAGCGAACTTATCAAACAAGCTCTATCATCTCAGAAAATTGTACCGAACAAAACTTGAAAGTGGACAAAGTATGACAGAATACATACGAACAACTCTAGAAATGATCGAACTATTGAGAGGAATAGGTGAAAATATCAAGGACTTTCATGTGGCAGCACTTTTGTTGGGAGGTCTTCCTGAATCATACAACACATTAGTAACAGCGCTTGATGCACGTCCTGATGATGAACTTACTCTCGAATATGTAAAGGGTAAGCTGATGAATGAATTCAACAGGAAGAAAGGAACTGATATTGATAAAAGTGAACAGACTGCATTGAGAGTGTTTAATAACCAGAAGAAAGAACTCACAAGGAAATTCAATGAAGAATGTTATTTCTGCAAGAAAAATGGGCATTTACAAAAGGACTGCTATTTCCGTAAAAATAACTTTCAAAGATATAACGGAAAATCTAATAAAGAAGATCAGAACGCTAGAAACGTTGTCGAAGAGTTTTGTTTTTGCGAAAGTACCAGAAATTCGCAGGAATGGTATATTGATTCTGGTGCTTCGAATCATATGACCAACAACAAACAATTCTTCATCAATCTCAAGAGTTATAATGGCAGTAAAGTAATTGTTGCAAATGGACAAGGAATGGCTTGTGTTGGAGTTGGAGATGGCATATTACCATGCCAAGTTGGACAAAACCATGAAAACATACGTGTCACAGGAGTTTTATATGTTCCCGAGCTACGGAGCAAAAGATTCAACGTTATTTTCGACCAAAAACAATGTTCAATAAAACTAGCCAATAAAACCCTAGCTATTGGAGTTATTGAAAATGGAATTTATAAAATATGCCTGAAATCTCATGATGTAGCGAATGCTATATCTGAAATACAACATGAAAACTGTATTCACGTGTGGCATAAACGGCTTGGTCATAGAAATCTCACAGATATCAAGAAACTCGTTTCCATAGGTTTCGCCACAGTAATAAAAATTGATGACTGCAAAGGAATTTTGAACTGCATAAGTTGTGTGAAGAGGAAATTAACAAAGAAACCTTTCTCGAAGCAGAGTGAAAGTCGTTCAAAACAATGTTTGGATCTAATTCACACTGATGTATGTGGACCGATGAAAAGTGAAACACCAGGACAGAAACGTTATTTCTTGACATTCCTAGATGACTTTTCTCGCTATACGTCATCTATTTACTAAATTCCAAAACTGAAATTTCACAGAAATTCGAAGAATATTCGGCCTATGTGAAGGATAAATTTGTTAAAGTTCCCAAGATGTTTAGATTCGATAATGGAGGAGAATATTGTGGATCAGCTGTTCTGAATATTTCAAAGAAGAATGGAATCTCTTATCGCACCACGGTAAAACGGAGTTGCCGAACGAAAAAACCGAACATTATGCGAGTCAGCAAGATGTATGCTATTCGATACAGATTTACCAAATGAATATTGTGGTGAAGCAATTGCAACAGCAAACTATATTCAAAATCGACTACCAAGTAGAGCGATCGAATGTACACCCTATGAACTTTGGAATCAAAAGAAACCACGACTTGAGCATCTCAGAGCATTCGGTAGGATTGCATATACGTATGTTCTAAAAGAAACACGAACAAAATGGGATTCACGTGCTGAATCTGGAATTCTTGTACGCTACGATGATCATACGAATGGATACAGAGTTCTGAATCTTGAGAATGATAGAATTATCATAAGCAGAACAGTGAAATTTTTCGAAAACCATAAATTATTCAGGAAAGTGGACGAAAAAGATAAAATGATTGATGAAACTTTTATAAATGTTAATGAAGATAATGAAAATGAAAATAACAATGAAGAATTCAATGAAATAGTAGAAAATGTTTGTGAAAATGAACAGAATGGAAGTGAAATGGAAAATGGAGATAATATTCAACCAGAAGGAGCTGATACTGTATAAGACGATCGACCAAAAGTAATAAAGGAAAGCCACCTGAAAAATTATCATATTTTACATCAGTTGAGATGATCAAAGATCCATAATCATGGAATGAAGTAGTAAATTTTGTAATAACTGTTGATTTGGGCAACATTTCTTCATTTTTGGGAGTGAGAGTACAACAGAAAGAATATGGCAGTTTTCTTCTAGATCAAGAATTGAAAATCAATAATTTACTGCAAGAATTTGGACTGGAAAATGATTCTCAAGTTTCTACTCCGATGGACAGAATATTTGAAATCTGTGGAGCACCAAAACTTGTTGCCAAATAATGAAAAGTTCAGGAAATCAGTGGAGGCATTGCTCCATCTTTCAACGACTACTCGATTGGCGATTGGACATTTATGAAGACGAGTTAGCCAACCAAGTCCGAGAGACTGGGATGCGTTAAAAAGAGTTATCAAATATCTGAAGGATACAAGCAATTATAAACTGAAATTTACTTCTCAAACAAACCTAACTTTAGTAGGGTTTGTTGATGCAGACTGGGCAGGCGATGTTTCAGACAGAAAATCAACCAGTGGTTTCATTTTCATGCTTGGAGTGAACCCCATTCTATGGGCAAGTAAGAAGTAGTCAACAGTGGCCTTATCATCAACAGAGGCCGAATATATATCGGCCGCCCATGCAAGCCAGAAAGTTGTTTGGTTGAGACGACTTATTGTAGATTTTGGAATACCTTGTAGGGATATGTTGTCAATTTTATTGTTTTCAATAGATTCGTATTTCACGATTAGAAGTTTCATTAAAAAGTACAATTGCTGCTTTATCACAATAAATACCATCAATCACTAGTGCGCTTAACTCGAGCAATCTATCTGAGTGGTTACGAATAGTATAATTGAAGACCTATGCGTATCACTGCAACTCGACGAAGGTAGGAGACTTCATATCTGTTCCGTCTACATTCCACCATATGCCGTTCTGAATAATATAATACTCTTCATGAGGAATCTTGATGAAATCATGGAGAAAAATAAAAATGATTTTTTATTGTGATTGGGGATTTCAATCTGTCAAATATAGACTGGCACCCTGATGATTCCTATCAGTGAATACTTTATTGATTATTTTGTTTCAATAGATCTCAAATAATTTTCGGGCATTAGAAATGTCAACAGAATTTTGGATCTTGTCCTTTCAACACCGCTAGAAATAACAGTTAACAAATGTTTATCACCCTTTGTCAGCGAGGACCTAAGTATATGCAACGTAACAGATACAGTCGACTGAAATTCACTGAGGCAGATTTTGCTGGTATAAATTGGGATCTGATGATACGAAACTGGGATGAACTCCTCCAGAACTATCCCTTTGACGCGGCTGTTGATAGGTTCCACGGAGTGATCAATCACTTGATCTACTTATATGTCCCTCGCAAAAACATCGAAATCAAAATTCCCCCCGTGGTTCTACCCGCAGACTAAAGGAAAAAGCGAAAGGAAAAATTACACAGAAAATGAAAAACCCCCGAAGATTACGATATCTTCTCAAATCTGGGCAGAATCGTGAAGTCAAATATTGATGAAGATTACAAAACCTATGTCCGATACACTGAAAATAATGTTCAAACCGATCCTAGAGCCTTCTGGTCATTTATTGATAGAAAATACAAAATCCTAATCAGCTTCTCTCAAATTTCATAGCGAAACCGCTGCTAAATCATTAGGCTCTCTATTTTCAGAATATTTCCATGGTATTTTTGAGACCGGATCCTCGCCACCTGATATCCCTGCTAATGAGAAATGCCTGAATAATATTTCCTTACGTTTCATCACCAAGGAACAAATCAAGAAAGCTATCAATAATTCAGATAAGAATAAAGGGCAGGGACCTGACAATATTCCCCCTCTTTTCATCACTTTGTGTGTTGATAATCTCATAGATTCCTTGTTTATAATTTTCAACGGATTCTTAACTCCTGGTGATTTTCCGAAATTATGGAAGATGGCACAGGTTGTCCCAGGCACAAAAACGGTGATAAAAGTGACGTAACAAACTGTCGACCCATATCTTTACTTTGCCATTTTGCAAAAATTTTCGAGTTATTGTGTTGTGACAAATAACTTATTCTTCCTAATCAAATTGTCTATCAATTCGAACCAGCATGGCTTCTACGGTAATATATCTACTGTTACTAACCTTGTTCCGTTTATTCAAGAGACACTGGATAACATGGATGAAGGCCTCTCCACTTGCACTGTGTACACCGATTTTCTGAAAGCTTTCGACAAGGTTCATCATGCAAGTCTTGTGGAGAGGCTCCGGAACATCGGCGTTCATGGCAATCTTCTTAGCTTTCTCATATCATATTCAACCGACAGACACCAATAAATATGTTGCTATCAATGGTTCTTGTTCTGACTGCCTCCGGATTACATCATGAGTGCCTCAGGGATCTCATCTTATTAAGGATCTGGGAGATTCTTCAGATACCAAACTCAACTTTGAGAGGCACGTTGAGAAGATAGTACAGAAAAGTCGAAAAAATCTTGGCTTTATTCTTAAAGCAAATTTGAACCTGATGGTGTAATTTCCTTACATAATTTTTTAGTGAGATCGACTTTATAGTATGCCTCCATCGTCTGGAATCCCCATTATAATGTTCACTCTGATCGTATTGAAGGGATCCAGAAAAAAATCGTTAATATACTGAACTTCAGATTCAATCAACCCCGTCACTACTTCTCATACAAACATCATCTCAGATACTATAAAATTGAGAAACTTGATGCGAGACGGAAGTTCCTAGTTATATGTATGGTTTTCAAAATAGTAAACAATACGCTTGATTCCTCGATTTCAGCTGTACACAGCACTTTTTCAGGAGTAGGCCTTCATTTGTGGCAGGTCAAAGCTCAACGAATGCACACCTGAATTCGCCAATCATTAGATGCCTGAGATTTTATATTTCTGTTGTTGATAACATTATGATTTGGATATTATTCCACTTCCATAATGAGTTTCAAGAAAAATAATGTTTTGAAACACCTCCAGTTTCCATTGAAGCTAATCTCCCTATATAGTACTTTGACATCTCTGATTTGATTGCTTACATCACCCTGGAGTTCTACCATTACCATGTAACCCCTCTTGTACTCTCCTAGAATCATAAGTATTCAAACACGTTTTCATTGATATTTTACCTTCAAGACTGAGGACACAGTTAGATATATGTGCTGGTGTTGTTATTTTTCATTCTGCTTAGATTTTGCTCAATTACATGGTATCACTAGGTTGACTTTGTGAATGATGTTGAGAATCTTGTTATGGATACAACCAAATTTGTTAAATATTTATTCGTCAAACAATGGTTACATTCATTCTGAATTGTTATTATTATTCATCTGTTAGATATAAATCTTGCCTATCACACCTTCGTTTATAGTCAACATTCCCAATCTGTTTACTTTACTGCTTTATTTCGTGCTAGTCTCTGTAATTGGATGGGTCAAACCATCTGTTGAGTAGCCTACTCATGTGAATAAATAAATAAAATTATAACGAATTTTCAATCATCGATAGTTATAATTGCAGTCTATTAAATTTTAGATAACTTTATCTTAAGGAACAGTTTTTCACAAATTTTTCTATAAAAAAAATATTTGTTCTAATTGATTCATAACTTCCAAATGTACTCGCAGGTTGACACACGGTGATATTATGTTTCTCCGTATCGAGTTGGTGACAATGAAATTAAACTACCGACATTGCCAGATGTCATGTCAGCTGTCTGTCAGTTACTTCCACCTAATGATTCTTCAGCAAGAAATTTGGTAGAGTCAAAATCCATAATGTGACCACCGTTGCGCACTTATTCACCGGGGGGAGGGACATCTTTCTGAATGCAACCTACAGTCACTCTCATCAGAACAGATTCTGTTTTTGGGAGGTCTGTTCGTTTGACCAATATAGTCACTGCTACAACTAGAGCATGGGACTCACTAAACTATATCTGACTGATGAGTTGAAGGTATTTTGTAAATTGGGTGAAAATTCAATAAGTTGTTGAGACCGATTTATTTGCAATTTAACTGTTGTCGAAAGATTTGGAAGGAATGTGAAAAAGGTATATCGGAATGGAGCAAATGATCTCGCTTATGTTCAATTTACTTTCTTCTCGGCCAATACGTCAGGATTCCCTACAGTTGAAATACCACTCAAGAACACTAGCTGTCTCTTGCTATCTTTCAGAAATAAAAGCACTCTGATTTCAAATTTTTATTGGTTCGTCTCAATACATTTTCTTCCACCAGAATCCAAGGGCAGAAATTTGATAAGTGACCAAAAACAGATATTCTGAGAATTTCACTTGATTTCGTCATCGAAATCAGAGTCAGAATTATTTTTTATTGATCTTGAAAAAAACTTCAATTCATCACAGTTTTTGGAAGCCACGCCCTTTAATATTTGATGGTTTGGTACTCGGAAAGAGCCACCAATAAGCTGGGTGAATGAATTTCAATGCAGTATACAGAAAACTCAGTAAAGTTGGTATAGGAAAAGGTAGTGGTAAAAATTCTATTAGAATTATAGCATCCATGCCAGCTCCAACAAAGTCTCTTCTGAGTATATCACCAGGTAAGCGAACTAAGGCACTCATCTGCTCCATTATTGACGACCGTTCTGAAAAATAATAAATGAGTGGTTAATTCAAAACAACTTGCACTTTCCAATGTAGAGAAGTCATAAGATTTCCTCAGGGTTTTCTTTCCCGCACAAATATTCACATGCAAATACCCGATGGTATTCTCGAGTATTATCTAAATGGATATTCCCACGGGAGAAATATGAATACGTACTTGGGTATTGGTGATCTACCAATCACAATAACAAGAATCTTCGGCAAGTTTGAGTTTCTGTTTCTATGAAATATTAAAATTTAGAAACGTGAGGTATAGTGATCTTGCCAGCCACTATGAGATGTTTTCTATGCATTTATTCATTCAATATACTATTATAACATGACAAAAATAGATTTGAAAAATGTTTCGCTATGTTATCCACTGCATGTTGAATATTTGATGTGAATTCGACCTTTTTTCCTTATTATCTTTGTCGATTTGGTAACCTATTTCTTGTGATTGACAATTCGAAGAATTTTGCATGCTCAACTATCATTTGATCCTAATTTTAAAATAATCTTACCCATTAGATAGTTGATAAGAGTATGAAAATTGGAAAACTATCTCCGAAAAAAAGTTTCTGGTTAAATTCATACGCTAGCTTCTTCATAAATATCAGTTCTTTAACGGTTTCACTCAGAGCGATGAATTCTGACTCGACAGTACTTAATACCACACAGTGTTGCTTGTGACTGGAACAGCTCATTGCTCCCCAATTTCTGCTAATGCTTGGTAATGATACGTCCTATTCGCTTATCTCAAAATTCAAAATGATCGTTTTAATGCCAATGTACTGTGATATATCATTTTTACTAGTTTCGCCATCTGTATTTGCCATTATTTGCAACACTGAAAAAACATTTTTTTCGAATTTAATATCTCTACTGATGAAAGTTTCTAAGACCTTGACTTTTTTCATACGCAGAATCACACGAAAAGGAAGCCCTGTAATGTTCAAAGAACACCGCGTGAATAAAGGGACAGGTGATACGAATTGGCATTCACTTTGAATTTTTGAAGTTTGTAAGCCTCAGGAAAAACCTCTTCCGGCAAGGAGTTCCAAACCTCAGCTGTTCTATCAAAAAAAGATCCCTGAGCAAGAGAGATTCGATAGGTCACCAATTTACAACAAAGCGGTGGGAATTCTATAAGCGTCGAGTCATTCCTGTAGATATTGCCAAGGGTGGAACGATTGATAACAATTTAGAAGAGAACTGACCGTGAAAAAATCTATATAAGAGAGACAAGTCTCCGACCCTCCTACGATGTTTCAATGAAGTGAGCGAGTCTGTGAGCAAAGAATCACCATCAAGCAGATTGCCTTTCTCTGAATAGAATCGAGAAGCCTCAATGAATGTTTTGGTGCCGTATTCCACACATGAAAACTGTATTCCAAGACTGGTCTATCTGAGCCTTTTAGATCATTAGAAGCTGACGAGAAATGAAGTATTTTTTCGCACGAAATAGAAATCCAAGTTTCTGGGAACCACCTTGAGCGATCGATCTCACATGGTTTTCCCATGAGAGATTCACTGATCGTAATTCCAAGCATCGAGATAATTGACTCAGTAGGAATAGTTACTCCTGACATCTGAACACTAGATGATGATATATCGGCTTTCCTTTAGAAGAGACATGCCTGGGTTTTCCTAGCATCAAATTCCACCAAGTTCATGATACCCCATTCTATTATTTTCACCAAGTCATCGTTTATTTTATTAACTTTAATGTTTCTTTGAATTTTTGTTTCTCGAGCTGGTATGGGGACTCTGGAAGAGAAACTAGTATGAAGAGTACTGTCGTCCGCAAAACGATGTACTGAACAAGTTGTTTTCTAGAGCAAACCATTGATATGAAGCAGAAACAAAGTGGGTACCAGAACCGGATCCTGTGGAACACCTATATTTATTGAGATCATATCAGATGATACTCCATCAACAACCACATTCAGAGACCTATCAGACAGAAAACTCTTCAACAAAGCACAGAACTGAGGAGGCAAACCATAAGACGGCAGTTTTAGAAAGGAGACCCCGATGCCAAACTTGATCAAACGCTTTTGAAATATCGAGTGCACCAGCTATCGTTTCTCCGAATTTTTCGATTGAATGCTGCTGAATATGAGAAACATAAGCCAATAAAGTCACTGGTTGATCGTTGATGGCGAAATCCGTATTGTCGATCTTTAATGATTCCTGATTTCTCTAGATATTTGTTTAGTAATTGTTGCACATTGAATCTCAACTTAACATGCTGTTGCGAGTGCTTCAACTTTTCCGGTAAACCAAACTATTATTATTATTATGTATTATGCATTTCCTCGTCTTGGTTTGTAATTTCCGCTTTCAAAATTCGTTTGCTTGTTTTGCGTCATGAATTCTCTAGTTTCATCAACATTTTTAACTTCTCTCATTTTGTTCTCAATTAGTCTTTCTTCTTCCAATAAATTCGATTTTGAATTGCACATATTTGAATCGTCTTCGTCCGCTCGTAGGTTTCTTGCTAAGTGTTCGTACTTATCTGATAATCCCAATGCGGTGAATCCAGCTTGAGTTTTTCACTAAATTCAAAACCAGCATTCTTCACTTTATGGTACGATCCGTTTCGTATATTCAAATATTGATTGATTCATTTTGTCTTCGTTGAATCCTTGGTCGATAGCTTGCCACAGGATTTTCACTTCCAACATTATTCTCTGCGCTCTCATTGAACAATAACGGTAATTCTCGAAATTCAGCTTTTCAACTTTCAAATCGTCCATACTTGAGTTACTACTCTCATCTTTGGTCTCGTCTAGATATACTCGTCGAATTACAGTTAACTAGTCGATAAATTTCTTTCGATAACAGTCCTGGGCCCATAACCTGTTGAAGTGGACAGAGTTTCAACTATATATTCAGTTGAACATGGGTATTATCGAAAAATAATTTCTGCTATGACTTGTTTATTTCAATCAAAATTGACAACAACTAACAAACTAACAGGATGGATACAAAATGTATACACATAAAATAAATCAACTGGTTGAATCAACTACTTCTAACACAAAGACGCCGACCGTGAATGAACTTACTTATCGTTTAATTCATCCTTTTACCTGCGAAAACTCGAAATGGTGTGTGATTGGTAAATCTGACTACTAACCTTTTAGTGTCAACTATAGCATTTCACACTGATGTTGCAATCAATCGAGGAATTTGGTGACGTTTTACAAGTGCATTTTAGGCCACCAAATAATTGGCACTAGTCAATTTTGTACATTTCACCGTGTGCCCTCTCAGAAAATTTACCACGTAGTTGCCCTTGGGGAAGCTTAATATTTGACAACATATGGGCTTGATTGGGAAGGAATCGGACCTGAGGATATTTCCTTGCAAATAGCTTTGATCTGATAGAAATGATTGTCAAACGTACGATACAAGAATCCAGGTTTGTTGATCAATTGCTTGTGTTTCGGGATCAACTGAGGACAGAAATCCAACAATGGATACATACAGCTCTTCAAAATTACGTCTATAGTTTCTATGTTTTGGAATCTACATTGGAAAATTGAATGAACATTTTTATCCAAGCTGTATCGGCTATTTCATTGAGCTCTCCGAGCGTTATGATTTCCATTTCCCTCTGCAAGGTGAGATGTTCAACCCTGGCTGAATTCGGTCCGGCCATTTTGAAAACAGCAGCAAGAGATTACTTTTAACGAGTACCTACAACGCACGACACTGCTGATTCAGAATGAGGGTTGAAAAAATCGAAAAGGCTGCTGAGCAAGATACACCAAATTGTGGGGCACTTATAAAATTCCGAAATTCTACTATTGGAACCGTGCGAAGTACGTGGTAGGGATAATGGAATTTATTGCAGTGCGCGATTTGGACAAATAGAGCACTTTTGAGTAACCGTCATTGTCGGAAACGCTTCAGGCATGAAAGTTAGAATGAATACGGCCACATACATTTTGTAATGTTATCATCTAAGTAATATGCATCGATATAGAGAATTGTAAATATCTCGAAAACGATCACCTCCAGCGTTATTGAAGAAGTGTACCTTTTTCAATTGAAAAAGTTGTGGGAATTGGTTTTTTCTTGAAAAGTACCAAAAGTTCATTGTCAAAATTGTTGGGGCAATTTGAAATAAATAATAACAGCGTACGCAGCGTCCTTTAGATGTTACATAGAAATCAATATGAAATTATGATTTCCCACGTCAAAATCATCCTGGGTACCAAATTTATTCGTGCAAATAACTTATATTTTTTGCAAAAGTTATTTTCAAAAGCGATAAAAAAAATTTCAACATCCTGTATCTCCGAAACGAAGCATTTCTAGACACAAGTTTATATGGACTTTTTTCTCAAAATTATCTCAAGAATACGTCACATGAATATTTTAACGTAGTTATGTTAAACACCCTGTATACCGTGAACCGTGACATTTCCCAATCGGTGCTATTCCATCGAAAAAAAAAATTCAAGGGAAATATTGGACTTGAGATGCCTAGAAACTCTGGTGGTTTCACTGATTGGATTCTGTTTAGATTTTTGTGTCGAAAAAAACAATGGACGCTCTTGGAGGTTCCTTCTATTTTTTAAGTAGCCTTTTCCACAAGAGTAGTTCGAAAATAAAAATAATATTACTCTTCATTCACTCTTATTCTACATGGTGCCATTATTTGATATTTCGAATTAGTCCCTTTGGAAGATTTCAGCTCTGAACGCGTTTTTATAAATTCAATTATTTGGAATGTTCCTATATGGGTTTTGATCATTTCTAAATAACACAAATATGTTTTATATTGTTCCGCTGTAGTTTTTCATTTTTCCATGAAAGGAACAATAAAAAATTATATTTTCAGTGGACTTTCATAGATGTGTTTTTCATTATCAATAATATTGTAAAGTATTCATCACATGCTAGTTATATTTCTATACATTTCATTTTTTTTATTTATTTTTCATTATACTAAGTTGATTTAATCCCTTTCATGAATTTTCCTTTCTACTCCAATGCGTTCATGTTTACTTCAAATTCTGATTTCCATGTGGTAGTTTTTTGACTGTTTTGCGAAGAGAGTTGAAGGGTTTTACGGACATACCAAGTTCTCCAACGAGATCGAGTGCATCGCCTGATTCGAACAGAGATCGCTCATCAATTCATGTATAACGCTTCATCTAATATATTACCGCATCTACTGACTATTTTGTTGATCAGTGATTCACTCAAACTTGCTTATTATAGGGCATCATTCCTTTTACTGGAAAGCTTGGAAAACACTATAATCTGGAGAGGGGCCCCATCTGATCATCAAGAAGAGACTGGAGATTTGGGTGAGTCCATATAAGTAATTTTCTTCACTCTCTCGATATTATTAGTAGATACAGTCCACTCAGTTGACCATATTTTGTTCGTATTTTCTTGAGTTATCATCCTACCACAATCTGAAATAATCAGGAATCAATCTTGAAATCTATACAAGTGTAGAAGGGCAGATTTCTAATCTACTCCAGAAAGTTGCTGCGTTAATAACAGTTCCTTCTAAATGAAACACGTCCAATAGTCAGCAACTACTTCAGTTTGCCTATTTGTTTGTTTTGTGGTGACAAAATGGTGACTTCCAAACAGTACAAATATCTCTTTGATTTTGAGGATGATAAAAAAGTCATTACAAGTACTCAATGAAAAATGCTTTAACGTTGGGATGAACATGTAGAATCGTGCATGGTAGGTGAATAATGTTCGATGTGAATTCGTTTACGAATTGCAGATCAAGTTTGTTTCATTCATCAAAGTATTATTTGTTAATGCTGCGTATATTGACCTTTGTAGAGACGTGGCAACGACGCACAAAAATCCTACTCTATTTCTATTTCAACTTTCTCAACCTCCAATGTTGCCAATACTGGTGATTTATCACCAGATTCGGTGATTTTCACGTCAAAGTGGTGATTGGGTGATTATTTTTCATATTTCTGTGAAATCTGGTGAATTTTTGTTTTTTCATAAAAAATTTGAAATTGAGAGAGAGAAGAAGAGTAGTGCGCTTGTCGGTCGCATAGCCCGGTAACTGAAAACAACAACCTTGCACGATTATCATCGACATGAAGCATAAATTCACACAACTCATATCTCTTGTATAGGGTATGATTGAGTACATTCAGGAGGTCCCAGCGGCTGAGAATGCTATGCTCAGTAAGAAGTCTTTCTGAATAGATATACTTCTCTCTAAGCAGTCTCATCCGCTCGGACCTCCTGGTTCTATGTTCAATCACATATCATCTGTGATCTGTGGTTCTCATCCTATAATTTGAATGCTCAACCTAACCAATTTCCTTTTGAATCTTTATAAGGCATTCCAGATCACGTGACGTCTGGGGGCAAACACCAGTTTTACAATAGAAATCACACTCTTTGAAAAAAATAAACGAACGTTTGGGGGGGCAGATGCCCCAATATTGATTCATTTGACACTTGTTTGCTTGTGTCGAGAAAATCTTCAGTCAAGTGAATATAATTCATACACATATCAGAAATCGACTGAATTCTGATACCCTAAGCAGAATTAGTCACTTTGAAAGAGTTGTATCAAACAATGCTTAGGAAATGTGGTCATAAAATGTATGAATCGAAATGATAGTAGTAGGTAGTTAATGATGATCAAAATATACTTGACCATTATTTTTTGTTTTTTTCTTAAAATATTCATTCACCAGAGAGTTCTGTTCATTTCGTTTTATTTATTGTGTAAGCATGGGTATTGAGTTCGATAAATTTTTTATCCCAAACTTTTTATTTAGTTTTGGTAACAATTTCCTATACATTTTTCGTTCAATAGGCAGAATTTCTGAAATCTGGTGATATTTTTTCAAATCTGGTGATTTTTGCTTCGTAGATCTGGTGATTTTGAATTTCGCCCGCCGGCAAAACTAACCTCGGTTATTAGTTGTCATAACTTTCTCAAATGGAAAAAACTACATTTTTTTTATATATTCAGAGCAATTTGAGTGCGGTTACAATATTTTAGCCCAATAAGTAATATAATGCAATTATCATAATTATTGAAAGAATGAAAGATTTTTACAGGTTTCTGCTGAGTATTCGCATTTTTTCATGGAATCCCCATAAGGCATAATGCATAAAGATCCCACAATAGTTCCAAAAGTGAATGGCAAATTCCTTTTTGGTTGTTTACTTTAGATTATTAAATTTTGTTCTCAGAGTCGCAACAGATTTAAAATAACCACGAATAGTCACGTATTCTTCAGCTATGATTTGCCAAGTTTTCAATTTTTCGGGATTCGTGACAGCATCTGTATTCTTCGATTCCACTGTTTATATCTTTATATCTCCACCAACGAAACTAGAATTCTTTTCTTGTCAGGTTTGGAATTTTCCGTTCTTTTCTTTTTGGATGAATGTGACGAAAGCATTTCAAATTTTTCAATCAATAACTATACAAACTATTAAAACCATAAATACTGTCAAACTAATAAAAATTAGGTTACATCAATGACATGAAATTACATTCTCATGTTATGTATTTACATTCTCATGTCATTTATTTGATAATCTTCTTCTTATCTCGATTATTACATTACCAACCTGAGATTACTGTGGTTTAGAGAACATGAAATTAAAATCGCATTGAACAATATAACTTAATGTTAATCTTGGATTGGTTTGCGAAACTGGATTAGCTACCAAGGAGATTAATCTCGTATTGAACTACCGACCCTGAATAAAAAAAAACGTAATCAAAACAAAATGTCAATAAAATTGCTTCCTAAGCAGTGCAAGTATCAATTGAAACTTTAGCTGATACCTATATACATCAATTCAAATGTTAACAAACCAAGAGACTTCGAACTAGTGAGCAACAGCGATATATGGCGACTTCATTCAAATAGTCTTCAGCCGCCATACATTGCGCGTTGTTAAGCACAATCAAGATTTCACTATCGATAATTCTAATAGTAGGATTGGAAGATGATGTTAATCAGCGGCATAGATCTCTCCCAAAATCTGTTCGCGGTCTCATCATTGGCCCCTCGAATCGTAAAAAGACCAATGTGATGATTTCCCTGCTATCTCGCCCGTTGGGGCTACGATTTTGAAAATCTTTATTCAAAATCTCTGTATCAACCAAAATATGAGTATTTACGTGAAGTGTTAGCGCCAATCAAAGGGTTGGGGTTATATATTTCAGGGAAAAATGCAACCGAAATAATGGAGACGTTCCAAATCGTATTCAATATTAATTTTTGATGATGTTATGTGTGAGAAAAATGGTGTTATCAGATCATATTTCAGTAGGAACAACAAATTCGGGATAATTCAAATTTCAGATGTAACCTTTACGCAATTTCAAGATATATGTGAAAATTGTTGGAGTGATAAATTCGGATTTTTGGTTATCGATAAGGATAGGGAGGTGCACGAAGTGGGGTATTACAGCCGATTTGGAGCCTCCCCCTACCACTTCGGGGTGTGGTTGATGACTTACGAATTTTCCCCACCACTCCGGGTTGTGGTTAATGACTTTCAAATTTCCCTCACCACTTTGGGGCGTGTCTGAGAACTTTTCAATCAGGCATAGTGGGAATTTCCATTGACGAGACATCATATGATGTGACGCCATTCATTTTCTGAAATCTTTGGGTGTACGAGATGTAGGGGACATTGCATACACATTAGTGAAGGCAGCATGTGTACTCCATACTGCATTGAACACTTCTGCATGCCACGAAGATCCAGCACCAAGTGATGAGTAGTTTTCACCGAAGTGCTCATCGATGTGGTGGGAAGGGAGAGGGGGAGAGTGAATGAATCCAACAACGCCACCACCACAGTCAATGGGAAAGGAACATGTTCACGCCATGCGCTTTCAACGACCAATGCTCACATGCTCACTGAAATTCACCCACTCCAATGATATGGTAGTGGGGTGTCACACACACACAATTCCTCTCGTGGTGGAGAGGGTGCATATCTGCACAAAGCTCCAACTGATACTGAATGATCATTGCAGCATACGTCCATGCATACAGTAGTGTGTTGATGGGGGTTGTTTGTGACACGCCCCCATGAGCCACTTCCAACTCCCACCAATACTGTGATCAGATGTCACACAATGCCTCTCGCGGTAGAGAATATTTTTGTAGGAAGCACCAACGGCCACTGAATGTTCATTGCGACACTATGTCAACGCATACAGTTCGAGAGATGGTGGGATTGGTAGATCCCTACGAGTCGTCAGAGAAATAATTGATCAACTAACGAATTGTGTGCATTGAATGGGAGGGGTAGCTACTTTTCCATTATAAAAGAAACGATGAGTACGAAGTAGAATCATTCCAACTTTGTATCTGCAGCAGTTAGCAATCGGTTGAGAGTTGTTCGGTGCCTGATAGAAGGAACGGTGAGCGTGTTTTTTTGTTGAAAATTATTTATATTTTTTTTATATATATTTTATCATGTATGATAAGAAAGTGGACTCACAAAAAATCAATGATTTGATTAAAAAAGAGGTTGAAGTATTAGAGCAAAGGCTCTTATCATCATCACCTATAAATGTGATGTATGTAATAAAGAATATGTCACTTCATTCCATTCGGTTTTGTAATCGATCTTACTGTTACAAGACGTGGGCAATGATGAATCATCCAGAACATGGCTACCCAAAAGTATTTCGACACAATTCACCGATGATGATATAACTTGCATAAGTTTTTCAAGCGGTAAATATACGCTAGAATATTCGGGTCAGAGTCCTCAGAGCTTTGCTGCCATGAAAACGCGTTCTCTAGTCAAATTCGATTCAATCGAATAGAAATGATAGTTATTTATTGTAGGTAAATTTTGTACAATATATAAGAAAATATTTAGATGTAAATTGTATGGAATTTTCTACACATTTTCATACATTATTGAACGCACTCACTTAACAAATTATAACAACATATTGAAGCCTCAGGTGAGTATCATTCATTATATGACGAGTTCACAGTTGATTTCATTTTCTTTTGATTTCAGTTCAATAATTCCAAGATGTGGATGCAATACGCGAGTGGACACTGGATCGAGGCCAAGGATCTCGCTTCATCCATCGAAAGACTGTCTTCGGAATTGAAAGCCCTGAGTGAGAATGCTAGGCAGGCGCGTGTTAATGACCTCGGTGTGTGCCATGATGAAGAAAAAATTGAATTGTGTCTACGTGATGCCGAAAACTACAAGAGTGGTGCTGAAGTTTGTGAAAAATTTCTGAATGGGATCATAAAATTGCATCAACTCTGTAATATGCTGACGGAGTTGAATCATAGAAGATTCCTATATCGTATTCGATCATTCCTCCCAGAATGGATCATTCAGGATATCCAACTGACTGATGAAGATCGCGAGGAAATTGAAAATGGTAAAGAAAATAATGACTACAAGGAAGAAGTTATTTATAGATTGTTTATATGTACCGATAAATGATGAATAGTGTTGAATAAAACGAACCTAAATGGAAAAAGATATTACAAAGATAATATATATCGATTAAATGAAAATACAATGAATAAATGCAAATATTTTGTGGAAGCAAACAATATAAATCGACAAATAATATTATCAATAATGTAGTGAGTGTCAATATCTGGTGTGAACTGAACCATCCAGTGCATCGTATGTTAGAAGTTCAGCAAAATGAGTGCATATACTTTGATGTTGTCTGGAAACTTGGTTTCCCTAGTTTCCAACTCAACCTTTATATCGATAGTTGTAGACTTCGTGACATTTGGTTGGTGTGAATAATTGATTATGAAGAGTATATTGTTTCGGAACTGTCCAATGTCCATTATAGGTTCACTCATATCTTTATCATAATAACGAGTTGAAAGTTCTCATAAGCATAGTAGGCAGAAGAATCGAGTATTTTGTCAAAATCCAAATTTCAACGTTCATATGGATATACCTCAGAATTCAAGTATACCCAAATATTATTGATGTCAGCAGTTATGAATTTTGTGATGTCTTCTGCACGGTCTATAGTGTAAAGGTTTCAGTAATACAAAATTGTCTGCTAGACTTGTCTTTATTGACAACCGAATCTGACGTTACATTATTCAAATTAATAGTACAGCCGCATTAGATTTAAACTATTAACAAAATAATAACTATCACATCCCCTCCCTTAAATGTCAACTTCTTCAGTTTCCATTTTTTTTATTATGTACCTAGTATCACTGATCTAGTATAAGTCTAGTATAAGTCATAAGTCATAAGTATAAGTATAGTTACATAACTATTTCTATTACCATTAGAAATGGGACTGGTACCATTAGAAACAGTATAATTTTTAGATGACTCTGATACACAATCACTTTCATCATTTGAACAAGAATATTTTCTACATGTGAAATCACTATTGAAGGAATTGTTCCCCTGCATATTATTCTTTGTTCGACGAGTTATAAGATATTTCCTATTTCTAACAAGTTGTCTATTAGTATCCTGTAGCTTTATATCATAGGACCTTGGCCTGTGATTTTCACCTATTATTCTCCCAGGAACATTCTTTAAATTCGTTTTAATATATACTGATTCGTTTGTATTGAGTTCTGGTAAATTTTTCGTCCTCTTATCATAATAATACTTTTGACTTTTCTGTCTTTGTTTAAGGAAATTTTTGAAGTGGTTCCTTCTGACATTAACTGGTCTGAAATGGTGATCAGTAATAGGCAAAATGCTTCTCAAAGCCCTATGATTTAGTAATTGTGAAGGTGAATATATATTATTGTATAGAGGGGTATTTCTTAGCTCTAATAATGCTAACAAAGGATCATTTTTAGCTACACTACATTTTTTGAAAATATTTTTCACTGTTTGGATGGTTCTCTCTACTAACCCATTTGACCTCGAATGTTTTGGACTTGATGTGTGATGAGTAAAGTCCCATTCATTTGCAAAACATTTGAACTCATTTGAGGTTAGTTGGGGTCCATTATCTGAAAACAGAATCTCAGGGATGCCCTGACGTGCGAAAATATTTTTCAGCTGAGTGATTACAGCTGCTGAAGTAAGAGAATCTAATTTCACGATCTCTGGATATTTTGAAAAATAATCCACCATACAGAGGTATTGTTTTCCTTCCACTTCGAAAAAATCTAAAGCAACTTTTTGCCAAGCTCTTTTCGGAATCTCGTGTTGTTTTAGCAGTTCTGAAGGATTACATTTGGCGTACATAGCACATGCTGTGCAATTGGCTACAACATTTTCTATGTCTCGGGACATGCCTGGCCAAAATAATATTTCTCTTGCTCGATTTTTAGTCTTTTCTTTTCCTAAATGACTTATATGTAATTTTTTCAACATTTGTTTTCTTAAGTTTTTGGGAATTATCAACTTGGTGTTTTTGAATAATAAATTATCGTGATATGAAATTTCATCTTGCATAGAAAAATACATTCTAACACTCTCATGAACTTTTTGTTTCTCACTTGGCCAGCCATATTTCGCTAGTTTAACTAATTCTTGCATTTCCTGATCTTTCTGAATTTCATTTTTAATTTATTTCAATTTATTATCAGAAAACTGTAAATTATTTGTCACAAGACAAACCTGAGCATTGAGGTTTTCCTCGAACACGTTTTCAAAATTAATTTGATCTGATTCACTTTTGTAATTGTCATCATGGGCTCTTGATAATGCATCTGCAATGTGCATTTGTGACCCAGGTTTATAAACAATGTTCACATCATATTTTTGAATTTGAATAAACATTCTTTGAATACGAGGTGGACACATATTAGAGGTTTTTTCATGATTGTTTCAAGTGGTTTGTGGTCACTTTCAACTGTTACATTTTTTCTTCCAAATACGAAATGATGAAATCGTTCTAAACCGAAGCAAACCGCAAGTGCCTCTTTTTCAATAGGAGCCCAATTCCTCTGTGACTGAGTTAACGATTTTGAAGCGTAATATACAGGTAAATTATTTTGTAAAAGTACTGCTCCGATTGCAATTTGAGACGAATCCACTGAAACTGTTACAGGTTTTTTCACATCATAAAATTGCAATATAGGTTTCGAAGATAGAATTTTTTTTAACTCCTCGAAACACTTTTGGTGGTGTTCTTCCCAATGAAAAAGTATTTCATTCCTCAATAGATCTCTTAAAACCTCTGTTTTCATTGATAAATTTGGTATAAACTTCGATACATACGTGATCATACCTAAGAATCGTTCCAAATCTTTTTTACAAGAAGGAACTTTGAAATTTTTTATTGCCAAGACCTTATCATAGTCAGGCTCGATACCTTTATCTGATATTCTATGTCCAAGAAAGATTAGATTATTTATGCCAAATTTACATTTTTGTAAATTAAGTTTCAAATTAACTTCTCTACATCTTATCAATAACTTTTTGAGTCTCTCATCATGTTGTTCTCTTGTTGCGCCCCATACCAAAAAATCATCGATATAAGAATCTACACCCGGTATATCTTCAAATAAAAATTTAATTTTCTTTTCAAAAACTTCTGAAGCTAGTGTTATACCATAGGGAAGCCGTAAAAATCTGTATCTTCCGTAAGGTGTATTGAACGTACAGAGCATCGAACTTTTACGATTCAATTTTATTTGGTAAAAAGCATCAGAAGCGTCAAGGACTGAAAAGAATTTAGCACCTTTCAACTTTGATATAATATCATCTACCGATGCTAAAGGGTAATGTTCTCTTTTAATGGCACTGTTGAGGTCTTTAGGATCCATGCAAATGCGAATGTCTCCATTTGGTTTATTAACTATTACTAAAGAGTTTACCCAATCTGTAGGATGGTCAACTCTGGTTATTATTTTATTTTTCTCTAAGTTCGATAATTTATTTTTCAATTTTTCTTGAATGGCGATAGGAACTTTCCTAGGAGCATGAATTTTAGGAATAACATTTTCTTTCAATTCAATATTGAATGTGCCTTCTAGACAACCCAATCCAGTGAAAACATCATTGAAATCCTCTATAATTTTTTCGTAATTGGCATCTTTGAAATTCTTTGTTTGCAGAGAATGGACCAACTGAATTAATTTCAGTTTTTCACAGTCTCTTTTACCTAATATTGGTACAACATTTTCTTCGTCTACTATATAAAATATTAAGCATTCTGATTTTTCATTTATTTTACAATTCAAATTGCATTTTCCTAGGATCTTTATTGTTTCCCCTGTATAAGTTTTCAAACTAGAATTGTCAATAATTAAATTATTCGCATTTATATCTAACTCCTTTAAGAATTTGGCAGGAATTATATTGACTTGAGCACCTGTGTCAAGCTTAAATTTTATTTTTGTACCATTATGAACATGTATCAAAGCTTTCCATTCATTTTCATCATTATCATCAATACAATCTATGTACAAATCATCATGAACCTGTTGTACCTGAACCTCACTCACGGATTTACACATTTTAGCAAAATGATTGGATTTTTTACATTTCGCACACATTTTACCATATGCAGGGCACCGATTCTTCTCATGGTGAATTCCACAACGATAGCAGTTGAATGTTGATTTCCCTCGTGCACTATCATTTTTCCTTGGCCCATTATCATTTGTCATTCTCTGGAACCTCGACGATCCTTGACTGGTCGATGGTTTAGGAACAAAAAGAGTTTCTCTTGGAGTGAATTTTGTAGAAACAGCAGTTTTTTCTCCTTGATACGGCTTTTTCTTTATCTTATCCACTGTTAAGTCATTTCTTCTTGTATTACAAATCTTCTCTAGCTGTTCTTTGGTTCTTTCTGATACTCTACAAATATCAACAGCTCTTGGGAGCGTGAGTTTTTTTGTTCTTATTAATTCATTTTGTAAATCAGGATCTGATTTCAACCCCAAAATAAGTTTACTGGTGATTAAACTATCGGTGAGAGTTCCAAACTCACAAGATGCACTTAAATCACGGAGATCAGTTATGTAATCATCGATACTTTCATCTGGCTGTTTATCACGTGTAAGAAACATGTGCCGTTCATAGGTTACATTTTTTTCAGGATTGAAGTACTGTTCAAATTTCTCTTGTAGTAGATCAAAGTCCATGTTGTTCTCACCCGCAACGAAGGTAAAATTATTACATATCTTTAGCACTTTATCTCCTATGCACGTTAATAGTAACGATGATTTATATTCGGAGGCTTCATTTGTAGTTCTTGTTGCCTGGAGAAATAGTGCAAATTTTTGTTTGAAAAACTTCCAGTTATCGGAAAGACATCCTTCCAAACTCATTGGCTCTGGTTGTTTGATATTAGTATTCATGTGCTGATGCACAACTGCTTCTTCTTTCACTGTATTCGGCATTCTTCTATACTTTAGAACAGAACTGACTTTATTTCATTAACTTTTTCTGGACTGCGCCATGTAAAGGTTTCAGTAATACAAAATTGTCTGCTAGACTTGTCTTTATTGACAACCGAATCTGACGTTACATTATTCAAATTAATAGTACAGCCGCATTAGATTTAAACTATTAACAAAATAATAACTATCACATATAGATAGAATAGAGTTTATTTCGCTTCATTACAGTAACAAAAAGGCATTGATAAACTAAGCTAAGGAAATATAAAAATCAAGTAATTTGACAGTATATAATATAATGATATATACATAGAGTAGTACAAGGCAGAGAAGGCCAAGTTCATATTTTAGTTGCATGAGATTCAAATTTCATGATTCACAACTGTTTTTTTGTCTTATGTTATCAAATTATAGACATCCTCTCTAGGTAGGTTTTTATAAAAGTGGCTAGTTCAATTTTGAATTGGTTGATGTTACGGATCTGTTGAATATTCGAAGGTAAGCTGTTTTATAGTTTCGGATACTGATAACATTTCTGACCCACCGATTTATGCATCCGAGGACATTGGAACTGTTTGCGACGCCTGGCACTTATAGTCATTAACTGATTCTTGTATTTGTGCTGTCTTTACAGTTTTTGTCTAGTAATCTCGATTCTTTATATAGTATATCACTTGGATATCTCAAGCTCTTGGACTTCAAGAGAACGAATGTGACTTTTAGATATACCCCCCATCCGAGTAATCCATAAGCGATATGACTTACCACGAAACTGTGATATATTACCTTTTTTCGTTTCAGGCCAAGAATATCATTCAATTATCGAAATTTATAAAGGATGAATCGAAGTTTTTTAAGAAGGAATTTGGTGTGATGGTCCAATTTCAGATGTGTATCGATAACTATTCCAAGATATTTGATTTTATTTGCTGACATTACTCGTATATTGTTTTCAAGGATTCTACATTTTCTCTCAAAGTAGGCCATGACTCGCCCTTATAAAATATTGCAGTATAATCTGCATATATATATATATATATATATATATATATATATATATATATATATATATATATATATTGGGTAGATGCACCTATTTGATATATTTGATTTGATATATCTTTATAAAAAAGTGAAGAAATTGGACAGGAAGTTGACAGAGGTGGTCTGTCCGGAAGGGAAAGACATGACAGAATAACAGTACCTAAAGGAAAATGGAAGAATATTTGTAGATCTCCTCGAAACGGTTAAAGAATCTCGAAGTAACCACAGGTACATACTTTTCGAAATAGATGTGAAGACAAATCGAAGGCACACTAAAAATCAAAGAGTACCTCGATAAGAGAATTTTTTAGGATATGCTTACCATCAAGGCAAACATCATCTACAAGAGTCACGGGAAACTAGTGGCGCAAAAGGACAGAACAGAAAGAGAGAATAATCGAACAACCTTATTTGTAGAACGAGGCTGAGAAATCAGTGTAACGTACAGAGACGAAAGTTACGGAGGTCATAAGATTCGAAACAGAATAAAGCTCAAGAAGAAAAGAATATAAAAGTTGATCAAGGATGAAAAAAGAGCACAATGGAGAAACTTATACCAGGAGGTGATTCAGAAACTTTTTGGGCAAGGTTACAAGAAGATGAAGAGGATATCAGCTTGTAACCAGATATCAGCACCCCCTTCATATCGACGACACACAGAGTGAAATTGTCAGAGAGCTTTTCCTTTGAATGTGAATCAGAAACAAGAGGTAAACCTAACGAACAATAATTATAGGTGCTTCATAAAGGCGAAACGAGGTGATTATACAATACTAGACTTGTCCAGGCAGATTGTAAATGAACTCATTAAATCTCAGACATTTCCAACATCCTGAAATAAGGCAAAAGTGGTTCTCATTCCTAAAGGAAAGGTGGGCGAAATTTTGAGGAGGTATAGAACAATCTGCCTTCTAGACTCTATCGGTAAACTCTCTTGGCACTTGGTGAAGCAGAGAATCGAAGAGGAGCTGAAAGAAAAAAGAGTTATTGTGGACTCGTAATATGTTTTCAGGAGAGGTAAATCTACAAAAGATGCGGTTGGCGCCATGATCAACCATATCAGGGAACCAAATTCTAAGTGGGCAGCAATTATTACTATCGGCTTTTAACACGGCTACATGAAGCATTATGTTTCGCAGACTGATGGAAATAGAAATCAGCCAATACTTGATGAATGTTATGAATAACTACTTCGAAGACAGAAGGGTTAGAGCTGGGAGCAACGAAATTGTAACGACTCAAGGTGTCCCGCAGTGATCTGTGTTAAGACCCACATTATGGAATATCCAATACGACACACTCCTGAGGATAGATCTGCCAGAGCAATGTCACACTATTGCCTACGTGAACAATTCAACCATCATAGTCAGAACAAATGAGAAAGATAGGAGGACTGACGAAACAAATACAATAGTCGCCCGCATAGCGGAATGAATGGGAGACAATAAATTGGAAATGACACCACTGACTGAGGCAGTGGTGGTGAAGGGCCCACAAAAAAGAGGAAATATAATATTTGAAATAAATGGTATACAAGTCTACCCAACAAAAAGCCTGGAATGCCTAAAAGGCATTAGTATCGACGATGAAATGATATATAACGCACATCGAGGAACGGGTCGAGAAAACTGAGAGATCAGCCAAAACACTGACAGGTCTCCTTCCTACCATCAAAGGTCTAAGGAGCGAAAATAGACTGCTGCTATATAACGTGGTGCAATCTTTAATGTTGAAAGGAGCACCCAAATGGAAAAGGGTTACAGAAGTCAAAACCTACAAGAGAATTATGATAAGCTTTTTTCCAGCTTCAATTTTCGTAGTGTTATAATTCGAGCTTATTGCGAATTTTTTATATTTTTGATAATTGTTTATCTTGTCGACTACTTTTATTTCTGTACCCACCTTTGACTTCTACTTTGTTCTGAGTTATATGTCAATGTCACATCGGGTCAACTGATAAATCCCCGTTTCCCAATCTTCTTTCTTATTTTCACTAAGAGTCATTTCGACAATATAAAGTTAACTATTAACTCAAGTTAGGTTCAACTGAACAGAAAACCCACATCTGATCAGAATATTTGTTAGTAAAACCACCGAAATAATCAGGCTTTCTTGAGGATAAACAGTCAGGAGTGAGGAAGGTGAAGTGACTTTTGGTTGAAAAAAATAGCTAGTCTGCGTGTTATATAAATGGGAGTCTTTGCTGATCGGTAACAATATGAGGAAGATTGTTATTGGGTAAAGCAGCAAGCAGAAATGTGTACTCTTTTATCACTTTATTCCAATATTTCTACAGTTGTTACTGTCATCGTAAGGGAAGCTACAAATGAAATCATATCATATGAATAACAAACAGGAAAATGAATTATTACTTACAGTGTCGGCAAGAATGTATGCTTTTATATTTCAATTTTAGCAACATCATTTTGCGACAGGAGATCGAAGGAAAAAAATGTTTGTATAAAAATTTTTCGTTTGAAATATCAATTGTTTAGTCAAAGTCATTTTTGTTTTGTTTTGAAGAAAAATTTGTTTTTAGGTTGACAATAAATAGACAGAAAGATGAAGTTTGACAATATATGATACAGCGGCTGTTATATAACTGAAGTGCCAATTTATAATGATTAATGATTAGAGAAGCCAATTTCAATGACTTTAAGTTATTGACCTATGGAATAATAGTTGCGGACTTTTATCAAGTGATAATAAATATAAATAAATTTCACTCATATGATTGAGATCAGTTCTTCTATTCAAGCAATTGTCCGATTGTGTGTTATAAGCCATCTCCATAAATAGTCTCTTGTAGAAATTACATTTCTTTCTCAAAATTTTTGTGTTATTGAAATCCATGAGATGTCCTGTCTCTTCAACATGTTCACTAAGGGCGCATCTCTCAGGGTCAAGCCTGCAATCACTTTTGTGTGATGTTATACGATCTTTTGAGGCTAGTAGGAGAGTTTTAGGTATAAATTCCATTCTTCCCAGAGTTAAAGACAAAACCCCCTCAACTTCTCAATCAGAAATATTATATTGCATTTCTTGTTCAAATTGCGAAAAATGCGCACATACGCACATTGGAGCTAGAGAATTAATCTCTCTAGCGGGAAAAGAATTTCGATTCTTTATCATTCAGTATCTTACTTCGACATACTTAATTTTGTAAATAGAAAAAGCAGTTTCTGATAATAAAAAATAGGTTTTCGCTATTCACGTTGAATTATCTTCTTAGATCCATCCGAATCAAAACCAAATTTAAATGTCCAACTCTGTTCTCCATTTTGTAAAGATAAACCGACAGGAAATCTTGAGGGTGAAATTCGTTCGATAGTATGTGTTCCACGATATGTTTGTGAGACAAGATAGCCGAAAAAGCCAGAGATGTGGTCGTTTCTATTCCTAAACATCTGTATGAATGGTAATTATGCTCGCTTCCAAAACTGATCTTTCATTGGATTGTTCAAAATAAGTTGTAGCATTAGTTTGCCAATTCATTTAGGAGTTGTCCACTTCGCCAAGTTGGACTGCATCTCAGGATGTAAAGTTTTGGATTTGCAAGACAGGCTTAATGAATGATAGGCAACATATGATGGAAGATTGGACAATCGTAATTTTATTCATTTATCACTTTGAAAATATTGATTCTCTCTTCGAAATAGGAAATCAGTGACTCGTCAATTGAAGGCGAGCCAAGGAGAATTTTATGCTAGAAGCTATAGAATTGAATTCGGCAAAGATATCAGAACTGAGTTCCAGACAAGAAAGTTCGCATTCAGTGGAACTCAATTCAAGATCAATGGATTCCGATTCTAAGATATCATATGCGAGCGCTTCGAGTCACCAACAGAAGATGCATCAACTAAATGCGATCCATTGAGTTCAATATTGATGCTTCTGACGATATGATGGATGCAAGACAGAAAAGAGCTGGAGCAAGTGGATCGCCTCATTGAACACCATGGTCAGAGAGAATAATGTTATGGTCGAAGGGTCAAAGAGGAAAGAGTGCTGAATATTTTGAAACAAGACTATGGTCCAGAACCAATCATACATCTTGAATTTGACTCCGATGACTGGGTGTTACGACTTCGTAAAGCATATTTATATTGATTCAGGGAGTGCTAATTACTTTTTCTGGATTCGGAGAATTTTCATTAAATTAATTGCCGTAAATATTTTTTCTGCATTCGGAGAAGTATTAATTGCCGCACTACCTTTCGTCATGATATCTGTTATTTTTGTTCCATATTCAGTTGAGGTTCACAGTTTCCTCTTTTCTGTTGAAATTATCCGCATGTTTGTGGATCTCTATTGCCTCACGTATCAGTCGACTATGGTGTCCCTGATCGAATCTCTTGTTATCTTTGAAATCTGATCTTTCCATGATGATACTGTTTAGGAAGTGGTAGTGATATAAACTTCCTGCACCACCATCAGGGGAGAGTCAAAACTTATTCTGGATGGAAAGTCCTCGATGCATCTTCACAGGACAACCTGCATAAAGATCTAAAAATCCCCCCTTACTTTCAGAATATTGATGAATAATTGATGAATCATTTGATGAATATCAGTTTGACTTGTCTGTTGCTATTTCAACTCCAGCTATATGGGAATAATGAGAAAGCAACCCTGCTCGAATTAACATCATTTAACCTCCGAGCCATTTCCGTTGTAGACTTTTCCTGAAGGACCAAATCCGTAAAATCGAGAGTGGTGGACGTGAATTGACATTGAAGATGAAAAAAGTATTTCCAGCTAGCATATATGCATGTTCATTAATTCGTGATTGTATAATGGAACATTCATCTTTGAGTGAGATAGTTCTACATTTATCTTGACTTATTGTTATCATTTCATCAATCTCGGAAAAATATGTCCCCTCTTTATGGTTACAGCAACGAAGATATGTTCTTTGTGGCTACAGCAACGAAGATAAGTTGATACCTTGAAAACGTAGCAAAATTGGCAGTAGCTGGAATGTCGCTTACGGCTGGAAATGCTGCCCTTGTTATACTCTAGAAACTCGTTTTGATGGTCCTCAGAATATTACAGATAGTATAATCATCAGGATTCGAACCATTCTTTCACTTGGAACCACTAACCTAGAAAGCTCATCCACTTACCTTCCGAAGTTGAAAATATGGTACCAAGCATCAAGAAAATCATCGTCACTTAAGTTTCAACAGTGTTTCATAAAACTAGATGGTGGGTGATTTTCGATTAGAGTTTAATCTTAATGGTAGCTACCAACACGGAGTGACTATAATTCATAGACCTCCAAGTACATGCGACTGATTTTAGGATATTATCGTTATTTTTGAAGCATGGAACACCCCAATCCATTTTCAGAAGCTTCACACTGTAATGGGTCAAACGGAACAAGAGCTGGTGTTCAAGTGATAACTGCCTTCAACTAGTATAAATTTGGTTGATGCTTAGGTAACCATAACCATTCAACATTGTTTTCAAGCAACTGGCATAACGGGTGCATTAACATGACATATATTTTTGACAAGGAGAATTTTATGCTAGGAGCTATAGAATTGAATTCGGCAAAGATATGAACTGAGTTCCAGGCAAGAAAGTTCGCATTTAGTGAAATTCAATTCAAGATCAATGGATTCCGATTCTAAGATTTTATATGCGAGCGCTTCGAGTCACCAACAGAAGATACATCAACTAAATGCGATCCATTGAGTTCAATATTGATGCTTCTGACAATATGATGGATGCTAAGACAGAAAAGAGCTGGAGAAAGTGGATCGCCTCATTGAACACTATGTTCAGAGAGAATAATGTTATGGTCGAAGGTCAAAGAGGAAGGAGTGCTGAATATTTTGAAACAAGACTATGGTCCAGAACCAATCATACATTTTGAATTTTACTCCGATGACTGGGTGTAACAACTTCGTAAAGCATATTTATATGGATTCAGGTAGTTTGGAGTGCTAATTACTTTTTCTGGATTCGGAGAATTTTCATTAATATTAATTGCCGTAACTATTTTTTCTGCATTCGGAGAAGTATCATTAGTATTAATTGCCGCACTACCTCTCGTCATGATATCTGTTATTTTTGTTCTTCTCAAAATGGGATTCCATATTCAGTAGAGGTTCACAGTTTCCTCTTTTCTGTTGAAATTATCCGCATGTTTGTGGATCTCTATTACCTCACGTATCAGTCGACTATGGTGTCCTTGGTTGAGGGCAATGAGTTTCGCGTTTTCAAACAGATTCCTGTGGTTTCCCTACTTATCCGTTTAGTAAACTATAAAGAAATCAGCATATTTAAGGGTGGGAGTAGAACATTGCGTATTGTTTAACGAGCAATGAATATGATAAATTTCCTCGAGTGGGGGATTAGCATTCCATGCGAGTTATACACCATTTTTTTTCTACGGCTATAACAGATAATAGCGAAATGATTCAACAAATAACATGAACTTCAAATTCAATGTACTTCAAAATTTTCATTTGGCAAGTACAATCAAATAAGTAAATAGAGCTTTCATCGCTTGAAATTTGACATTCCATATAAGATCTGATTTATTGTTATTTTATCAGGTGAGGAAATGAAATTGAAGACATACAATGTTCCTCATAGTATTCTATCAAGAGCAGTTGAGATAGAGCAGTTTTGTGTCATAGAAGTGGAAAGATAGATTTTTACACGATCTTTACTGACTGATATTTATAATTTAATCATTTCAGATCAGAATAATCTTCGATTGTGTCATCACGAAACGCGAACATTTTCGCTCAGAATAATTACCATACTTATCTATTGCGATGGGATTCTAATTCTTTTCAGTAGGTTTTTCAAACAATAAATTTATGTTTCCGAAGGAAATAATCATTCATTCAGTTTGTAATATTTATATCAGTATTAGAATAGAACAGTGTACTGTACATATAAGATGCTACACAAAGATGACATACTTTCATTAAGTGTTGAATTGTTCAAGGGAGGAGATCATGCGATGTTATGTTTTTTTTCAATATCTTCTATGTTGTTACATGACAGATAATTATCATTTTTCATAGCCGTACATTTTCGATCAATCACAAGTCTAAAATGAGGACGAACTTGGAGTGAAATGCCAAATTATTCACTTTTTTCTATCTGCCTTGAGGTGCATTCAGCTTCACTGGAGAAGTTAAAAATTGTTTTTGGCGAAGATCAATCATGTATTATGTCGGAGATATTCAATACATATCGTAGAAACAGGCTGATCAATATTTTGTATTTTCGAAAGATAGCTAGTAACTGATAATGTATACTGATGATTAAAAAAAATGGGCTGCTCTAAAATTCTTCTCTGAATGCTATTCAGTTTTATTTTATGTACGTATGAACAGATGATCACATGTAGTATGTTGTCGATCGAAAGTTAAAATGTTATTGTAAATTTTGCTCAAACTCAGAATTTCAAATGTTTTGATCTAATTATTTGGATTCTCACTCATTCTTGAATAATCAATAAAAATCCCCTCTTTGATTCAGTGTGCTCAACTACTTCAATTCTTTCGATTCCATAATCCATGATAAATTCATTTTATAAGACACATTCTTCAGAAATCATCCTACACAGTGGAACACGTTTTTTAATGAAAGCAATACAGTTTTTGATGAAAGGTGTCAAACAGATCTGGCAGGTTGTCCACCGGAGAATTCTCACCTCTGTACCGGCAATAATATATGGCGTTATTGAATGATAAATCTACCGGGTGTCCCAGAATTTCCTGAACAAGCGATATATCCCTTACCGAAACATCATTTTTCCAAACATCGATTTGCCTTCCATATAACACACTCGAAATGATCTTATAATGTTCATACCTCCAAAAATTCACCCCTACCCATCCTTCTCCAATGCCACTATCCATTTTTTTTCGCAGAAATATAATCGTTACACCATGGTTTATCTGGCGACAAACTTATTTTGACAATTTCTTGCTCGCTTATTGTTCTCATTGGTTGGTAGTTGCACTTTTCGTTTGTAGAAGAAATGTTTTTCAGAAGACGCCTTGTGAAAATTGTTCTTGTTGATATCCCTTATGATTTACTGACACAGTGTTAGTTTTCTTCTTCTCCTGAAGATTCCAACCTTGTAGAGAATCGCGCGTCGAGTGAAAATAGTATCAGATTGGTGTTGGGATAATTGATCTTCACAAAAATTTTTCAGAAAATTCTGAAATAGCCTGCATATAAACATAGGAAGCTCTGTGTGCGAACGAAGTGCAGAAATAAATTACCTTCATGAACAACTGTAAAAATGCAAAAATAAAACTGATTATTTTGTCATGTGAAGAATTTATGTGTACGGCATTCAGTTTTTATTGATTGATTGACTGATTCAAATATCAACAAAATTTTTAAATGTAGTACAGAAATAAAAATGAAAAATAAAATTGATTTTCTCAGGAGGAAAAGAACTCCCCTCTGGCAATTTTGAAAAATGAACGGCATTACTCTGGCAGACGTCACTACTTCATTGATAAAATACCTTGTACCAGCGAATACGTACGGCATTGCTGAATAATGAAACTGCCATGATATAAAGAGAGAATTGAACAAATGCCGTACAGAAATGAATGACCTTCATTCCATCGAAAATTTTGGGGAATTAACAAAATTATGGCTTCCGGTACCATGATTTTTGTACGCCACTACATTGAATATATCATCTTCTGGGGAGCCGTACAAGAATATTTTATGTTGTTTTATAACCTCTGGATAGAAAATTCAATTTTTTTTTCTAGTCAAATTTTTGTACGGCCAAAGAATATCTAGCCATTCATAGAGCTCAAAACTGACGGCGAAGTAACAAAATTGATTGTTTCATACAGAAATATATTTTTGACCATGTTTCATGCTGGGTCATTTGCCCCCCTAAAAAGTGGTATAGGCTTGTAGTTCATTCATTATTTGTCCCTCTTTCATCAAATGTTTGGTTCAATTCAGGTGGTTTTGAGAGGTCTATCTTCCATTTCTCATCCACAGACTTGATACTTTAAAGCGAGTGTTTCCAAGGGAAGAGCATCATTAAGTAATTCACTCATCGAAATAAAAAAAAACGGGACAATAAAGATTATGTTTTCACGTTGGTTACTTTTCAGAAGGTTGTGATCAAAGCCAATGCTATTTTTCCGACAGCCAGGCGGCAATTTAGCTGCTCAACTCATAGTAGAGTAAATGGACTAGCAAAAGGCTTCTAGAATAGATTTTCGTAGGCACTTTGTTGCTAAAATGTAAAACCATCATTCCTAACACCGTTTCAATGCAAAATCACCTGGTCGTCCAAAAATCGTAGTGGGTGGGGAGTGGTACGGAGCCTTTTTTAAAAAAAAAGCAATTTTTTTTTTCAACGTTTTTCAGACCTATGATTAGAGATAATTCATACCTCAAATTTGCATACCCATCCGGACATCAGAATTTTTTTTTTCAATTTATTAAAATACTTCGCACCATTATTGTATATGGAGCTCCTTCACACAAAAACGCTTGCCCTGAAAACCCATACTTTTGAAATCTTTTAACTCGCTCTACCTCTAAAAGTATTGGGTCTAGCAAAAATAGGCTCTCTATAAACGTTATAGACCAAACATCAAAGAACATGCTGTTTTTTCAGAATTTTGATTGAATAATTAGTTCAGGAGAAAATTGAATAATCAGAATGGTATGTCACGACGGACAGCGGCGAGCGCTAAGATGCGAGGAAGGGCGAGATTCCTATGCCATAGTCATCGTAAAATCAACTCTACTGAAAGCGATGTCGTTACTGTCGATTTTACCTAGACTTGAAACGGTGTGGTGTTGTAAATTCGTGTGCATCATATTATTGAAAGTACCTAGTTGGTGAATATTACAGTTAAAATTGAATTAAGACGTGCTTCTTTTCGTAAAACTTATACCCACTGAACAAGACGATTTTATTCAAAATGTGGGTCTTATTTGTTTGGAAGGAGGAGAGCTGGTTAACTCTCAAGAAAAATTAAAAAAAAAACATTTATTGAATGCACGAAAGAACGTATGACAAATTGCCATGATGACAAATATATGCGGCATATATTCTCAAAGTGTGATGATCTAAAAAATCTAAGTTTTTTGAAATGACACAAAAACTGTTATTAATCTTATACGAGCTCAAAGAACATTGCCTCGTATAAGTAAAAAAATACCAAATTGACAGCTGATATCCCAGCAGATTTTTGTAGAGGAGATATTTTTCAAAAAATGTCCCTGCGGACCCCTTTTGATTCACAAAAGTGTGTATGTATATATATCATGCCGCTTGCGTTTCAACGGAATTACGCAACCTCAATAAAAATCGGTTGAAAATACTAATATTGAAAAAAAGACAATGAAGCATTATGTAAACTTTTTGAAGAAATGGAGAAGGGTTTGGAAAAAATAAGGATACAGCACAAAATCGATTGGCAAAACAGACAATGAAGCATTATGTAAACTTTTTGAGGAAATGGAGAAGGGTTCGGAAAAAAAAGGATACAGCACAAAATCGATTGGCAAAAGCTATCGCGAAATTAGTGGCATTGACGACATGAGTGAGAAACGAATTGTGAAAAAAATTAAACGCCATTTTGGGGATGATGTTGAGTCAGTAAGGTCTCTTAGACAAAACGAGCCAACAATGGTTTCGAAGAAGTTTTCATAGAGGACAATGATGAAGAGTCTGATTTAGAATAAATAATGTACTTATATATAAGATCAGGTTATTACTGACGTATAGGTATATTAATTATTTTTATTACTATCTTTCGTTCTCCCATGCGATATTCACTGAGAAGGGAAATCAAGCCATTTTAGATATGTATATCCCAAGGTATTGACGATACACCGTCCTTAAAAAGCTTCATAACAATGAGAAATCCATCAAGAACAAAAAATCTTCTGGAATTGACGAAATATCAATGAATATAATTGATAATCTTCCCATTGACACTTTGGCTGTTTTAACAATAATTATAAATAGCTCCTTCGAAGCTGGCTATTTTCCTACCCCCCTCAAAACATCTGTGGTTATTCCGTTATACAAGGAAGGCAATCACGACGAAGTCTAAGATTTTCATCCAATTCGTCTTATCCCCTCTTTAGCCAAACTAATAGAGAAAATAGTGAAAAATCGTTTGACTGATTTCTTAATGTCACATAATATAATAAATTGTAAACAATTCGAATTCCAACCGAAAAAGTGCACTAATGACGCCATATTGTCCCTTCTGAACGAAGTTTATAACAATATTAACAATCGTGATGTAGCTGCAGCGGTGTTTTGTGGTCTATCCAAAGAATTTTATTGTTTCAATCATGACATACTGCTCAGAAAATTGTATCACTATGGCATAGAGGAAATAACTCATAGGTGGTTTGAATCATATCTCACAGGTAGAAGTCAAATTGTTAAAATGCCTACTTCAACATCAACTGCAGCCAATATAAACAGTGGAGTTCCTCAGGGGTCCATTCTTGGTCCCATTATCTTCAGATCTCCACAAGGTTATATCTTCAGATATCGGTATTATCAAGGACTGGTGCAGTGCTAATCTCCTGTCTCTGAGTATCAACAAAACTAACGTGATATCATTTCGGGGTTCTATTGATAACATAGCAATTACTCTCAATAAAAGTGTTATAGAGAATAAATTAAGCACCAAATTCCTCGGTATTGTCATAGATAACGATTTGAGATTTGAAGACCTTATCAGAGCTCTCACAAAAAAACTCTCTTCGGGTCGTTACGCGGTAAGAATAACTTCCAGAGAGCTGGGAACATCTGCAGCTAAATCTGTTTACTATTTACTGGTAGACTCACACTACAAATACATAATAAACACATACAGTATTCTTATAGAATGTATGTGTTGATATTCTGTGAACAAAACATGAAGCAAAAAAGGCTTTGAACTATTACATCATCCTGATATATTCGCGCCCAATGCGTATTCAGTCAAAAACCTATAAAATTCCCTTACAACGAAAAATCGTCCGTAACAACATCGCTATCAGTAGAGTTGATGTTCCGTTGACTAGAGCAGAGGAATCTCGCCCTTCCTCGCATCTCTGCGCTCACCGCTGTCCGCCGCGACATACCATTCTAATTATTCAATTTCCTCTTGAACTAATGATCCAATCGGAATTCTAAAGAAACCAACATGTTCTTTGGTGTTCAGTCTATAACGTTTATAGAGAGCCGTTTTTTGATAGACCCAATCGAGGTAGAGCGAGTTAAAAGATTTCAAAAATATGGATTTTCAGGGCAAGCTTTGTTGTGTGAAGGTGCTCCGTATACAATAATGGTGCAAAGTATTTTAATGAATTGAAAAACAATATTTCTGATGTCCGGATAGGTATGAAAATTTGAGGAATGAATTATCTCAAATCTTAGATCTGAAAACCGATGAAAAAAAAATGCATTTTTTTTCAAAAATGCTTCCCCCACTCCCCTCCAACCATGATTTTTGGACGACCAAGTGATTTTGCATTGCAAAGGTCTTTAGAACGATAAAAAATGGGTTTTACATTTTAGCAACAAAGTGCCCACGGGATAGCACGATAGGTTCCCGTTTAAACTCCACTATCATATAAACTCCTCTCACGATTGGTGGCGAGCTGTCAATGAGCCAGCTATCTACAATAAGGTTACCCTAGCCTGTATACCCAGATGTTGAACGGGGGGGCCAATGCTTCAGCCCGTGAAGGAGCATCTGAGGCCATGATTGACACACAACCCTTTTGCGGGTTAGCGAAAGCATGTATAAAGACATTCATCAACTCGTGGATGCAAGTCAAATTGAATAACAGGTGGAACATGCTCCGAGGAATGGGACAGGCAAATAAGTTCTTGGGGGAACCCTCGCCCAGTATCAAGAAAAATCCACAAATGCAAGATTATGAGGGTAGTGGTGAGTCTATTTACGGAGCAGGAAGTGGTAAAACCGCACTACATGTGCACTGTGAATGCGAAGCTTCGGCAAGGCTGAGTCAGGGAAGATTCGGAGAAGAGATACCATAATCTACTAGCTGTATGAAGGTCAACTATTAAGGCTGTGTAGTTTCATCAAAGTAATCAACGAGGTCCAATAACCAAAAAGCCACAATAGATCTTTGAAAATCGCAGTGAAGCAGGCCGTGGGCTAGCTCCCTCAATCAATGCTATGCATCAGACACACCAAAGTAGCAGAGCTGCTTGACTTTCGAAGTTCATCAAATTCATCGAAATTTGTATTTCATTGGGCCCAACCTTCTTCCGGAATAAAATCCTGGGAACGCCATTGGTATATGCTCTGTCGCAATAAAATGTAGGTATGCCACCTTATAGATACTCATGACTGTTGAATTGGAAAAATTCGACAAGTTTTTTTTTTACGGATCAGAAACCAAATGAATGATATTGTAATAGGACCTTTACAACAAAAATGTTTCTGATGATAATTAGGAACTTGGGTATTTTTGTGAAGAGAATGATGTTCGAGCAATTATTTTTTGTCTTTATCCTCCGAGTCAAAAAATATTTCAATTGTCGTTTTTTTGTCAGAGCTTCATGAGTCAGAAAAAAATGTTAACTATCCTCTTCGACGTGTAAGAATCATATTTTCTCAGACCTATTCTTCATTAAAAAAAAAACTCTCAGGACTTTTGAGGCTTTATTAGCGTCTGTGGTCAGAATAAGTTTCATAAAATCTCATATTCAACGAAGTAGGATGATGTTTAACCAAAGTATCAAAATATTTTATCGGGAGTTCTTGGTATTATTCCTCATTATCAGTATATATTTGATTTGAATGAAGGATCTCAGTTGATTGATTTGAGTTTTCTTGAATGAAGAATCGAATTAGATCTTCTATCCTCGCAATTTTTGGAAACCTCGGCCTTTAATATTCGGCGGCTTGGTACTAGGGAAGAGCCACCAGTAAGCTGGCTGAATGAACTTCAATATGGTGTAGATAAAGCTTATCAAAGTCGGAATGGGAAAAGGTAGCGGCAAAAATTCTATCAAAATCAAAGCATCCATTGCAGCTCCAATATAGTCTCTTCTGATTATGTCACCGGGTAAGCGAACTAAGGCGTTCAATTGGTCCCATACTGATGAAGCTCGTTCTGAAAAATGATAAGATATAGTTGAATCTGCTAACAGAGTTGTATTGAAAAACTATGTTTTATATGGTATGTAACGGCAGTTTCAGTGTAATGAAGGAAACTTTAATTCTGCTCCAGAGATCAGTTCATTCGCCTTTTCCAGGTTACCGACTCTATAGGAATATTCTCAATCAGTTGATAATTCGCTCAAGTTTAGGGAAAAATTCCAATGATTTCAGATGTGCAAAAATGCGCAGATTGCCAATTCGAAAATATTGTTTTATGTAACCGTTTTTCGAATTCGTATAAAAAACCTGGAACAGTATTTCGCCTAAGGTCCATTGAACAACGATCCCAGTTGAATATGTAATTTCATTGACTTTTCGTGCATTTTCATACTGTTTGTTTGTGCAGCATATGCGTACTAATATTGTTAGAAAATAGGGATCATTGGTGAGATAAGTGGGTTCAATAGTCGATGTTTGAAACTACTTCAGTACGAAAAAAGCTCTATAGTCACTGTACTATCTTATCGATAAAATATGATTCAGATTAGTTTTCGGTTTGATTATTCAATCTTCGACTCAGCGAAGGATGATGTGTCTAGGGAGATGAGGGCCAGTCGCACGACAGCAATGACCAAGTGAAGTGCTTATTACGAAGAATAAAGAAAACGTTTACGTAGAAGTGACAAGTGAAATATAAGGAAAAGGTGGAACATTACAGTGGCGTCGAGGATAATAAGGTTAGTAAAGCGTGTTGAATTCACAGAAAATTTGGTGAAATATACTCGTTACGCACCTATCTATTTCCAACCCGTTCGTTCTTTTCTATGCGATATATGTGGTGTAGCAGGTAGGGCTCCTGAATTATCAAAAAGCCCGCGGTTCGGTTACCGCGTGATCAAAAAATCCCGCGGTTGGATACCGCGTGATAAAATATCCCGCGGTTTGGTTACCGGTGATCAAAAATCCCGCGGTTTGGTTACCGCGTGATCAAAAAATCTCGCGGTTGGATACTGCGTGATCAAAAACCCCGTGGTTTGGTCACCGCGTGATCAAAAAGACTGGAGTTTGAACCCTCGAAATCAAAATTTCCTGGTAGGGAAGGCAAAAGATACCGTCTATTAGGTCAACTGCGATAAAGCAAGCATAATGATTGAAGCTAGGCAAAAGCTACATTCAACGAACATAAATAATAATGAGTTCAGTTCACAATTCACCCGATTATGAATCAGTACCCCACAATTTTGTTGAATGAAGAAGAGAACATGGAATCTTTAAGTTATATTAAATTTTTGGATTTCAAGTTTTCAAATGGCGAACACATCATCGTTGGAGGCTTTTGAGTGTGAAGGTGACCCCAGCTCTGTGGGATTGCGTTGGGAAAAATGGAAGCGAGCATTCGAAATTTTCCTGATTGCATCGAACATAGAAGACCCGATTCGGAAGAGAGCCCTTCTGTTACATACAGGGGGACTCGGGTTGCAAGAAATTTATCACAACATCCCTGGAGCTCACGTGGAACTGTCAAACTTACAGGAACACCAAGATGTTTTTGGAGTAGCCTTAGGAAAACTAGATGAGTACTTTTACCCTGAACAGAGTAAACTTTATGAACGGCACATCTTTCGACAATTGAAACAAGGAAATGATGAAACTTTTGATAAATTTTTAGTCTGAGAGCACAAGCCTTGAAGTGTAAATTTGATAAGATAGATGAACATCTAATAGATTGTCGAAAAATGTGCCTCAACAGAATTGAGGAAAAAAATTTTGAGTATGAGTGATGATGTTACAATTCATACCATTATATCCGAAGCTAAATCTTTAGAAACAGTTAACAGAGAACTGGAACGATTTGAGGGCGGTTCATCATCCAACAGTTTCCAAAGCATTAATGAGATATCCAATTCTACCAGAGCAAATAAGCGATCTAGAATTGAAATATGCGATAAGTGTGGCTTCAAGCTACCTCATCCAGATCAGAAATGCCCCACTGTAAATGCAACATGTCGAACGTGTGGAAAACATGGTCATTATCAGAGATATTGCAGAGAATTCCTAAAGGGAAGAAATATGTCGAATGATTCAAAGCCTCGAAATAAACGTAAATTCAATAAACCATCAAGTTCCAGACGCTTTCAGTATCAAAATGAAATAGATTTTGTTGACAACTGTGAAAATGAAGGTAAGATGACCGATTATGTTTTTCACATTGACGACGATTGTTCAGTTCAAACTAACATTGGCGGAGTTATGGTTGATATGCTCATTGACTCTGGTAGTAAAAGCAATTTGATATCTGATGAAACTTGGGAATTTTTGAAATGTCAGAAAGTAATTGTTCAGAATCAAATAAAAAATCCCGACAAGGTATTTTTCTCCTAAAGGAACCCTTGGAAGTACTAGGATCCTTCCAGTCTCATTTCTCTGTAAACAATAAATCGGAGAACGCAACATTTTATGTAATTAGAGGGGAAACCAAGAATTTATTGGGAAAATCGACAGCCATAGCTTCGGGTGTGTTGAAAATCGGTCTTTCAGTAAACAACGCTGTTGGACAGTTCCCAAAGTTCAAAGGTGTCATTGTTGACATTCCAGTCGATAAGACTGTCACACCAATTTGTCAACCATATCGAAGAGTGCCACTTCCGTTGGAAGACAAAATTGAATCCAAGCTGAGAGAGTTAGTTCAATCTGACATAATCGAAGAAGTCGATGAACCTTCGAGATGGGTATCACCTATGGTCCCAGTGTTGAAGGGGAACGGGGAAGTACGCATCTGTATTGACATGAGAAGGGCAAATTCAGCAATTATTCGTGAAAATCGCCCTCTTCCAACTATGGATACTCTAATACCCCATTTCAGGAAAGCCAAATTATTTTCCAAGCTCGACATTAAAAATGCGTTCCATCAGATCGAGATTCCTCCTGAGTTCCGTTTCATTACTACCTTCATCACTAGCAAAGGTTTATATCGATATAAGAGATTGATGTTTGGAATCTGTTGTGCTTCCGAAATTTTCCAGAAGATTTTGGAAAGAATCCTTATTGACTGCGATGGTACAAAAAACTTCCTCGATCAAGTCCTCAGAGACAATGATATTTTGTTGAATAAAGAAAATTGTGTTTTCAAACTCAAAAGTGTCGAGTTTTTGGGACATGTATTATCCCCTAATGGCATCAAACCTTTGGATGGCTATATCGATTCGATAAAATCATTTCGAACCCTCAAAACAATCGAAGAAATACATAGTTTTTTAGGCCTTGTGAACTATATTGGAAAATGGGTGGCAAACTTAGCTACGTTGAATGAACCATTCAGACGGCTTCTGAAAATGAAATTAACAAAAAAAGCTAACATTGTAAAATTATGGACTTTGGAACATGAGTCAAGTTTTCAAAAACTCAAGCATGCCTTATCAAATTTGAGGAGTTTGGGGTTTTACAACCCAGGTGATCGGACACAAGTCATTGCTGATGCTAGTCCAGTTGGATTGGGGGCTGTCCTCATTCAATTCGACTCGGAATCACATGAACCCAGAATTATTGCGTATGGCAACAAAAGTCTTACTGATTGCGAAAAACGATACTGCCAAACGGAAAAAGAAGCACTCGCGATCGTCTGGGCAGTTGAACATTTTAAAATATATCTTTATGGTAAATCAGACTTTGAACTCGTTTCCGATCACAAACCCCTCCAGGCTATATTTGGTCCAAAATCCAAGTCCAAGTCCAAAATTTGTGCACGAATTGAACGGTGGGGTCCTTCGCCTCCAATCATTCAACTATAGAGTGATATATCGGCCAGGAAAATCGAAAATTGCCGATCCATTGTCAAGATTGTGTGTCAGCCAAAGACAGAACATACAGTTTGACACCAAAGTTTGGTGGCCAAAAATTGACGCAGATGCGGAGAAACTGGTGAAATGCTTCAAAGGTTGTGTTTTAGTAAGCAACCCAAATCCTCCAAATCCACTCAAGAGAAAGAACTTTCCCAATGAACCGTGGGTAGACGTTGCTTTGGATTTCCTAGGACCACTCCCAACCGGTGAATACTTGTTCGTCATAATATACTATTATAGCAGATATAAGGAAATACAAATTATGAAAACAATCACCGCATTGGAAACGGTTAAAACACTACAAGAAATATTTTCTAGATTAAGGAATCCAGTTTCAATAACATTGGATAATGGTAGACAACTCACCAGTCAGGAGATGAAAAAGTTTTGTGCAGAAAGGGGAATCACTCTGAACCATACGATTCCATATTGGCCACAACGAAATGTCGAAGTGGAAAAACAGAATCGTGACATTTTAAAAAGACTCCGAATCAGTCACGCTTTGGGAACTTCTTGGAAACAAGACCTATTAGACTACCTGATTATGTACAATAGTACACCACATTCTGTTACCGGAAAATCACCATCAGAATTATTCTTTCGCCGTCAGTTCCGAGATAAAATTCCATACATGAAAGATATAGAGAACAAAATAATTGACGAAGATGTAGGAGATAAAGATAAAATAGAGAAGGAAACGGGGAAAGAATATGCCGACAGGAAGAGAAAAGCTGTAGAGGAATGTTTGGAAAAGGGGGACAAAGTTTATTTGAAGAACATTGAGAAAGCCAATAAATTAACAACAAACTTCAATCCAATCCCCCATACAATAATTGGAAAAAATGGCGGAGATTGCCAAGTCCGGAATGATGAGACTGGAATAACAAGCCGTAGAAATATTGTGCATCTAAAAAGAATCGAGGGACAATGGAGGGTGTTGAATGATGACCCGTCAAATAGGGAAGGTGAAAACATGGACTAACCCAGAAACAAGGGTGAGTTCATTATACCACGGTCGAATAGTGTTCGAACGAAGTATGTCATTTTTTTAAAATGGTTTTTGGAAAAAGGTACCGTTGTGAATTCAAAACTCGAAAATTATTATAGTATTCAGTGAATCCTTCGTATGTATTATTCTGTTTGGAAAAAGGGAGAGATGTACTATCTTATAAATAAAATATGATTCAGTTTAGTTTTCGGTTTGATTATTCAATCCTTGACTCAGCGAAGGGTGATATGTCTAGGGAGATGAGGGCCAGTCGCACGACAGCAATGACCAAGTGAAGTGCTTATTACGGAGAATAAAGAAAACGTTCACTTAGAAGTGACTAGTGAAATATAAGGAAAAGGTGGAACATTACAGTCACCATGAAACTTCATCTCAAAGAATCTTGAATGATACATCTATCATTCAACAATTATGGTCTATCTGAAATAGCTTCTCTCAAACGAAACAAGCTTGTTTGGCTATGAGGATGAAATGTTATCCCGATGAATAATTTTTTCTCAAACTATTCCATATGAATGTAAGAATATTCTATGAATGATATCTGTTAGATCAAAGTTACATGTGTTTGAGCAAGAAAAACTTACTTCCTTGTGAGTCAGGTTCCTTCGTGCCATTAAGGCCGGCAAGAAGTTATTTTGAGGACTCTTTTCTCCTTTCTGTGAATGGATCAAACGTCAATGAGTGATATACACATATTAACAGAGTGTGTTTGCTAATCAGTTAAATATATATATATATATATATATATATATATATATATATATATATATATATATATATATATGTATATCCCTGGTGATCACTAGGAGTCTTGGTAATTATTGTAGAAAGTTCTGAAGTAGAGGCAGCAACTAGCCTCGCCCTTCGTACTCTTCTGACTATAGATATTTGTATCTTCAGCTCCGAAACCATTGAGAAGAACAGATGGGTCGACATCTTTTCCCACTTTTACGACTAGATCGACTACTGCTAGTTTAGAAGGCTTCATCATGACAATCTCTTGACTCGCATCTTCTTCGGTAACATCTACTTCTAGTCTTTCTTTCCGAAAGACATTGAGTCATCAGGTGACTATTATTGTTCTCATTGCACAATACATGCCCTTGAACAATTCGAATCAATGTGTATTCATCGAAAGTCATATCGTAGCTGAATTGAATTGCATAGCGACGGAGTCGTTCCCCTTTTTTGATGTTTTTTTTTGTAGCACCTTCGGAGAAGCCACCATAAACCATGGAGACGTTTTTCCTGAAGTGGTTACGCGTCAAAAGTGCTCGAATTGTGCTCTTCCGCTGCCACACGACCTTATCCAGGAGGAATCCACCATCCACAACGAGGTGAGTGCTAGCATCCATCGGCGTGTGGCTGGAAAGAGGAGCGAAGGCAGAGTATAGAGATGACTTCCTGCCTTTGCGGATCCTCTGTTCATTGAAGAGAGACATCAGACGGGGCCAACTCATGCAATGAATTTATTTCTGGTGGAATATGAGGAATATTTGATAGATCATCGTTATTCAAGAACCTATATGAGTGACATTGATGTTGCAAATTTTGTATAACGTGCAACAGAAAGTGGATACACCGACATTGAAAATGCATCCGATCATGAAAGCCAAACAGTTTCTTCAACCGAGGAGTCAACACACTGTAACAGCTGGACACAAACTTCATGGAACTATCAAAACACAAGTCGTCAATTTTCAGAATTTTTTCCTGGCGTTTTGCTGGCGCGAGTGGCTAGCTTCCTCAGAGGGTCATACATCTTGAGTTCGACTCCGATGAGTCGGACTCCCAAGAAATATATCCTGTATATGATTTTCGATCGAACTCGTCATTGGCCCAATCAGAGTCAACATGTCCCTCTACATGTTCACCAGTTCTTTCGTAAATAAGACATTTATCTCTGGTTCCGTTCAAATACCTCAAGACTCTTTGTGGCTATCCAGTGTTCTGTGTAGCAGTCATTGTATTGACTCAATACGCTTCCGACATGAGCAATATCTGGTCTCGTTACAACAGCTAGGTTCATTAGAGTACCGATCAAGCACTGATAAGGAATATGTTTCAAATTTTCTTCATTTCTTTCCGTTGAGTTTGAAAATTTCTGGTTAACATCCAAAGGAACTTTGATAGCTCTACATTCCAAATTTGTGAAGTAATTTTTCAATATACTTTTCCTGGACGATTTTGATCATTCCACTTTCTAGGTTCTGATCAATTCTGGGCCCAATATTTTAACAATATTGGAAATCACCATGCCATACCGTTCCGATGATTCCAAGTAGCCGCCATACCGGCACAAAGACGCAATTTTTTGGTTTCTTCCAGACTTCGGCTAAGCTAGTGGAGGGTGATTTACGGTTCTCAATCATTGAACCCTGTTTTAAGTCATTGGATATATGGCAATATTATATTAAATATCAGGAACATTATATCTAGCCCTCTCGAGAGTTAGGTAAGTCGTTATTCAATTCTTTATGTAAGTTCCCTTCACCCAAATTATTTTTTTATTTCAGCTCAATTTAGGGTGGATTCTTTTGGGGTCTTTCTAGTGGTTTTGAAGAGCCGAGGAAGCTTATAAATTGGGGTTGTGATTTTTGGAAATCACTTGGCGCTCAGCAAAAATTAAAACTTACGTAACAGAATTTGACGCCCAAAACGGGGCCATTTTTTTTTCATAGTATTTCAAGTTCGTTTGTTGAGCTCAGTGTTTCATGTATAATTTTGGATCTATTTTCGAATAAATTATGTAAATTGATATACAGAACCAGAAGATTGTGTATAGGTGTTTTTATTTTGTCTCATATTCTTACTCAGATATAGCCTGAAACTCATCTAGTTGAAAATTAATAGTAACGTTATCCTACTGCGGGAAGATAAATATTGTTTCGTAATTTTTCATTTCTTTTTTAACTTTTTTTTTTTCTAAAATCATTTTCTCAACCTCAGCTTTAGTTCTAGTTAGTGCTAAGTATTGTGAAATCAATCTCTCGTTACTCTTTTCGTATGATAGTTATACAATTCCGTAATTGAGTTGAATATCCCTGTAGGCGAACAATTGTTGCCTTTTATTTACCCTATTTGTCTATTTTTCTTTCTGTTGCATTTGTCGGTTTGTTTTCGTGAAACATCATGGATATCAACCGATCATCTCGGTATGAACTTGAGTATGAGCTACTCGTCAAAAATGTTCAGTTGAATTTCCGCGCATTGTCATTAGCCACCTTGAGAAAAAATGAGAGATGAGACTGTGGCAGAGGTACCAGGTGAACTTATGAACCCTGAATCTTTCAAACCAGATACAACCCAAGAAATCAATGCATGTAATAAAAAAATTATTGAACAAGAGAATTTTCTCAGTTCAAGAACAATCGCCATGAACAGCATTGAACATAAATTTCTAGATACAAAATTACAACATTTATACAGTAGATTGTCTAAGATTACGGTAGGAGATGATGATGACGATGCTTTAGTTACTTCATTGTCAAATCTGTTTGATCAGGTTTAGATATTCATCTTCAGGGAATTTTTACATCAGCATATGTCTCCGCTGGACATAACATTCAGCCTTTTTCTGTAACTCCCTCAACGCCAACCACTGTAGGGGCAGGGACTCCCACTTCTTCGCTTCACTGTTGCCCGAAAAATAAAAATTTTGTTCCAGTGCATGAATGAGGAATTAGTTTCACCGGGGAAACGGAGAAAATGTCTGTGATGGCTTTTCTTGTATTAGTAGAAGAATTCAGAGTTGCTAGGGGGTGTACCAAGACAGACATGATGGATTCTATTATTGATTTGGTGAAGGGTCCAGCGAAAGTATGGTACGGGAAAGTAAAATGTAAAGTTCACTCGTGGTCAGATTTCAAGCGGCTTTTGAAGGGGGAATATTTGCCTTTTGAATGAACGGAAAATTGAATCCAGCATTATGGGTCGAAATGAAAGGGTGGGGGATTATTTCTCGCGCATGGCTAATTATTTTCAACGATTATCTGTTCCGAATAGAATAAATTGGAAATTTTGCATTGTGACTTGAGTTCTTATTTTATTCGTGGTCTTGGTCCTCTGAAACCAACTTCTGTAGATGCATTATGAAAAGCGTGTCGCGAACTGGAAAATAACAAATATTTAGCTTCTTTTACTAAACCGGTTACTCATCGTGTACATTTATTATAGCCTGATTTGGCTGTCAGCCTGGATTTGATGGTCCTTAAGATGGATCGTCAACAAATTCGAAACGACTGCTCAATAGATCAAGATCTCGACAGGATATTGCCAGTTTAGGTTGTTGGAATTGTCAGAACTTCGAGATGCACCAAACCTGAAGAATAGAAATTTTGTTATCGTTGCGGAAAAGCAGACGTTACCAAATATTCTTGTACGTGTCGGGGAAACGACTCAAGAGAACGTAGGGGAACCGGACGACGTCCTCTGAACCAAAACCGGTTGATGATTCATGGGGGGCGTGGTTGAATTATATTTAGATCTATCTAAAAAGGCAACGGTTAGCGACCTAGTTTGAAAATATGGAGAATGATCCACATCCGTATCTGAAAGTTACTATGTTTGACTTGAGTTTCAGTGGTCTTCTTGACTCAGGAGCCACTCAAACGGTTTTGGAGAGATCAGGGTGGAATCGCTTATCTGAATGTAATTTATATGTCGAAAAAAATAATTATTATTCCATTACTGTTGCGAATGAAAATAGTGAGGTGTTAGGATTAGTTTGCCTAACAATAAATTTGGCTGGAGTAGTTAAGGTTACAAAAGTGTTAGTTGTGCTGGATATAGATGTAGATATAATTTTTGGCGCCGACTTCTGGAAAGACATGAACATTGTTCCTAGCTTCCCAGAAAATGAATGGGCTTTTTGGGAGACTTATAATGAATGTCAAATAGGGTTGATATCGGTGAACTCTGATGACCGGGAACAACTGAGTAAACTATTATCGGATTTGTGGGTGGGTGATACTCTTGGCTGTGCCAAAGGCGTATCACACGAAATAGACACGGTTGATTCTCCATCGATAAAACAACGGTATAACCAAGTCTCCCCCTATCTATTGAATATCATTCACAGTGAAGTCGATAAAATGTTAGAATCGGGTGTTTTAGAACCTTCAATTTCGGGCTGGTCATCGCCTATAGTTTTGATTCCCAAATCCAATAGAAGAAACGAATATCGATTACAGCAAGGGATGCTTAACCCATCCCTTATGTCAATAGCATTTTGGATAGATTGTGAGATGCAAGGGTTTTATCCTCTATCGACCTTCAGAGTGCCTATCATCAAATACCCTCAGAAGAATCAAGCAAAGGGAAAACTGGATTCACGGTGCAAGGCAAAGGACTATTCCAGTTTACTTGTATGCCATTCGGTCTGCACAACGCACCCGTAACATTTGTTGATAGGATTTTAGGGAGCGATTTGGAAGAATCGGTATTTGTTTATGTAAATGATATTATTGTCGCCACCAAGGATTTTCAGTCCCACTTACAAGTTTTGAGGAAAGAGTTTGAACGGTTATTATCAGCAGGACACACTGCCAACCAATCAAAATGTAACATTGTTAAATCCGAACTTCGCTATCTTAGATACTTGGTGGATGCTCAGGGTTTGCGGATAGATCCAGCAAAGGTGGAATGTGTGCTAAATTTTCCCACTCCCAAGTGTGCGGAGAAAGTGCATAGTTTTGTTGGGCTGGTGTCTTGGTACCGTCGTTTTATCAAAGATTATGCCACTTTAGTTTCACCTCTCACCAAGTTGACACGGAAATGTAACAAGTTTGTTTGGTCGGATGAAGCGGAGGCAGAATTTCTGCTGGTGAAGGAGAAATATCTCGTTTCTACTCCTATCCTGGTATGTCCAGATTATTCCAGGAAATTTGTGTTGCAGTGCGATGCTTCTCAAGTAGGGCTCGGGTGCGTACTACTCAGAACTTCGAAGATGGGGAGCACGTGATAGCCTATGCGAGTAGGTCAGTTACTTGTCAGGAAGCGAAATACTCGACCACCGAACTGGAGTGTCTTACTGTCTTATGGGGCATTCAGAAATTTCGTCCCTATATTGAGGGTACTAGATTTGACGTCATCACAGACCATTCATCATTACTGTGGCTCCATAAGTTGCAAAACGCATCAGAACGATTGGCTCGATGGTCTTTGCAGTTGCAGAGTTTTGATTTTGATATAATCCACCACAAAGGCCAATCTAACGTGGTCGCTGATGCTTTATCCAGGTACATCGAGGTTTGTCGCGAAGACCATGACGAATTGTATTCCCAGCTCATTAGAAAAATCACCAAGGGTCCAGAAGGCTATCCGAAGTGGACAATTCGTGAAGGTAATATTTATGAACTTATTTCTATTGGTTCGCCTTCTCCTGATATTGAGCAAGATTGGAAGTTAATTCTACCAAAATCAATGAGAAGGGCTGTTCTTGTACTCTTGAAGCTCCCCCAGCCGGTCACCTCGGTTTCTTCAAAACTAAGCGACGTCTTTCTTCATTGTATCATTGCCCTAGTACCGACAGCGACATCGCACGTTTTCTTAGAGAGTGTGAGGTGTGTAAAGCACAAAAACCCAAGCAGGAGTTACCTCAAGGAATTATGAGTAAATGGACTGTTTCAAAGCCATGGGAACTCATTTGCACAGATTTGATGGGACCGTTTCCTTTATAGAGAAATCGTCACAGATTTATTCTAGTGATGTTCGATAGAATCATATCGAAAAAGACGTATTTATGGTGTACGGAGTACCGGAAAGCATTATTTGTGACAATGGTCGGCAATATGTTAGTTCGAAGTTCAAGTAATGGTGCGAAGTATGAGAATAAAATTTTATTCATTGCCAGTTTCCATCCCCAAGCGAACCACACAGAAGGGGTTAATCGTGTTATAAAGACTATGATCAGGTCCTATGTCAATCAGGATTATAGAACATCTTCATGAGTTCGGTTATGCGCTTCGTAGTTCCGTTCACGAAATTACCGGGTATAGTCCAGCACATTTGAATTTCGGGAGAGAAATTCATCTGCCCCGGGGCAAGTACACAGTAGACGTCAGGACAATTCTGATAATGAAAATACCGAGATTGACTTATCTAGTCGGGAATCTCTTTCCGAACACCTCAAGAATTTACGAACAATCCACAAAGAAATTGAGGCACGACTGAATAGAGCTCACGGTCAAAGTGCCAAACGATACAACTTACGAAGAGGTCCTCTATCATTAATTGAAGGTGAAATTGTGTGGAAAAGAAATTTCACATTATCAAATGCGGCAGAATATTATGCTTCCGGCTTAGCGCCAAAATTTCGGAAATGCGTGGTGTCTAAGAAAAAACTGCGAACGTTTATGAGTTATTAGATTATTGAATCCATAAATCTTTAGGGTATTGGGACGTAAGACATTAAAGTCGATGGTTATTTTTTTTTCCTTTTTCGTTGTGAGGGGGAAGTTGTAACGGAATTTCAATAATCATAATAAGAGTCACTTCCATTTCTTATGCTTTCATGAATATAATATTCGTAAATATATTTTTATTCCTCAGAAGTAAACCGCGAGCGAACGACTCTCGATCGATCCAGAATAACCGAAAAACGAATTTCGACGGCCGAGGTACTGAACACAGTTGATGTATAAATGGATCGTGACTGACACACGATTATGATTTGTGAAATATTTTGGAAAATATTGTTTTACGGATTCATTCGCATTTTTCACTAAGAGACAAATTTTGCGGTTATCAGGATTGGATAAATCTGATTTGTCATGGAGTTTATGTTTGATTGTATGCAAGAAAAACGTCTCTAAATGCTTGGGTATCTGCTTTGGAGGTGAGTTTTCTTGAAATTTCGATTCATCTTCTTATAGAAGGTATATCTGGCCTTTTGTCCAGTTTCAGAACGTTTTCTCACGGTACCGGGTCAACTAGAGTGAATAACCGATAGTTTGGTAGGTCGTTATTTAATTCTTTATTAAACTTCCCTTCACCCGAATTATTCTTTTATTTGAGCTCAATTTAGGGTAGATTCTTTCGGGGTCTTTTTAGTGGTTTTGAAGAGCCGAGGAAGCTTATAAATTGGGGTTGTGATTTTTGGAAATCACTTGGCGCTCAGCAAAAATAAAACCAATTTATTTCTCGCACTTCCGACTCCACTGAGTAGTAGTCGGCGCACTCCTATATTTCTTTAGAACACGAAATTTACGTAATAGCATCATTTTTTCGAAACAAATTCCCTTGTACTTTTTTGAAAAATTCAAATGCCATACTGTAACAAATGGTTCAGCATTATTTAAAAAAAATGCGTCTTTGTGGTGGTATGGCGACTACTTAGAACCATCGGAATGGTATGGCATGGTGATTTCCGTGAATTTTATTTTCAAAGATAATCAGTTGGAAAAAATAGCTTGCAACAAGTCATCCAACAAAGATCAAAAATCAACGCGTTCTAATTGGTATGGCGGGGTATAAGCACCACTGGATAAGTATGGCATTACGCTTCTGCCTTTTTTTTATGAACTACCGAAAAATTAAAGAATCATTGTGTAACAAAGCATCGGTAGATCGCCACGTGATTGCGCCCCAACATCTTGTTCAATACACAATTAGACCCGTAGGGGGCGCCATACCTGTAACAAATGACAAAATTTTTTATATTACCATCCCCCGGTCTGAATATTTGCCACTTCGTCTTTACTTTTTATGAAGTATCCAAATACGCTCCTCGAGTAGTCATAAATGGAGAGTAACATATATCGAGCTCTATTCCATTATGACTCGGACATGGGTCCACACAGATCACTGTGGATGAGCTCTAATTTTCCTTTTGCTCTTGAAAATGATTCTTCAAATGGTTTTCTGGTCTGTTTACCCATTATACAAGTGTAGTTTTATTCGAAATAACTACTGCATTAAAGGACAGGAAATATCAACCTTTCATTTAATTCAATGTCACATTGACAATCAACAAACTATCTACAAATTGATAATTGAATGAAGATGAAACACTAAATTATTTTCCCCCACCCCTTGTGACAGCGATATCGAAAGAAACCCTACGATTATTTTTAGACTCAGGATTCCTATTTTGAACAACAGGAGTTTCATATTAATCTAGATCTTTATTTTTCAAATATGCCGATTTTAGTGTATCTATTGATACAAATTTATCTCTTTCATTCATTCAGAACTTGAAAAATTCATCACTTCTTCCCAAAACCTGGAAGGGATCAAAATGGAAAGTCTGCAATGGTTTCCTCACAGCATCCACACAAAACAGAGAATAGAAAAAAAAGGGAAATAGGGAAAAAAATGACCTTGGCCACAGGATTCGAACCAACAACTATATTTCCAATTGTACCTATCACGTAGAATGTTTGATAATTAACACTTTGCGCAATGGAGGCGTGCAGAAAATTTTTGCGGAATCATGAATATAGCGTATTTCTGTAGCTCTATCATAATATTCGACGTTTTACTTTTATTTTTCAATATATTCACTTCTTGAAAATATCTTACCTTCTTTACTGATTTGTACAATTTTACAAAATACAAGGTCGTTAATGCCTTATAAGTTATTTCATTGTCAAACGTCATTTTTGCTCTTCCTTAAAAATCTTTGGGATTTCCATATTCCAAGATAGCACTCACCTTTCTCGTTGAAGGTTTTATGACTGAAGAAGATACAATATAACCCAAAACTCAGATTTTAGAGTCTAGTGAGAATTTCTTTTGAATGTTCCCGATGCTCCATTTTATTTCTTGAACTAATAAGAAAATCTTCGATGTAGGGGAAACAATAATGATCTAAATCTTCTACAATTTCGTGGACAAATCTCTGACAGGTCTGTGCGGCGTTTCTGAGTACAAATGGTATCTTCAGGAATTTCATACAATCCAAACGGTGTAATAACAGATAATTTTTCAATATCCTCTTCGCTCATTGGTATCTGATGGAAAACACTAAATAAATCAATTTTTGTGAAAAAAGTCTTGCCGGCTAAATTGGAAGTGTAGATCTGGTATGGTGGCAGAATTCAATTGTCGGAAATCTCCAAACGGACGCCAATCTCCATTTGACTTTTTGACTAGGTGTAGGGAGCTGGCCCAAGGACTCTTATTCAATCTTCTTAGTTTACAATGAACGGGGACACTTTTAGTGATTATCTGATAACCAACCCTCGTTTGAATCTTACTTTCACAGGAGAAGGGTCTCAATGTTATTGGGAATTGTTGAAGAATATCATTATGTTTCGAATTATAATCAATGGAATTGATAGTTGGTGTATCCAATTCTGCAAATTGACCAATACTCTCTAGATGGGTAGAATTGTCGTAACATTAGTAAGAACAAATTTCCAGGTGAAACTTCTTCTTAAGCCCAAACTCATAGTCAATAGTTTTTCACCCAAAGTTTTTATTTTTGTTTAATTTGCAGCACGGAGAAGGCTGGAAGAAACATTTTTTCTGTTGTTCTGAGAATGCCAGCAGGTATATCAGTGCCAGTATCAATCAAAAACTCCATTCTATAAAAAATTTAAAAAAAAATCACGGAATGGCGAAGTATGCCCAGCTACAAGAAAATTTGAATTCCACAAAACCCAGGAATTTACCCACAAAAAAAAACGGGTGCAAGCCAAAACCTTCGAGATTTTGCTATGGAAAAACCCCAAGCACATTTATAACCAGAGGTGTTTCTGTATGAAAAATCAGCACTAAAAAGGAGGCGAAGACGCAGATAACTTAGGCCAGGAATTTATATAGTTTTTTCAATTCAAATATGAAAACATAATACAGCAAGAGTAGAATGCGTGGTGCCCTCTAGCGATCAAAGTAATAGGTGCGCAGGACTACCGTGAAGGAAAGTAACTTCTCGGGTTTCCGAAGATAGGGCGAACTAGACATCTTACGATACATTTCACATTTTTATTTGGGGTAGGAAAATAAATATGCTACATACGACACCCTTCCTTTGAGGCTAGTGTATTAAGGAGAAAACGACTAACACGTCAGAGAGTTCTAATGAAATAGTGAAGTGGGCAACACACGAGACTTAAGTGACCCCAACTCGCTCGCATGAAAAACCCCACGTTCACCACTTCGTTCCAAAAATTCTATAAGAAAAGTATGATCCCAGATCGTTTTTCTATCCTGCATTTTTTTTGCTTCAGCGCGAATCAGGGACGGAAGGTTGTTCGCCTTCAAGAGCAAAAGATCTCCTACTATAAATAAATAGGCGACTGATTTTGTCAGTGCCATTCGCCGCTAATAATGACTGGCTCTTTGGTTTTCCTGATAATTTTATGTGGATGATTCCACTTTAAAATTGCAAGGTTGAACAAATTCTATTGCGTTTCCTCTGTATTGTTTATAGTACCAGCAAATATCAGATAGAGATCTAGATCTAAGGTTTATTCGTGATCTACATTCACAAGGTTTAACAGAAAAATCTTCGCTCGATTTTTTCATAAATGTTTGTAGTTGCTCCACAATATCATTATCTATTCTGGAAGGTTCTGATCTATACAGTCCTTGTTCATTCGAAGTAGTGGCTATGAAATCCTTGTATATAATACAGCCTTGACTTGAGAATTTCACTTCTAAACCCTTTCAAACCAAACTATTGACTGATAATGGATTAGTTCCTAAACTGGGTGCATGAGTGACTCTCGTATTGTTCTAGGATATTCATCTCCTTTTATTTATGCGTGTGCTTATGTGTGTAGTGGCACCGAAATCTATATACCAATCTTCACAAATGTATATTTGAATTTTTTCTCAGGCAATTTGGCTCTTTGGACCCAATTTTCTATCATCTTTAGCATTTGATGACATTTTCTTTGGCTTTCGACCCAATCATGAAAAAAAAGCTGCATCTCCTGAAGTTCCAACATCTTCCAGCTTAAGCTTCATATCATCCTGAAGAAGCTTATCCCCCACTTAATCAATAGATATTTTTGTTCCAGATCTTTTAATCGCCATGACTATAGTATCAAAACGAGATGTCAATCCAGCCAGCATGATGACTCAACAAATTCATCATCAATAGGATTACTTATGTTAGCAAATTTTTTTGCTGAACATAGAATGTTCATGATACACTCCTCGATACTAGTGAAATCTTATAGTTTTGTTCGACGTTTTGCAAATGCCATATCTTTATATGCCTCACTCAGATCCATCCACGCTTCCTTTGTAGATTTTGCAGACAAGACGTGAACATGACAGTGGATTTCAATATTCAGATATATTGTTGCGTGTGCTCGTTGATCTCTTCTCGCGTCGATAGGAGCTCCTCCATTTCCACCCTCAACGCAGTCATATAGATCCATGCCTTTCAGGCCAATTTCACTCATGAATTTCCATGTACTGATATTGCTCATACCATCCAGCTCAGATTCTATCTTTGGAATACCTCCTGATAATACTGTCGTGGCACTTTCAGACGGATTAACTTCTGACGAAACTGTAGTATCATCTTCTGACAAAACTGTAGTCATATAATCGTTTCTAAAGATCAATTGATTTTTGCTCGCTTCGAAATACTTTTTAGTAGACTATTATGAAGTAGGTACTTTCTTGAGTTACAGGTGACACTTAGTTTGGTCGTACTAGGTCCATAACCTGTTGTAGTTCGACTTCGAAAAAATTCGTAGAAGGGTTTAAATTAATTTTTATTTGATAAAATTGACATTTAAAAAACATCTGAAAAAACATAAAAAATACATAACAACACAGCAAATACTGTCTGAACGTCATTATTTTTTGGTGGATCATTTTTTCCCGTACCCTAAAAAGTTGCTGCGTCTATTGGAAAACAGTTCCTTCTGGATAGAACAAGTCCAATTAGTCAGCAACTTCTCGTATAACTCAAATTTGCCCATCAAAATAATAATAACAATAAGTGGATACAGTGCGAGAGAAAGTGAAAGGACTAGAATAAATAATCTCCTCATGAACCAAGATCCTCGAGACAGGCTTGCCACATCAGGTATGTCCGTCAAACCACCGACTTCTGATAGGCAGTCGTCTTGGTTCATGTATCGTCGACAATTCGAGGCTGCGGCAGCAACCAATGGATGGGGCGAAGAAGAAAAAGTTACGGTATGAGGACCTGATTTCTGCAGTAGAGTTGAGGTATGGCGATCAACACTCGCACTCAAAAATCAGGTGAGAGTTTGCAAGAATTTGGGGCAGATATTAGACGCCTAATCCAGCTGGCGTACCCAGAAGTGCCGGGAGATTTCAAGGAGCAGCTGGCTGTGCAGATATTTATAGATGGAGTAAGAGACACGGAGATCTGAAGAACTTTCCGACTGACGAAGTTCAAGAGGAATAGTGAAGCCTTGATATATTCTCTAGAAGTGGAGGCGGCCTCCAACACCTTGAGGCCGAAAGTGCGAGCAGTGTCAACAGAAGATCCGAACAACGATCAGGCGCAGTGACAGGTTCAATCGAGAAGGTTCTGGAGGGAATCAAATTAATGATAAGTAATATGAACACTCCATAAGAAAAGAACATGCTACAGTTGTGGAAAACTGAGACATCTTATGAAAGACTGTTGGGTGAAAATGCCGCAGAGGATTTGTTATAGATGTAGAAAACCTGGGCATTTTATGAAAGACTGCAGGGAGAGAATACCACAGAGGAAATGTTATAGATGTGGAAGATCGGGACAGAGTGCAGTTTTCGTCGGAAATATACGGCATCGTAACCGGTTTCAGACAAGAAAAACGAGAGTTTTCACTCTTGAGTACTTATCGAAACGTTCAGAGATTTCCCATGTTCCTACAAGGGATTGAGTTCACCTAACGGGCTTTCAGAGAAGTCCTGGGATCGAGAAACGGGAGCAGATAGCCAAGCAGAATCACCAGAAGGAAGAAAAACTTTTGGTAAGACCAGTTAATCCTTTTTCCTTCCATAATTTCCCTTTTCCTGTTTAGAAAAATCGAAAATATTGATTTCAATTGGAATAGTAAAGCAATTTATCGTATTGAAAATCGATTTTTCCTCTCGAACTCTTTTGTTGAGTGAAAATCAATTAATTATAGACGACTTGATCAATAATTTTGATAATTCTTTTATTGTTTCTGAATTTCAAACTGAAATCATGAAAAATCCATCAAATTCTACTCAACCTGTCCAAACGGCTAATTCAAACGCCACTTTGCGCATGTTGAAAATGTTTATCGATACCATACCGAATTACGAAGGCGATATGAATACACTGACTAATTTCACATCAGCTTTCGAAACATACGGAAATAATAATGTTCTTATTTTAGTGAAATATTCGATAAGAGTAGTCCAAGCAAAATTGATCAATAGAGCCCAATTACTTTTCGGTTATAGAAACGAATTGAAAACTTATTGATACTGAAACTATATGGATTGAATCAGCACTTCTTCAATATTTTGCTGATAAACGAAATCTAGAATGTATGGAGCAAGTCTTACTCACGTCCAAACCGTATAGAAATTAATCCACGTTAGATTTTGGCAAGAGGTTACAAATTTTGCGAAGCACCCTTGCCCAAAAATAAATTCATTTCCAATAACTGAACTAGATGCTGCTACCAAATTGATATATCTGAGGCAATATGATCAAGTTTGTTCGAGAACTTTCATTAGAGGAATAATAATAATAATAATAATATGCTTTATTATCATAAGACATAATCTTGTTGACAAAGCTTGGGTAGTAAATACTTACTTAAAAAATGCGATATATACCAAAAGATAACAAAAATAAAACTATAAAGATACACACAAAACATAGTAAAATGGAGATTATAAAAAGTATGTATGTATAAAAGAGTGGAAGTCAAGTTCATATAAAAATAGACATAGAAAGTAAAACTTTAAAAGCTCCTTAATGAAGATAAAACACATGAGCTAGTCAATCAGTTAAAAGTTATCGTCAAAAAATTCATTCAAAGTATAACAGTGTCTATCAGATAGAAATTGTTTGAGTAACTTCCTGAATTGAAAGTCATTTATATTGCCAGATCTTATGTACAGAGGCAAATGATTGTACATTTTTCTTCCATTGTAAAATATGGAGTCTCTGGTGATGTTTTTATCAGGGCCACTACAAAGCTCAATTAGACTGGGGAATCCGGATTGTTTGGAAACGTCCCTTACCTATAGTATTGAGGAAGAGAATTTTCAATATACCCAATATCTTTTCAGAATACCAGTGACTTCATAAAATCTGAAATATACCAATCGACCACAATTTCCAAAACAAACTGATCAATTGAATTTCTGAATTTTCCTTCTACTTTCGCAAAATTCAGCCAGATTGAAAACCAACAGATTCCCCTTCAATCAGTTCCGGGAAATTTTTCCCTGGATAGCCAATAAACGTTCAGTCACGACCTTTTATGAGCAATTTTCCAACTAATAGACAAGTTCTTGGCCCAACCACCAACGTTTTCAAGCCTACTGGAAAGATATTGGCCGGTGCCAATATCTACTACATCCCGAAACACATTTCAAAGACAAGCAAACAACCCTAAAGATCACTTCAGGTCTTCTGGCCCAAGAAACTCACCTCACAAGAAATTTATCAAATAGACTGAAAACCGTTACAACTTTTAGAAAATACCATTCCCACGAACGATGCCAATATTCCGGACAGTAATGATCTGGGACTGGAAAATTTCTATTTTGCATGCAGCCAATACTCAAACCCTAATGCGTAATTTGATAATTACCACAGTTCTGGAGTTTTTCTTGAAAATCCAGAATATTCTCAACAATCGAGCCATACCAATCCCCAAACTTATTTACCGAAATGTACACCGAAGCGAATAATAGTTTACCATTTATAGAAATCCTTAATCCCCCAATGGAACTCCTAATCGATACGGAGATGCTATCCTTCGATGATGCGACCCTCGATAGCGGAAACATTTTTCCACAAAATATTTACCATTGTACTACAAAAATCAAAACGGGCATAGGAGAGAAAGAAGTCAGCTTCAAAGCTGATATTTGCTCATTTCCAGAACTAAATTCAAACCAATCAAATTCATTTTGTTTGATTTTCATTCATTTTTTGATGGAAATTTTGGTCTAAGAGAAATACAGAAAACGAAAATCTCTGTAGATCTGGTCTATAATTGTTTGACTAATGAGAAAGCAAACATTCCAATGCTCTATAGAAATCCAAATAAAGAAACATGCAGTGTTTCAATCAATTCAACTGAAATCTCTTCGGTAGAGGTTCCTGTCACTCAATATTTCGACGATTTTTTGAATCCCGAATGCAATTTTCAAAACCTCCACATTTCTGAAATATCAACGACCGCAAGAAAAGGGATGGCAAGAACAGAAATTCATAACTATTCAGATGAACCAATTACAATAACATTTAACAAACCAATATTATTTTTCTGATAATCATAAGGAAAACTATCATTTCTTTCATTTCGATACTTCCGATGTTAAATATACCTTTGGAAAAACCAACCGATATAACAAAATTAATTCGTTGCGAGAATTTTCAGATATATTTCATGAAGATAACGAGTAATTAACTTTTACCAACAAAGTCAAACATTGAATAAAAACTCGTGATGAAATTCCCGTACACTCAAAATCGTACAGACGTTTATAAATAAAGAAGAGGTTCGAAAGCAAATCAATAAAATGCTGGTCGATGGTATCATAAGACCAAGTCAGAGCCTGTGTAGCAACCCCATATGGATCGTTCTAAAAAAAATTGGACTCCACTGGCTTACAAAAATGGCGTATAGTCGTCGATCACGGAAAGGTAAACGAAAAGACTATATTTATCGATATCCACTCCCGAATACCAATGATTTTCTGATAAGTTAGGTCATTGCCAATATTTTCCGACATTAGACCTTGCATCTGGGTTCCATCAAATCGAGATAGCTCTGGGTCTATTGAAAAAACAGCATTTAATGTAGAAAATGGATATGTCGGAATGCCATTTGGGCTTATGAACGCCCCGGCAAAGGGTAATAAAAAATGTTCTGAGTGATCTTCAGAACAAGGTTTTCTTGGTATATATGAACGATATCATGATATTTTCAACAAGCCTTGAAGAACATATCCCAAATCCCAAACTCATTTTCAAAAAATTACGCAACTCAAAATTAAAAAAAATAGATAAATGCGAATTTCTCAGGAAAGAAGTCGAATTTTTAGATCACGCCATTACAGGGATTAAGACCCAATTTTCGTGAGATTGAGGCAATTCAAAAATTCCCCATTCCTATTTCAGCCAAAAAAAATCAAATCATTCTTGAACCTACTTAGATACCATAGACGTTTTATTGAAGATTTTGCAAAATTAACAAAACTGTTTACAAAATACCTCAAAGAAGGTGAAAATTCATACATTTGCCAGAGTTCATCGACGCCTTCGAATTCTGCAAAACGATTCTCTGCAATGACCTGGTTCTACAATACTTAAATTTTTAAAAACCATTTATACTATCAACGGACGGCTCCAATTTTGCGAGTGGTGCCGTTTTGAGCCAAGGTAAAATAGGAAACGATGTTCCAATCAGATATGCTTCTAGTACCTTGAATCCGACTGGAGTTAACTACAGTACGATTGAAAAGGAATTGTTATCAATTTTTTGGGCCACTAAGTATTTTCGATACCACCTATTTGGCAGAAAATTTTTCATATTGCCTGATCATCAGCCACTCCAGTGGTTTTTAACCTCAAATCAAACTCTGAATTATTTAGGTGGAAACTGAAACTCGAGGAGTACGACTACCAAATTATTTATAATGAAAGTAAACATAACAACAATGCTGATGCATTATCAGAAGTAGAGATCAATCAAATCGATAACGAATCATCATTAGCCAATCCCGGAGATGAAGGTCAAGAGATAGACCAATATCTGAACTGTGACCAATCACTGAACGTGACCACAGAGGATTTAGACTATCTTGAGCGAATATTCGATCCCAATGAATTGCATACAAAAAATCAATGTTATTTCAGATATTAGGACAGTACCATCCACCCTCAATCAACCACCACCTGACGATGATGATCAAAAATTCCTCTGGTGGAATGGTCAACAATGGCTTTCCGAGTCTTATTTTGATTGGCGTACATTTCTGTCGGATTTTGAAAGCATTGAGGTACCGGAGCTGAGTTGTTGCTCAATTTGATTTCAACTTCAATCTGAATAAATTACAACGCACCATGGCTTATTGTGTTCAATTCAAGAAATCTCTTCTGATCACAATTTTAAATTTTTTATGTTTTACCAGTGTAACAGATCTTTTATGTTCGAAGAACAATTTTTCCATTTACATAAGTGTTGTAAGTACATGTACATTTTATTTTATATATACAATAACTTCAATACTGAGCTCTTATCGGTTTGACGCTGTTCATTTATATCTGAATGTTATTTTTATTATTATTTATTATTTATTTTAAGTATATTTTGAATTGAATTGAATAGTGTGTAACAAGAAAATACCTCTTTGTCTACCAAAAGTGTCTCAAGAATCGAAATATTTCTGAGACATTTCCTATAGCGAACGGTATTCAGATGCAAATTGATGTAATTGAACCCTACATCAATTAGTACTCTGCCGTTGCACAATCATCTGACCTCTGGATACCTCCATCTGATTTCTATCTGGGATTCTAGAGCATACCAAGAAAAAACTGGCATCTGAAGTTTGATTTACAAAATGTTTCGTAAATTACAAAAAGGTTTGTGAATCTACCAGCAAGCGCCACTTCTTGTGTGGGTTCTAAAGCAAGTAAACCCGTTACAACTCACTGCTCAATGAACTTCAAACACAAAATAAAAACTTCAAACTAATTGCATGTCAAAGCACAATTTTTTCAAAAATTGCAACAGGACTTTTGGTCACGCTGGTCCAGTTATATCCCTGCATCCAGGAAGTGGTGAAGTGAATTTCTCGCAGGTTAAAAGAATGTAACGCTCAATTTTTTTTATACGGCTCCAGTAAACTTCCTCCAGCCTGCTTAATGGGTTATCACTTTCGTAGATCCTGTCTGTTTAATGATTAGGCACTTATTGTTCAAAGTCCCAAGTCAGTTTTTAATTTTCTTTTATGAACAATTATTTTTTTCTAAGTGTTTCCATCTAATTTAACTCGACTATCAACCTATAACAATAAGTACACAAACTTTTTTTTCCAAAGTATTTCATCGGATCCGTTTCCATTTCGATTAGGGTTTCATTTTCACTCGAAAATTGTCTGCAACTAAGTCTATTTGGAGAAATCGATCTAATTTCTGAGCTTCATTCAAATTCACTTCCGAAAACTCATTAATTGTTTCATTAGTCCATTCAAGATTATTTACATATTTTCACTGATCACTTTCCCAGAAACATTGGCCTAAATGAATTCACTACTATTACTATTATATTTTTTCAACTATTGTATGTGCTTCTATTCAAATTTCTTTTCTTGAAGGAATTATGCTTGGTTCAAAAACCAAAATTTCTTTATCTTTAACTTGTACTTTACGAACGTTTTCACAAAGCCAATCAATGGGAGCATTCACGATACTTTTACCTCAACATATTGTTTAAGAACGCCTCCATTGATTAGCATTGTGAGAACTTTCCTGAACTTAAAGATGAAGTAGTTCCTAGTTCCCTAGTAGTGAAAATGAGTAATGAGATCGATGATCAAAAATATCATATTTTTATAGAGCCACGGCTCAGTGATAATCATTGATTTTTGTTTAGGTGGAACCCTTGTTTGGCTCGATCAAAGAATTCCTTACTTTTTTGGAGGTGATCGTTAGTTGTTCCGTTTGCGAGGGGATGTTTTACGACAAACGCTCTTGGACATGGATCTGAATCTAGATTATCGTGAGAGGGGTCTCTCTATGCCTTTCCACTGCTACATTTTGGTTGGAACGAATCATTTCGTGAACTACTTCTAAGCAATATACGCACTTAGGTATTCATGTGAAAAATAAATGTATATTTCATTAGTTGAAATTTTGATTTGATATTTTCCGGAACAAATGATTATATTTGTACAGTATCATCATAGGTTCTTCAGGATCTTTCATCTTGAAGAAAGTCCTGTAGGAATAGGCTTTAAATTTTCATTTTCGGATGGAAAATTGAGTACATGTATACATTGCACCGCAAAAATCAATATCAGAGTATTAGAAGTTATGTTTTCATATAGCTGAAACGTCCATGTTGGGTCATCATCGTGATCTCCGCAGGCGTTTCGAAAGTTAGTAGGGAAGTGAAAAGGTAAAGAGTTAAAACTATAGTTATAGTTATAATTTGAAATTTTATATTTGCAGACAATGCGAGTGTTCACAACCATCATATTGATTGGGATATTTTCTTGTATTGTGTTTTTTATTGATAGGAACAACTCAAACATACCAAAAAGTCGAAATCGTATTTCTTGTCCAAAAGTTTGTATTTGTAAGCGAGGAGATCTTCCACCGAAGGAATTAAGGAGCTTGAAGTGTTTTTTTGCAAAGCTTCTTCTGTCGTTCAGGAATGATATATATATATATATATATATATATATATATATATATAAAAGAATATATAAAAAAATAATGAATTATGTAAAAAAAAATCTCATCTTTATATTTATAAATAAAAAAAATTAAAATTGTAAAAGTGAATGTGTTAAGCCTTGCGTAGATCCAATACTTCCAGAGGTGCATTCTTTTCAATTCGGATGTGATCGGCCACTCTGAATAATGGTTGTCCAGTTGAATATAGATGAAATCCACTCTTTCGGCAATTTGCAATGGTTTTTAAAGCATGAGTTAAAATGAAAAATCCAGTTTCATTATATTTTGGTGAGCATACTATCGCAATTGCTTCCGGTATCAGTTATTGGTAAGGATAATGGGTATGAAGATCAACACTTGAAAGGAATGCAGTTTGAGTGGGGTGAGTGTGAATCCATCCTATTGTTATCAAATTATGTTGATCTTGATAATCAAAAATCTCCTCTTCATTCATTGCCATGCAATAATCTGAGGTTCCTTTTTGTTTTGGAAAAATCATGTGAGTTATAATTAGCTCATTACTTTCGAGTCTGCCTGTAAGAATGCCACATGTCTCAATATTTTCAGAAGTATTACTTTGTGACATAGCTTGGAATATAGTCACCACTTCAATTGGTACCACTATAAGTCTATGTATGTCATACTCCTCTTGGACACTGATTTTCAGGGCTTTCTGTTGTGGTCTACTGTGGGAAGGTCATGAAGACTTGTGATTGTTGGAAAATCGCTTGAATTATTCAATGATTTCGAACCATATGTTCCAGTTGTAATTTTACATGTAGAGAAAAGCGACAGAGATGAATTTTTCTGGGATGATTGGTTGTTGTGGAAGGCTTCTGCAAATGCTTGAGCAAATTCTTGAGACCGGAAAGAAACGGAAGATGTAATTTTATTGTCGGAATATTGTGATTTCGGAACAAGAGGAATCATGAAAAATTCATCGAGACTTTTGGAATTAGGAATGGTCCCGAAACAAGAAGCTACATTTCCCCTGATTCTTTGAATCAAGAAACTGGTAGCTCTTGGGTCGTTGGTTTCCATGGTGATTCGATGGCCTATTTCATTTATAAATGTCTTCGCTTGAGGACCAAAGGAGCCGAATGTTTCGATTCCAACTGAATGAAAAATGTAGTTATCTCCTAAACTTGAATATTTCCTTCTCTTCGAAGATTCTGCAGAAGTAGCTGCTGAGCCACAGGATACGGATGTTGTAGAAATATAACAAGAAGCCAGAGTATCTACACAAGTAAAATCCCACACAACAGGTTTTCCTCTACGCCAGGTAATCATGCCATCTGGACGTTTCCCATCATCGCGACTAGTGCCTGGGGGTTCTAAGATGGAGGATAATTTAGCAGAAACTAGGGCACGTTTGATGACATCATTGACTGCATGATGACGTGAAAAACGTCCTGCGCTGAACTTGCAACTTAACCCGTAAGTTCCTCTGGTGTTCACTTCTGTCCCACATATACATTTATGGTTGATGCAAATATTCGATCCCAAACGAAGGCCCACTGCAATTCTGAGAGACTCGTTATCCAGCAAAGTTCCGAGAGAGGAAACTGGTGAAGCGTTCAACCACGCTCCTGACTCTTTTGAAGAAACTGCTAGTATACGCGTGCTCTATCTGTGAGACTTGTAGTTGAATCTAATAATTTATTGAATGAAATTTTAATCAGAGGAATATCCCAAGTTTTCTGGTGTTTTTTCTTCTCACTTGGCAATTTAAAGTTAGTTCGAGAAGTCCAGAGTTGATGATTTTTCTTAAGATTGTGAGATTTCTATGAAACAATTATTTCGATACTCCAAATGAATGTCCTAAATAAGTCATCCTTCACTTTTATGAATGTTTGAGTTTACATTTAACGACTAAATGTTTTTGTTTCACCTTTCGTAGGTAACTGAGTTATGAAAAGTGGTCTATTTTTCAACTAATTCCGAGAAGTAAGGCATTTTGACATTTACGAGCCGTTCTGAAAACTGCCACATTTTTGGTCAGAGTCAGAATCAGAAAAACTATATTAAAACTGGCGATGGTCAGCAACTAAACCCAAAGCCCAAAGCCGATCATAACGTCAATGAAGTAGTATCTACTGTGAGAACGAGATCATTGCGTCCGTTACCTCACAGACTTTGATAATGCCTACCATAGTCATAGGCGAAACGTCAGGAATAAAAACCTGTGGACCACGGCCATCAAACCCGGAAAACACCCAAGAATCAGTGAACCCAAGTAACTTGAACCACAGTTCACGTACAACTGTACCTTAGAGAATCAATATATGGATTAGTTATACACGAACGCGATCTCACGAAAAAGGTTCTATTTTTACGAGTGATATTTCATAGATAAACACATATGAAAAGGAAACACTTCCAAGGCATATTCACTTACCTTCTATTTTCATAACTTCGGTTGACGCGCCACATCCTCCAAAATTTGTGTGTAACACAAGAAATGAGAAAATGAATATCAAGAAACACTTCATTCTATGGGCCGAAGTCTTGCCTGAAAGTTTTCCTAAAACTCGGTGACTGAGTAAAATTGAGTAGTTGATATTGTGGTACCGATAATTTTAGTTGGTATAATAATCAATTGCGATCACAATTAAAATGACTGAACTCCTCAAGTTAATTGATCGTCATTTTTGCTGTCCAAATAATGGAAACACGTAATAATCAGCAAAACAACTATCTATTTTCCGTCGAATTTTACAGAATACCATTTTCAGGCGTTAATGATGAGATATGAGTCACCCCAAATGAGTAGAATCATATTTGGTATATTTTGTCGTTGCTGAAATTTTCATCAAAAGAACTTGACTCCTCCTATTGATCCAACGGTAATAATCTACTGGAATAACATGGTGTTTGTTTCTGTGTATATTCACTTCATAAAAGAAAAAATGAATCGAATAAACGACCTACGTGTGAGGAAGTTCATTCTCTTCATACTGTAGTGTGTGTGGTTGTCGCTTATCAGTATATATATATATATATATATATATATATGCAAGATGAATTTTCTGGGTTTTTTATCCGTTAGGTATCTTCTGATTCGTTCGACGTTTCGAATTCCATTTTGAATTCATTCTCAAGAACTGTGAGACGAATATCTGTCCATACCGTCCTGGTCAATTACTCCCCTTACGAAGTAACCAAGCAAGAGTAAGCGAAGACTTCAATTGTCTGTTCTCCATGGAAACTAGTATTTATAATGATCCTCTCCAGTTATTATTCGACTAGGTCCGATATTATTGATGATTATATCGTCAGCCGCTCTCTAAGGTTGTATCCTGCCCATCCAGGTATTATGTAGAAATTGATGTTTTCACGGATCTTCGATATGCAAGATGAATTTTCTGGGTTTTTTATCCGTTAGGTATCTTCTGATTCGTTCGACGTTTCGAATTCCATTTTGAATTCATTCTCAAGAACTGTGAGACGAATATCTGTCCATACCGTCCTGGTCAATCACTCCCCTTACGAAGTAACCAAGCAAGAGTAAGCAAAGACTTCAATTGTCTGTTCTCCATGGAAACTGGTATTTATAATGATCCTCTCCAGTTATTATCCGACTAGGTCCGATATTATTGATGATTATATCGTCAGCCGCTCTCTAAGGTTGTATCCTGCCCATCCAGGTATTATGTAGAAATTGATGTCTTGATGAATTGAAGTCTTTGCTTACTCTTGCTTGGTTACTTCGTAAGGGGAGTGATTGACCAGGACGGTATGGACAGATATTCGTCTCACAGTTCTTGAGAATGAATTCAAAATGGAATTCGAAACGTCGAATGAATCAGAAGATACCTAACGGATTAAAAACCCAGAAAATTCATCTTGCATATCGAAGATCCGTGAAAATATCAATTTATATATATATTGACACTTTGCATCTTATTCAAGTTGGGAATTATTGGAGCATTCAACTATTTTTTGATACTTATATATATATATATATATATATATATATATATATATATATATATATATATATGACTGGACCTGTTCTTCTGCAGACGTTTCAGCTCCCACTTTGGAGCCATTCTCAAGACTGTTTGACTAGGTGGCGAGGCCTAAGTCTCCTTAATCCCCACCTCTCATCTTGACAGAGTACAGATTGTGATTCTAAGGGATAGTAATGGTTTCCAGGAATTGGGGAGCCTTTGTGAGTCGTCTCGTTTGTTGAGGCATTGAGGGCGTTTCTCAATTTCTATTGCTTCGCAAATGATTCTGGGTGGAGTGTTTTTGCTGTGGCAATGGTCTTCGTGTTGTTGAAGTCAATTTTGTGTCCGATTTCGTGGTGATGTTTGAAGAGAGTCGAGGTCATGTCCGAATTACGTACTGCTAGTTCATGAAAATGACTCCGAAATGGGAGCCGAAACGTCTACAAGGAAACTGTTCCAGACGCGGATCAACCGGAAGTTTCAGCTATATATATATATATATATATATATATATATATCTGGGGCCCAGATCCAAAGAACCATTCACACACCCGCTTCTCGCATCCCAAACCACCGGACGACCCGGCTAAACGAACGCCCGAAAGCTTTCCTTCATTTTATTCGGGGTGATATTCCCCGTAGTCAGTCCCTAATAGTATTCTCCAGATGAGATATAATTGTAAACGGTCTTCTTGAGTGCACCTTTCGTTTGAGATATCCCCATAAAAAAATCCAAAGGAGTGAGGTCCGGAGACCTGGCGGGCCAAGCGTTATTGGAATATCTTCCAATCCATCGATTTGGAAATGTTCTGTTCAACCACCTTCTCACTTCTCTCGTAGAATGTACGGATACACCGTCTTGTTGAAAGTACATGCCAGCTCTCATGTCCAATGGAATATCACCTAAATAATCGGAGAGAAGTGTTTGCAGCATTCTTGAGTATCTTGCAGAATTCAGTGGTTCCAACTGGTCCAACAATAACGTCATCAAGAATTCCGCACCAGACGTGAACTTTGAAGTGATGTTGATCTCTACATTGTATCCTGAATGGGGATTATTATCTGCCCACCACCTGCAATTCTGGGAGCTGACTACCCCATTTGATGTGAAGGTTGACTCATCACTGTAAAGAAGTGTTTTCGAAAATTGTCTATTATCTTCTTTCATAGACTGAAACCAGAAACAGAAATCCAAGCGATTAACCGGATCTCTCGGTTTCAAAGTGTGTATGAATTTTGGTTTATACAGCTTGAATTTATTATTAGCTAAAACTCTTCTCATTGATCATTCGGATATACCAAAATTGTCTCCTCGTTGCGACAATGACATTCTTGGATTTTCAACCGTAGATAGCATAATATTCATAACAGTTTCCCTGGCGCAAGCTTCACTCTGCTGCACTATTTCACAAAGTCCTTGCAACCAAAACACCCTCTTACCTTTTTGAAAAGATATCTTTCAGAACTGATGTTCATCATTCATCTAAATTTGAGATTCCGAAAACAACTTACAATACCAAAATATAAAACATCATTCTTTCGTGGATCTTTTTCGCACTGCATAGCCCGCGTATATAATAGGATTCCATTCGAATTTAAATCACTGTCTATCAAAAAGGTCAAAAATGAATTGAGAGAACATCTGTTCTCGGACACTTGCATTTGAGAAACCATACGTAAACATCTTCCAGGTTTCATGAATAATACTTGATTGGTAAATTTTGTGAAAATTAGGAATAATAGAGATATCTGTTCCTTTCTTCATTTTACTTTATTCTTACATAGAAATGATGTAATATCATTAATCAATATCGTGTCACTTAGCTGATTTGCACCACAATTGTTGTAGTTGAACTATCTTTTTCATGTCAAGGTTGGATGGAAGAGCAATCTCTGCCATGATTCATCATGGCAGAAATTGAATTCTGCCTTTTGTTTGGTTGTATTTTCTGTACCAACAATAAAAGCACTATTATTATTATATTCAGTAACCGCTCGTCTATGCAGTACTTTGTATTTTTTCGAAACCGATCCAGATTCCCTGAATATTTTTAAAATTCTTGTAATTGTCCAATTATGAACGTTTTTACCTGGATGTCTTTCATTAAAAATATCGGCAGTCTTTCTACAAGTCATCACGATTTCCATTCTTTCCTGTATACTGAAATAACTAGACAGATTTTTTATGAAAGCTATTATTCTTGATACGTCAAAATTGTTTGTTCACAATTAGAATTTGTTCTCAAAGCCAACTGTGATCGGAAAATGTTCTGTATCTCAATCGGTTACAGTAAAAAGCGGTGATTAACACAGTGGTTGGACGGTCGCCTGGTGACCGAAAGGTCCCAGGATTGATTCCCAGCCGGTGCGCTAAAAATTTTCTTTTCTACATTTTTCAAGGTGAATAATCCAATGAAATTTTGTAGATGCTTTCTGATAAGGAATTATACAAAAATTATCATATTTTACAATTCCTGATTTCATTCGAAGAATAACTACCAGATAGTAGAAGATGTCTACAATTCACGCCGTGCAATGCAGTGTATCGAAAATGTAGGCCTCCACAGAATAATGAGGCATATTTGTATCAAAAAAATCGTTACTCGTACTATGAAAATAAATTTATTTTTATTCTGGTATAATACTTTGGAGACAATTCAGTTTTAATTACTATTTGCAGCAAGATTTTGCGAAATGCCGTCACATATTTCAATAAATGTGATTTTCTGATAGAAGCGAGTAAGGTGAGGATATCCATGGAGTGATATCATCATATCTAACAATATGCCATTCATCTAGCACAGTATTCCTCATATCGCACAGGGCGATGAGGAGAAAATGGGGAAAAAAATTGAAAAATTAAAATGGTCATAGGTGGCTATGATTTTAATTTTTGGATCAACATTCGATTCCTCTTGACTCTATCGTGAAAAATAAAGTGATAGGATCATTTTTTCTTGAAATTAAAGCATGTTTTTTCATCTCCCTCGTATAGTGTCGTGAAAAATTCAATTCTGGTGTAAGCCATTCTGGTTTGGGATGAAGCAGAGCTTTCTATCAAGAATGTTTTTTTTTGAGAAAACAAAAATAAAAAAGTTTTCCATATGCTGCGAACTTTCTGCCGGACACTGTATATATATATATATATATATATATCGAATTATATTATAGCCAGTCACTAATTCTTCTCCTATATATATATATATATATATATATATATATATATATATATATATATATATATGTATATATATATATATATATACTTTATTATTGCTTAAATACATTGAATGAATTTTATATTTAAGTGATCGAAGTAAATATTTCCAGTTGAGAGATGCAATTTTTATGTACATTAATCATTGAATTATGGAATATTCATTCAGTAAGCCCGACTTGATAGCAAAAACTCATACATCCAAGTATCATCTGGAAACATCCTCGAGTCTTCCGTATTTTACAATGTTTTCATAATGAAAAACCTTCGAATATGTTCGATGAAATGTTCTTTAAGTATTCAATTGTCAATTGAGAAATTGAAAATTTCACGAACGAACGGTACACGAGAACATCAAAGCTCCATATATTCCCAATCAAATGTAAACATAACAATCTAACCATGGACAGTTCCGCGATTCTTTGCGCTAGCGCTGCGATATTATTTTCTATCGCGAATAGAATATAGAACTCAAGATTGATTAGTTTGTGTGGTAATTGATTAAACAATTTGAAATGGATTCGTCACATTCATCCAAAAAGGGAAGAACAGAAAATATCAAACCTGATAGGGAAAGATTCTAGTTTCGTTGGTGAAAGAATATAAAGATATAAGAAGTGGAACCGAAGAAAACAGATGCTGTCATAAATTCCGAGAAATTAAAAATTTGGCAAACCATAGCTGAAGCCGCACTTGAGGAGGCGCAGCCTATTATAAAGATAACCGATACAGAAGGTGAAATAAGGGGTATATTAGGAGATAATTCAACAGGACGCACATCAAAATATGATGATGACCATGGACCAGCTTTGGGTATATTGCAGACGATACCCATCGAACAGCAGAAGAAATATAAAAACCTCATTTCTGCATTAGAATTCAGGTATGGCGATCAACATCGAGAACAGCTGTACCAGGCACAAATGAAGACTCGCACACAAAAATCAGGTGAGCGTTTGCAAGAATTTGAGGCAGATGTAAGACATCTAATCCAGAGCTAGCGTACCCAGAAGTGCCCGGAGATTGCAAGGAACAGTTGGCTGTGCAGATATTTATTGACGGGCTAAGAGACCCAGAAATCCGAAGAACTCTGCGACTGACAAGTTTCAAAAGGAGTAGCGATGCCTTGGTACGTTCGCTAGAAGTGGAGGCACAGGCCTGGAGGCCTTCAACACCTCAAGGCCGAAAGTGCGAGCGGTAACAATTGACGATCCCGAACAAAGATCTGGCGCAGCGAACGGTTCTTTCGAGAAAGTTCTGAGGTCCTATTCTTGAACCACACGTTCGCTGAACGTATACGTTGCTGCTAGACAAAAACCAATCAGATCTGTCATAGCTTAGCAACAGCGTATACGTAGAACTGCGAATGATTCAAGAATAGGGCCTCCGGAGGAGATCAAATCATCGATAAGTAGAATGAGCACCCAGAAAAAGAGAACGTGCTATAGATGTGAAAACTGGGACATCTTATAGGAGATTGTTGGGTGAGAATGCCGCAAAAGATTTGCTATAGATGTAGAAGACCGGTACATTTGATTGAAGACTGCAGCGAGATAATTCCACAGAGGAAATGTTATAGATGTGGAAGATCAGGATATTTCATAAGAGATTGCAAGGTGAGAATGCCACCAAAATTCAACTCACCTGTGAGGATGCCGCCATCGCAATCACCCGCGAGGTTAAGGTCACCAAGGATTATCCGTGTCAACAGTTCGAGAAGAATAACCGATAGCCTAAGCATACCAGGAAAATCGAATGAGATGGACGTTATATGCACCATAGACACCGGTGCTGCAGTTTCCTTGGTATGCAGTGACATCCTTCGGCCAGAAAGCGCGAAGCCTATTTCTTCCAACTCCTTTCTTCGAACAGTCACTGGTGAAAACGCAACTATTAGAGAAGAGGCTGAGATTACATTGATTCTTGGGCGACTTACCATCATGGATACAGTGTACGTCGCGGACATTGAAGATGAATTTATACTCGGGATGAATTTGATCAGTGACTCTGGGTTTTCATTCGACAACAAGAAGAAGATTATGGAGTTTGGAGGAGAAGATTTCGTCCCTACAACTCCAGGACAGAGGAAGATGCCTGCGGAACCGCGATTTTCGAAAACTGCGAAGAAAGTACTTCGTGGTACAGTGAACAAAGCCGAGTTGAAAACAACTGAAAGGGTTGACTTGGTCCAACAAAAAGGTCAATATTGGCCAAGTCCAACCGAATCGGCAGCAATCAAGAAGAGTTCTATTCATTAAACAACAAGAGATGGGAGAGCGTATTGACAGGATGAAGGCTTGGCACTATCGGAAGACAAATACTGGCGAATTTCAAGAAGGAGATCGAGTGTGGCTGTACAACCGTCGTCGTAGAATGAATGATGTGGTGAACAGGGTTCAACGTAGGCCAAGGGCAAAAACTGAAAGTCGTACACCTAACGAGTCTCAAATGTTACAATGGGAATAACAAGATATTGTTTGATCGGGACGATCAAAATTGAGAGGGGGATAATGTTACAAAATCTCCTGTCGCCGGCCCTGACGATCGTAGATGAGAGAGCGTCATTTTTCCTGGAACTCTCGTCACGCCTGGGATATTCGATTACACGAGATTTGACTCCAAGATTCTTCATAGGCGTACGCAGCTGTATATACGAGAGACAATTCATCGCGGAGAAGAGTTAGTTATTAGCACAGACAGTTTTTATTCAGTGAGAGAGAGAGAGAGAGAGTTTATTGGCAGAGTTAGTTAACACGTTAACGACCGGGTGAGATCTAAGTGGTGTCACGGGTATATGTGCCTCCAGGACCACGTGAGATCATATGGTGTCACAACATAGTTATAGTATCGACGGCTGTGACCTTCCGTAGAGTACACGGCACAGTGTTAAAAGGGTAGGATGTGTTGAAGAGCGGTCCGGGGGACTAGGTAAAGTTAGCGGCTTGGTAATTGCATTAGTAACTTTTGAAATAATGATATTTTACACGTATTGATTTGAAAAATGGTCTTCTCTGGGCTTCAAATATTTATTGCAACAAAAACATGTTGAATAATGCTACAATTGGGGATAACAAAACGCAAATGGATATACACATCATATCATATACCAAAATGAACAAAGGGTGCAGTCATAATTGCTTCTTTTGGGTTGAATTTGCGATTCGATCGCAAAGTTCCAACAAGATGAGTCTTGCGCTGACGTAATTCCGACGCAAGACTTATGCTTGTATAATAGTTGTCGGTATAAAGTGTTCTTCCAGAATCTAAAAGATTTCTCATGAGGAACATTACAACATTCGCAGATGCAGATCCATTTTCAGAGAATTTCCATCAACAGGGCCCCATTTTATATTTCCATTTGAATTATCGTCTTTTTCGTCACTACTTGATTCCATAGTAAATCTGGTGACCACATCTGCCATTGACTGGTCGATCTGCAACAATTTTTTCAGTCAGGAAAATATAATGTACATATAAGTTCAGCCAAAACTCAAAACACAATTATCGATATTTGGATGAATGAAACAAAAATGAATGAATACTCACGTTTCCTGTTTCTGCTTCTCTCGTGAATATCTGACCTAGGGAAGAGTCATTCTCATTACTGGAACTATCAATTTCCATATTTTCTTGCACAACAGATGTTTTTTTCATTGGCCTATTCAGAGGTACCCGCTCTCGCCGATAATTCTGTTTTATTTTTCTCATGTCGTACCCTGGATGAACCAAAGTAGTGAAGTGTTGTTTGGAGTTTTAATAAACGAAGCCAAGAATATATCGTAAGACTGGTATCAGAAGTAGGTATTTTGCAAGGAAGATAGTAACAATATAAATATAGCTATTTCTATATTTTCATATCAATTATCGAAGAGAAAAAATTTTTAATCAATTGATTTCTATATATTTGCATGAATTCTCAGTCTAACAGTAAGGACATGTTCGATGTTCGCGACGGTATCTCATAGATCCTCGCTATGTGTATCGTAAGTTATGTATACATCAGCGCCCTCACACGGAAAGTTAATGAACTAAAATTACGATACACTGCATAAAATGCCCTTCGACAAAGTGAGGCCCATATACGGTCCTCATTTTGTACTGGACCTCACTTCAACCGTGATTTGGCTCACTTTACCGGCATGTAGAAATATATATATATATATATATATATATATATATATATATATATATATATATATATGCAAGATGAATTTTTCTGGTTTTTATCCGTTAGGTGTCTTTTGATTTGTTCGACGTTTCGAATTCCATTTTGAATTCATTCTCAAGAACTGTGAGACGAATATCTGTCCATACCGTCCTGGTCAATCACTCCCCTTACGAAGCAACCAAGCAAGAGCAAGCAAAGAACAAATCAAAAGATACCTAACGGATAAAAACCCAGAAAAATTCATCTTGCATATCGAAGATCCGTGAAAACATCAATTTCTACATAATACCTGGATGGGCAGGATGCAGCCTTAATATCGGACCAAGTCGGATAATGACTGAGGAGAGTCATTATAAATACTAGTTTCCGTGGAGAACAGACAATTGAAGTCTTTGCTTGCTCTTGCTTGGTTGCTTCGTAAGGGGAGTGATTGACCAGGACGGTATGGACAGATATTCGTCTCACAGTTCTTGAGAATGAATTCAAAATGGAATTCGAAACGTCGAACAAATCAAAAGATACCTAACGGATAAAAACCCAGAAAAATTCATCTTGCATATCGAAGATCCGTGAAAACATCAATTTCTACATAATACCTGGATGGGCCGGATGCAGCCTTAATATCGGACCAAGTCGGATAATGACTGGGGAGAGTCATTATAAATACCAGTTTCCGTGGAGAACAGACAATTGAAGTCTTTGCTTGCTCTTGCTTGGTTGCTTCGTAAGGGGAGTGATTGACCAGGACGGTATGGACAGATACTCGTCTCACAGTTCTTGAGAATGAATTCAAAATGGAATTCGAAACGTCGAACAAATCAAAAGATACCTAACGGATAAAAACCCAGAAAAATTCATCTTGCATATCGAAGATCCGTGAAAACATCAATTTCTACATAATACCTGGATGGGCAGGATGCAGCCTTAATATCGGACCAAGTCGGATAATGACTGAGGAGAGTCATTATAAATACCAGTTTCCGTGGAGAACAGACAATTGAAGTCTTTGCTTGCTCTTGCTTGGTTGCTTCGTAAGGGGAGTGATTGACCAGGACGGTATGGACAGATATTCGTCTCACAGTTCTTGAGAATGAATTCAAAATGGAATTCGAAACGTCGAACAAATCAAAAGATACCTAACGGATAAAAACCCAGAAAAATTCATCTTGCATATCGAAGATCCGTGAAAACATCAATTTCTACATAATACCTGGATGGGCAGGATGCAGCCTTAATATCGGACCAAGTCGGATAATGACTGAGGAGAGTCATTATAAATACCAGTTTCCGTTGAGAACAGACAATTGAAGTCTTTGCTTGCTCTTGCTTGGTTGCTTCGTAAGGGGAGTGATTGACCAGGACGGTATGGACAGATATTCGTCTCACAGTTCTTGAGAATGAATTCAAAATGGAATTCGAAACGTCGAACAAATCAAAAGATACCTAACGGATAAAAACCCAGAAAAATTCATCTTGCATATCGAAGATCCGTGAAAACATCAATTTCTACATATATATATATATAGATAGATAGATATACAAACATATATATATATATATATATATATATATATATATATATATATATATATATATATATATTCCATATGAAAATTTGAAAGAACATATTTACAGCTACAATAAATGTATAAATATTTTTGGAAAATCCCTTGCTCCCTCAAAGTCTCATATACACTGATATTCCCATACAGCACCCGATATCCTATGGACGTCAAGTTCATGTCGGAATAGCCTTGGACCAATTTTGGATATCCATAGGATATCCAAATTTTGGATATCCAAAGTATTCCCAGTAAAAAATATCCATACGATGTACAAAATGGATATCCTATCGGATATCCCCGATGGATATCCATGAAGGATATCTTATGGACATCCATTTCGTACATTTATTATATAAATAATGAATGTTTCTTCCGCAGTGGCACCCAACTTATTGGCAAGTGATTGATATATTTAACGTTTTATCATTTTAAATAATATTTGAATATAGCGTCACCTCAGAAGACGTGACGCGCGACGCGAAATGCAAAAGCGCTGCATTGTGAACTCACCTTGACTCGGTTTCCTGACGTGCAACCGTCTATGGCGTCTGTCAAATGTCGTAATTTTGAGAGTCGTTGAGTGTTGGGTCGGTTTGAAAAAATCATGTTGAACATGGTTGAACTAAGTTGAAGCGTTGTGGTGTGCATTGTGCAATAATTGTGTTTATGAAGAAACGAAAAATAGTGGTGTGTTAGTTAATAATTATAAACTGTGATCATTAGCATTTACCGTGAACGTGAACTTTTGGAAGGAAGCAAGTGAATTGTCGAGTACTATATTCATATGTTATTCAAATTGAGAACTATTTAAATTCATCAACTTTTCTGTTGAGAACTCTTGGCAAAATATTTTTCAAATTTAAACTATAACAAGTATTTTGTTTGAGAAGTAATGAAAAAAAAATAAAAAATTCTTATTAACGACATAAGTTTCTTAATCGTTCGTCTACCACTCTACAGTTTATCTTAGCTTGTCTAAAATTTTTAAATACAGCGAAACCAATCTAGCAGAACATTTTAAATTGCACATACGGTCACGTTGAGTGCCTTATCACAGGATATATTACTGACTATAATCCGTTGTCCAAGAAGTGTGCAGCACTTTTTCACGTCTCAAGCTAGGTTGGTTACTCTGTAAGTATCTCTTGTAGATATCTATGATGGATATCTCATGGGTATCCATAAAGGAAATCTTATGAATGTCCATAATGGATATCTCATGGATGTCCATGAAGGATATTTTATGGACGTACATGTTGAATTTTAGATTCTAACACCAGAGACTTTCAGCAAAAAACACAGTGGAGAATACCAAGAGCCTTTTATTGAACAATCGTACAAGATTCGAAAAAACTTGACGTTTTTTTTTTCTATTTGTGAACTTCAAAAACTGTTTTCTCAAAAACAAAAACAATCCAGATCAAAATATACACAGTCGATCAAACAAGAAGACAAAGCAAACAGATACGTTATTTTGAACACTCAACACTTCCTTCCAAAATAGACGTATGAATAATCATTGTAGGTCGACTACTCCCAACATTTTTCTCATCTCAACAAACTTCGGGGAAGGCATGGGTTTCGTCATCACGTCTGCTACCTGATTTTTGCTGCCGACGTGTTGAATTAGCATAACACCTTCGTGATATTTTTCTCGCACGAAATGAAACCTTATTTCTATGTGTTTCGATCGTTTGTAGAATTCGGGATTTTTCACCAACTTGATCGCACTAACATTGTCCATATGCAATGTAGGAGATATTTCGTGGCCTATAATTTCCTCCAGAAGACGTTTAACCCATATCAGCTCCTTCGTAGCCTCGCTAGCAGCTACATATTCTGCTTCGGTGGTAGAGAGAACGACGCTTTTCTGTTTTTGACTGAACCATGTGATTGCAGAATTAGAAATCTCACAAACAACTCCTGTCCGTGAACGTCGAGTTTCCAAATCACCCGCGTAATCAGCGTCACTGAATACATTCAGTATTTCACAGCTGGAATCAGCTCGATAGAGGAGTCCAAATTGAATGGTGCCACGGAGATATTTCAGTATGCGTTCAACTGCCTGCCAATCTGATAGTTTTGGAGAGTTCAACTTTTCTGATACGACACTTACGGCATATGCAATATCGGGACGTGATACCACCATCAAATAAAGGAGGCACCCAACTGCTTCGCGGTATGGTGTGCCACTGTCCAAGTTTCTGTCGTTTTCGAAAGAATGATTGACTTCACAAGGTATTGCTACAGCATTCGCTTCCTTCATATTAAAGCGTTCCAATATTTTATCAATATATGCACTTTGATTAATGAAGATGTCTCCATTCATTGTCCGTTTTATTTGCATTCCAAGGAAAATGTCACAAGAACCCATGGTTATTTTGAAGTTGTTCGACAACTGTTTGATGAAATAAGATATTTCGGTTTCATCACTGCCGACAACAAGCCCATCATCAACGTAAATAGTCACTATGAGTTTTTGTTTATTTTTAATACGGAAAAATAAACAAGGATCAGCTGTGCTACCTTTCAGTTCCTGGTTCTTGATAAATTCTATGAATCGCTTATTCCAGCATCGTGGGGATTGCTTTAGTCCATACAGACTTTTATTGAGCTTACAAACTCGACCTGTACCATCACTAAAACCCTCTGGTTGCTTCATGAAAACTTCCTCTCGAAGTTCACCATACAGAAATGCAGTTTTAACATCAAACTGTATAATTTTGAGGCCCTCGGATGCAGCTACACTCAATACTGTCCTCACAGTGTCGAAACGTGCAACAGGACTGAAAGTCTCGTCGTAGTCAATGCCAGCTCTTTGACTAAAACCTTTTGCTACCAGCCTTGCTTTGAAACGAGTGACTGTTCCATCGGATTTCGTTTTCAATTTGAAAACCCACTTATTTGTGATAAGTTTCTTTCCTGGAGGCAAATCAACTAGCTCCCAAGTATCGTTTTCAGACAGTGACTTCATTTCTTCCAACATAGCCATTTTCCACTGGTTCAGCTCTGGGGATTTCATAGCTTCAGTGAAGCTATCAGGGGCATCACATTCGGCAAGCAGTAGATATTCTTCAAGGTACAGAGGACGTTGAACTCTCCGCCCACTACGTAACACGATATCTTGTTCCTCTGTGTTCTCCGGTAGCTGGAGATCAAGATCTTCTGCACTGACGTTTTCTGAATTTTGATCTGTCACATCTGACAAGTTCACCTCCGATTCTGTATTCAGTTTTACTTCGAGTGAGACCTTTTTTTCAATGGTATTTTCGGTTTTGAAAATAATATCTCTGGATTTTATCACCTTATTTTCTTTCTGCAACCATACTCTATATCCGTCTTTTTCTCCACAATATCCTACGAATCGGCCCTCCATACTTTTCTTATCAAATTTCTGCCTTTTCTGTTTAGGAACATGTACATAACATTCTGTTCCAAAAACACGAAAATGATCGATGTTCACGCATTTATCTTGCCACAGCTCTATTGGTGTCTTGCCCTTAACATTCGTTGGACCAGTTCGATTCAGCACATAAACAGCTGTGTTGATACCTTCAGCCCAGAGAGAAATTGGTAAATTCTTTGTATGGATCATAGTTCTGGCACTTTCAACTAGTGTACGATTTTCTCTCTCCGCTGAGCCATTTTGTTGAGGGGTGTACGGCATCGTGATACGAAAATTTATTCCATTTTCCTGAAGAACTTCTTTCACCGCTGCATTATCGAACTCCTTTCCACCGTCGCTCATGAACTCCATGATTTTGTTGTTGGCTGATTCGGCTTCTTTCAAGAATATCTTCAAACTCTGCAATACTTCAGACTTTTCTTTTATGAAAAAAACTCGACGAAATTTTGAAAAATCGTCTTTGAAGCAGATAAAATATTTAGCGCCACCCAATGAGTTCACTTGCATGGGCCCGCAAATATCGGCGTGAACTAGTTCACCTGGTTTTGTTGGTCGATTCTCACGGGATCTGAAAGTTGCTCTATGCTGCTTTCCTAAAATACAACCTTCGCAGAAATTATCGTCGTTATCTTGAGCAAAGTTTATGGAATGACGTTTCAGAAGTTCTTTGACATGCTTTTTATTCTGATGACAAAGCCTTTCATGCCACAATTGAAGACTTTCTGTGGAGGTTGCGATGCATACTTCATCGGAAGTTTCAGGTACACACGTTTTCATATCCAACGCATAAAGACCTTTTGCAGTTCTCTTTCCTTTCAACTTCGTTATTCCATTTTTCATGAAAGAACAACTGTTTTGGTCTGCTTTGAATTCAAAACCTTTATTGATGGTTTGACCAACAGAAAATAAATTTTTATTGGCTTCGGGGACGTACCACACTTTTTCGAGATGATTTTTAGTCCATTGCTTAGAAATCCGCATCTGAACGTTGATATTTCCTTGTCCATACGCCAGAATGACAGCACCATTACCAACCTGGATTTCTTTCGGTTTCGGAAAAGACTCATCAAGTGATAAAGTACTTTTTGGTACCAGTCATATGCGCAGAGGCACCTGAATCGACTATCCATTCGTCAGTTTCTGCGATATCACATGAAAATCCGTTGACTGTGCACGAGAAAGCATCTCCTTCGAGTTTCGTCGACTTTTTCGTATTTGCTGCTTGTCTTGAAACTTTTTGGGACAACTTTCAGCAAAATGGCCCACATCGTGACACTTGAAACATTTCCTCAATAACTTTGTTGCTACTTTCTCAGTTTTCTTGGGCGTAACGTTTTTGTGGTAGGATTTAGCAACAAATGCAGTCGATTCACTTGATTTTGCTGGTAGTCGCATTTCAATAAGACGCAGTCGTTCTGTGAGTTTATTAATAGTTCTGTCTTCTACAGGAACTGACTCCCAAACGCTTTTGAACTCAAAATACTCCTGTGGAAGCGTAGACATTATTCTACTCATGACCAACAAATCTGGCATTTCAGTGTGGACCAACCTTTTCAACTCATCATTTAGCTCTCGAAAATTTCTTTGAAGATGAGCTATGTGAGTGGCTATATCTACGGCTGGATCATTTTGGCTACTGAAGAATTGCTCCATGAGTCTATCAACGCGTTGTCCTGAACTCTGTTCATACACTGTCAACAATTTGTCCCATGTTGTGCATGCATTATCACACGTCGCTGTTAACTCAACGTTCGCATCGTTCATGCTACCAACAAGTATCAGCTGAGCAAGCGCGTCCCCTTTCTTGAATTTCTTCAGGTCAGTTTCGTAACGGGTTTGGATATTTGCAGATGAAGTTGAATGTGGTTTCTCTGGCATCTTGCTTTCACCATTCACTATTTCGAAAACTTCATGATGTCGTAAAAGCAATTCAATTTGTCTACGCCACTTCATCCAATTCGAAGCTCCTTCTAAATTCTCAAGTTGTGGTTTGAAATCCATATCAAATCTCCAACGTTAACTGTATACCAACAAGATAACAATGTTCAGCAAGACTCTTCACTCTGGTTAGGTTATCTGAAGTACTTAGCGATACCTGGGCCCATAACCTGTTAAATTTTAGATTCTAACACCAGAGACTTTCAGCAAAAAACACAGTGGAGAATACCAAGAGCCTTTTATTGAACAATCGTACAAGATTCGAAAAAACTTATTGACGTTTTTTTTCTATTTGTGAACTTCAAAAACTGTTTTCTCAAAAACAAAAACAACCCAGATCAAAATATACACAGTCGATCAAACAAGAAGACAAAACAAACAGATACGTTATTTTGAACACTCAACAGTACAGGTTGGTGGCCTAAGAATGTCCATTGGACGTCCATTGAATATTCTTTGGATAAAAACTGTACGTCCATCGGATTTCCAAAATATCCTTAATAGATATCCATTAGATATCCACTGGATGTCCATGTATTGTGTGGGTTGTTGATTTTGTAATAATAGATTGTATTCTTCAATATTCTATTGAATCCCAAATCCCTCAAAAAATCTCCTGAAATACCTCACTACTTACCTAATGAGATGTGAAACGTGTGGACGAGGCTCTTTCCTGTGTGGTGTGGAAAAATGAGTTTGATTGTGTGAGGATGCAGTATCTTATGATAATATATATATATATATATATATATATATATATATATATATATATATATATATATATATATATATATATATATATATATATATTTCTACATGCCGGTAAAGTGAGCCAAATCACGGTTGAAGTGAGGTCCAGTACAAAATGAGGACCGTATATGGGCCTCACTTTGTCGAGGGGCATTTTATGCAGTGTATCGTTATTTTAGTTCATTAACTTTCCGTGTGAGGGCGCTGATGTATACATAACTTACGATACACATATAGCGAGGACCATACAACTGGCAACATCTGTTAAGCCGGATCTATGAGATACCGTCGCGAACATCGAACATGTCCTTACTGTTAGACTGAGAATTCATGCAAATATATAGAAATCAATTGATTAAAAATTTTTTCTCTTCGATAATTGATATGAAAATATAGAAATAGCTATATTTATATTGTTACTATCTTCCTTGCAAAATACCTACTTCTGATACCAGTCTTACGATATATTCTTGGCTTCGTTTATTAAAACTCCAAACAACACTTCACTACTTTGGTTCATCCAGGGTACGACATGAGAAAAATAAAACAGAATTATCGGCGAGAGCGGGTACCTCTGAATAGGCCAATGAAAAAAACATCTGTTGTGCAAGAAAATATGGAAATTGATAGTTCCAGTAATGAGAATGACTCTTCCCTAGGTCAGATATTCACGGGAGAAGCAGAAACAGGAAACGTGAGTATTCATTCATTTTTGTTTCATTCATCCAAATATCGATAATTGTGTTTTGAGTTTTGGCTGAACTTATATGTACATTATATTTTCCTGACTGAAAAAATTGTTGCAGATCGACCAGTCAATGGCAGATGTGGTCACCAGTTACTATGGAATCAAGTAGTGACGAAAAAGACGATAATTCAAATGGAAATATAAAATGGGGCCCTGTTGATGGAAATTCTCTGAAAATGGATCTGCATCTGCGAATGTTGTAATGTTCCTCATGAGAAATCTTTTAGATTCTGGAAGAACACTTTATACCGACAACTATTATACAAGCATAAAGTCTTGCGTCGGAATTACGTCAGCGCAAGACTCATCTTGTTGGAACTTTGCGATCGAATCGCAAATTCAACCCAAAAGAAGCAATTATGACTGCACCCTTTGTTCATTTTGGTATATGATATGATGTGTATATCCATTTGCGTTTTGTTATCCCCAATTGTAGCATTATTCAACATGTTTTTGTTGCAATAAATATTTGAAGCCCAGAGAAGACCATTTTTCAAATCAATACGTGTAAAATATCATTATTTCAAAAGTTACTAATGCAATTACCAACCCGCTAACTTTACCTAGTCCCCCGGACCGCTCTTCAACACATCCTATCCTTTTAACACTGTGCCGTGTACTCTACGGAAGGTCACAGCCGTCGATACTATAACTATGTTGTGACACCATATGATCTCACGTGGTCCTGGAGGCACATATACCCGTGACACCACTTAGATCTCACCCGGTCGTTAACGTGTTAACTAACTCTGCCAATAAACTCTCTCTCTCTCTCTGAATAAAAACTGTCTGTGCTAATAACTAACTCTTCTCCGCGATGAATTGTCTCTCGTATATACAGCTGCGTACGCCTATGAAGAATCTTGGAGTCAAATCTCGTGTAATCGAATATCCCAGGCGTGAAGAGAGTTCCAGGAAAATTGACGCTCTCTCATCTACGATCGTCAGGGCCGGCGACAGGAGATTCGTAACATTATCCCCCTCTCAATTTTAATCGTCCCGATCAAACAATATCTTGTTATTCCCATTGTAACATTTGAGACTCGTTAGGTGTACGACTTTCATTTTTTGCGCTTGGCCTACGTTGAACCCTGTTCACCACATCATTCATTCTACGATGACGGTTGTACAGCCACACTCGATCTCCTTCTTGAAATTCGCCAGTATTTGTCTTCCGATAGTGCCGAGCCTTCATCCTGTCAATACGCTCTCCCATCTCTTGTTGTTTAATGAATAGAACTCTTCTTGATTGCTGCCGATTCGGTTGGACTTGGCCAATATTGACCTTTTTGTTGGACCAAGTCAGCCCTATCAGTTGTTTTCAACTCGGCTTTGTTCTCTGTACCACGAAGTACTTTCTTCGCAGTTTTCGAAAATCGCGGTTCCGCAGGCATCTTCCTCTGTCCTGGAGTTGTAGAGACGAAATCTTCTCCTCAAAACTCCATAATCTTCTTCTTGTTGTCGAATGAAAACCCATAGTCACTGATCAAATTCATCCCGAGTATAAATTCATCTTCAATGTCCGCGACGTACACTGTATCCATGATGGTAAGTCGCCCAAGAATCAATGTAATCTCAGCCTCTTCTCTAATAGTTGCGTTTTCACCAGTGACTGTTCGAAGAAAGGAGTTGGAAGAAATAGGCTTCGCGCTTTCTGGCCGAAGGATGTCACTGCATACCAAGGAAACTGCAGCACCGGTGTCTATGGTACATATAACGTCCATCTCATTCGATTTTCCTGGTATGCTTAGGCTATCGGTTATTCTTCTCGAACTGTTGACACGGATGATCCTTGGTGACCTTGACCTCGCGGGTGATTGCGATGGCGGCATCCTCACAGGTGAGTTGAATTTTGGTGGCATTCTCACCTTGCAATCTCTTATGAAATATCCTGATCTTCCACATCTATAACATTTCCTCTGTGGAATTATCTCGCTGCAGTCTTTAATCAAATGTACCGGCCTTCTACATCTATAGCAAATCTTCTGCGGCATTCTCACCCAACAATCTCCTATAAGATGTCCCAGTTTTCATATTTATAGCACGTTCTCTTTTTCTGGGTGCTCATTCTACTTATCGATGATTTGATCTCCTCCGGAGGCCCTATTCTTGAATCATTCGCAGTTCTACGTATACGCTGTTGCTAAGCTATGACAGATCTGATTGGTTTCTGTCTAGCAGCAACGTATACGTTCAGCGAACGTGTGGTTCAAGAATAGGACCTCAGAACTTTCTCGAAAGAACCGTTCGCTGCGCCAGATCTTTGTTCGGGATCGTCAATTGTTACCGCTCGCACTTTCGGCCTTGAGGTGTTGAAGGCCTCCAGGCCTGTGCCTCCACTTCTAGCGAACGTACCAAGGCATCGCTACTCCTTTTGAAACTTGTCAGTCGCAGAGTTCTTCGGATTTCTGGGTCTCTTAGCCCGTCAATAAATATCTGCACAGCCAACTGTTCCTTGCAATCTCCGGGCACTTCTGGGTACGCTAGCTCTGGATTAGATGTCTTACATCTGCCTCAAATTCTTGCAAACGCTCACCTGATTTTTGTGTGCGAGTCTTCATTTGTGCCTGGTACAGCTGTTCTCGATGTTGATCGCCATACCTGAATTCTAATGCAGAAATGAGGTTTTTATATTTCTTCTGCTGTTCGATGGGTATCGTCTGCAATATACCCAAAGCTGGTCCATGGTCATCATCATATTTTGGTGTGCGTCCTGTTGAATTATCTCCTAATATACCCCTTATTTCACCTTCTGTATCGGTTATCTTTATAATAGGCTGCGCCTCCTCAAGTGCGGCTTCAGCTATGGTTTGCCAAATTTTTAATTTCTCGGAATTTATGACAGCATCTGTTTTCTTCGGTTCCACTTCTTATATCTTTATATTCCTTCACCAACGAAACTAGAATCTTTCCCTATCAGGTTTGATATTTTCTGTTCTTCCCTTTTTGGATGAATGTGACGAATCCATTTCAAATTGTTTAATCAATTACCACACAAACTAATCAATCTTGAGTTCTATATTCTATTCGCGATAGAAAATAATATCGCAGCGCTAGCGCAAAGAATCGCGGAACTGTCCATGGTTAGATTGTTATGTTTACATTTGATTGTGAATATATGGAGCTTTGATGTTCTCGTGTACCGTTCGTTCGTGAAATTTTCAAGTTCTCAATTGACAATTGAATACTTAAAGAACATTTCATCGAACATATTCGAAGGTTTTTCATTATGAAAACATTGTAAAATACGGAAGACTCGAGGATGTTTCCAGATAATACTTGGATGTATGAGTTTTTGCTATCAAGTCGGGCTTACTGAATGAATATTCCATAATTCAATGATTAATGTACATAAAAATTGCATCTCTCAACTGGAAATATTTACTTCGATCACTTAAATATAAAATTCATTCAATGTATTTATGCAATAATAAAGTATCAGAAGTGGTAGTTTTTATCTGGTTGATGTGATTCTTCCTAATTAGGTTTATGCATCACACACTAAATTATACATTATCACCCATACCGTAGAGATTGTATCAAAGATTAAATGGTTTATATCCAGAACTAGAAAACAACAAAAAGTAAATATACGCTCACAATAAATGAAAAGCAGCAAACCTTCCAATTATTTTTCTGAAGTACTTCTAAACTTCTTGAAAATCACCACAATCACTACTGAAGCTCAAACACACACAAAAATCATAAAAATCGAAAATGACTGAAGAGTCAACACAACAGCCCCATTTAAACACATACAAACTAGAGTATGTCCATCTAACCATTGAGTGTTTTGAAGTAACTATGAACATATAAACTATATGCTTATTATAACAACTTTTATTTTCTTATAAAATCCATTTCAGTTGAAATTTTCATATTGTTTCGTGGGTGGGAAGTGATATATACGATCGAGGCGTCTTTATTTCAATAATCTTGCAATAATGCCATTCCTCCACTCTTCATATTGCACATGCCACTGTACCACAAATACACAAACAAAACTAAAGATTTTTTCGTTAATTCCAATTTTCATCAGTACTGCGAATCAGCCGCGGAAGACACGTTTCAGAATAGCCAAATCTCAAATGAAGGTTTCAAAAAAGATTGTAAAAGAGCATATTCTTGGTCACTGTTTCTATTATGTTGGTGAATATTTGCAAACCCCGTATCTACTCACAGAAGTGCATTCATTCACTATTTCAATTTCTGTATTTGTATATTCTCTTTTCGTCTGTTTTTTTCTGCATGTTTTCACTATGGATTTTATCTAAATATGTGACTATGTATTGAACACTATTGCTCCAAACATTTTTTTTAAGTGGTGAAATGAATTCTATCTATATAATTATGATTGAACTTCACAGGAAAGTTCTTTTGATAAATTTCGGTGCCTCGTTCTTGGAATAAGTTCTGCGGATCGTTTCATTCAAACAGAGCAACAGAGTGGGTCTCTTTCTTGAATGGACGAGGCCAATATCAAAGAGAGAGAGAAATCGATCTGGATAACCGAATCGATATACGGAACATATCCTTGATGATTAATTACATATAGCTCGAGTTGGAGCCTGGTCGAGCGAGTTCTTTTTACTGTTAACAATGAAACGAAACATTCCCCCCTGTTTCAAAAGATATACGATGAGGTTTTTGAGAGCGCGCCGGATTGTTTCGGTCATCAATTCGAACGCATCTAGTTCTAATCTATGCAATCTGTCATTTGTCACAGCGTGTTAGAGCTGTCGTTTGTCATTCTTCATTCATCATCTTTTCATTCTCTTTCATTTCCTGATGTTCCTGTGAGGTGGAAAGGTGTGGGTTCAGCGCTGATCAATTTATTTCGAAAAAATTGATTAACTCGACCTACTACAATTGTTGAAATGGTATGTTTTTATTAAAATATTTCAGGCAATATTCAACTCCCATTTTCAAACTAATTAGGACTTGTCAAATTATATCCCTCCGCTAAAATAAGGTTAAATTGAAACGTGACTTTCCTGAAAGTGTAGGTACTCTTGAACGATTGACTAATTTCTCAAGCATCTTAGAAGCTAACACCGAATATAACATTCAAGCCAACCTCGGTTCTTCAACGGAAAACATTCATTGAATTTTTTGAGGTTATTTGTTTATTGCAATCTTTTTCAGGCTACCATTAAAGAGGCAAATTTGGAAAAACCTGGACAGGACACAGCTCCAATCCATCACATACGAATTACTCTAACATCTCGTAATGTTCGTTCACTGGAGAAAGTTTGCTCGGATCTCATTGATGCAGCAAAAAAACAGAAACTGAAGGTTAAGGGACCAGTACGTATGCCCACCAAGATCTTACGTATAACTACACGTAAAACACCTTGCGGAGAAGGTTCAAAAACTTGGGACAGATTCCAGATGAGGATTCATAAAAGGGTGATTGATTTACATTCACCATCTGAGATAGTGAAGCAGATCACTTCAATCAGCATTGAGCCTGGTGTAGAAGTTGAAGTTACTATTGCAGATGCATGATTGTTATTTGTGAAGGAACTTCAATGAATTAAAACATTTTTCATCATTTTTTTTATTTACATTTGCATTCAGTGAAGCTGGTTGAAAGGCATCAGTCTATGCAAACTCGCTTCACACAGGTTATATAGTTCCCTTATGAATAATAATAAAAAACTGTCAAATGAATTCTATCTTCAGAATTCCTCACGCTCTATTCACAAATCACTAGATCTCAAAACTGAAAGAGGAAAGTACATTTCCCATACTCTTTCTTAGTTCACAATTGAAGAATTGTCTCGAACAACGTTTAAACTTACATTGCTTCAACTTTTCAGGAGGGGCTGAAATCTATATACGTATTATTTGAACTTTAAAATGGAAAAACGTATAATCATGACATAGTTTGGGCTAGAGTCTTTTATACATGAAAAATTTGGAATAACGTTGTAACTGCTTTGTAACTTACGTTTTCCATAACTTGCACATTTTTCAATATATTAAAGTCTGGAATACAAAATAAAGAACGGCGAAATAATATATTTTTATTTTTCAGTCTGCCTTTCGCAAAAACAAACAAAACTAGCTGTAGGAACTGTTTTCAGGAGTGCAATAAACATTACTAATCCTAATAGGAAAAGTAGAACAAGAACTAAGTATATACTGTATCCTAGTTGAATATTTCTTGGTATAGAAAAAATAAAAGTACGAACTGTTTTTAGGAATGCAATGAAAATACATTAATAATCCTAATACTAAAAGTATTAGTAAAATTTACGCGCCAAATTAAAGCAACCACAACGATTTTCGACTCTCTCTGGCGGGACTATTGCCGGCATAATCTTCTTTCTTTTACTTAGATATTCTTCTCCTTTGTCTCTAGCTAACTTTGACTTATTGTATTGTTTTGCTAGTGAGCATTATTAGATTTGCGTTTTTTACCACGATTTAATGTATTTTGTAACGAAGCCGATAAATTTAGCGCAGACATGATGCAAACAATGCAGCAACATACGCCCAAATTATCTCGTGCACTACTAGTTACAACGTTGTTCGAAGTCTGCAAAATGACGAAATAAAATATTTTGTTTAAGCGGGATATTTAAAAAAAGAGGGATATCAGTCTATTAGTGCATATTTTGAAGGGCTAAACATTTGTGGAGTTACACTACTAAATATATTCAACATGATGCACTTCATCAGAATGTGTCTCAAAAATTCGTTTTCAGGAAAAAAAAATAAATTCTCTCTAGGGGTGGTCGCCATTTAAACTATGACACCGATACTTTGAAGGGCTGAAAATTTGAGGAGTTACACTACTAATTATACTCAACATGGTGCACTTAATCAGAATGTGTCTCAAAAACTCGTTTTCGGGAAAAAAAAATTTCTCTCTAAGGGTGGTCGCCATTTAAACTGTAACGCCGATATTTTGAAGGGCTGAAAATTTGTGGAGTTACAGTACTAAATATACTCAACATGATGCAATGTTGCAATGTGTCTTAAAAACTTGTTTTCAGGAAAAAAAACATATTCTCTCTTAGGGTGGACGCCATTTAAACTGTGACGCCGATATTTTGAAGGGCTGAAAATTTGTAGAGTTACACAACTAAATATAATCAACATGATGCACTACATCAGAATGTGTCTCAAAAACTCGTTTCCAGGAAAATGAGTCAGTCTTTTCGGGGGTGGTCGCCATTTAAACTATGACGCCGATATTTTGAAGGGCTGAAAATTTCATGAGAATGTGTCTCAAAAAACTAGTTTTCAGGAAAAACAAACATATTCTCTCTTGGGGTGGTCGCCATTTAAACTGTGGCGCCGATATTTTGAAGGGCTGAAAATTTGTGGAGTTACACAACTAAATATACTCAACATGATGCACTACATCAGAATGTGTCTCAAAAACTCGTTTTCGGGAAAAAAAAATTTCTCTCTAAGGGTGGTCGCCATTTAAACTGTAACGCCGATATTTTGAAGGGCTGAAAATTTGTGGAGTTACAGTACTAAATATACTCAACATGATGCAATGTTGCAATGTGTCTTAAAAACTTGTTTTCAGGAAAAAAAACATATTCTCTCTTAGGGTGGACGCCATTTAAACTGTGACGCCGATATTTTGAAGGGCTGAAAATTTGTAGAGTTACACAACTAAATATAATCAACATGATGCACTACATCAGAATGTGTCTCAAAAACTCGTTTCCAGGAAAATGAGTCAGTCTTTTCGGGGGTGGTCGCCATTTAAACTATGACGCCGATATTTTGAAGGGCTGAAAATTTCATGAGAATGTGTCTCAAAAAACTAGTTTTCAGGAAAAACAAACATATTCTCTCTTGGGGTGGTCGCCATTTAAACTGTGGCGCCGATATTTTGAAGGGCTGAAAATTTGTGGAGTTACACAACTAAATATACTCAACATGATGCACTACATCAGAATGTGTCTCAAAGACTCGTATCCGGGAAAACAATCAAAGTTTTTTCAGGGGTGGTTGCCATTTCAACTATGACGCCGATGTTTTGGAGGGCTGAAAATTTGTGGAGTTATACTACCAAACATATTCAACATGATGCACTACATCAGAATGTGTCTCAAAAACTCGTTTTCAGGAAAAAAAAACATATTCTCTCTTGGGGTGGACGCCGATATTTTGAAGGGCTAAAAATGTGTGGAGTTACACTACTAAATATACTCAACATATGATGCACATCATCAGAATGTGTCTCAAAAACTCGTTTTCAGGAAAACAATCATATTCTCTCTTGGGGTGGTCGCCATTTAAACTGTGACGCCGATATTTTGAAGGGCTGAAAATTTGTGGAGTTACAGTACTAAATATACTCAACATGATGCACTACATCAGAATGTGTCTCAAAAACTCGTTTTCAGGAAAAAAAACATATTCTCTCTCGGGGTGGACGCCATTTAAAAAAAAACATATTCTCTCTTGGGGTGGACGCCATTTAAACTGTGACGCCGATATTTTGAAGGGCTGAAAATTTGTGGAGTTACACTACTAAATATACTCAACATGGTGCACTTCATCAGAATGTGTCTCAAAAACTCGTTTTCAGGAAAAAAATATATTCTCTCTTGGGGTGGTCGCAATTTAAACTATGACGCCGATATTTTGAAGGGCTGAAAATTTGAGGAGTTATACTACTAATTATAATCAACATGATGCACTACACCAGAATGTGTCTCAAAAACTCGTTTCCAGGAAAATAAGTCAAAGTCTTTTCAGGGGTGGTCGCCATTTAAACTATGACGCCGATATTTTGAAGGGCTGAAAATTTGTAGAGTTATACTACTAAATATAATCAACATGATGCACTACATCAGAATGTGCCTCAAAAACTCGTTTCCAGGAAAATAAGTCAAAGTCTTTTCGGGGGCAGCTCGGCATTATATCAGACTCTGTCCCAGGACTTGAATTCAATATATCATTTCTGAATAAAAAAATAACTATTGTTTTTTTTTATAAATCGATTCCATCTGTGAATATTTCTTCTAGTCGTGTAATGAAATATTCTCTCCCACGTTCAAGTTTCTAACGGGGGATTGAATTTCCAAACCCCTTCAAACACATTTTTCTGGGAGTGTGTACACAGTCCATTATTATAAAAAATATATCTCAAAATTGGTCTCTTTAATTATTAAGTGAATAACAATGATTGGCTTATGTTCCATTACTATTCGACTGAACTCAAAGGAAACACAAAATACCTCCGAGTCGATTTGGCGATCTCCACAATACCTCAGTCAAGTACTTGTGTGGTGTAAACCGGACTTAGGAGTGGGGGGTGAGCGCTAGATTTGGGCGCTGGCGCCCGACGCTAACTTCACACGAGTCACAGGTTACAGAAATCAAAGAGAACACAGACTCGACAGTTCATATTGGCACCGGGTCTCTTCGAAAAAGATTATGCTATAGAACCAATGCGAATGAAGGGAGTGGACTCCATTTCCAGAAGTGGTCAACGCACCAGGACATTTATGCATCTTGTAAAATTTGCAATGAAATCTTTTTACTTTTTGAAATCGGTTTCAAAAAATCAATGAAATACAGAATTAACTTTTTTCAAAATGGCGCTACCACAATAATAATGATATTTATTTACATTTCAAGCATGATAACAATAGTAATTTATGTACTAACAGAAAACCAAAAAAAAAAAATAAAATACAAAAAAGACTGAAAACAACATGTTTCCTACGGAAACTGCTGGTCTTAGTTCCAGCCTTAAGAAGGGAGAATGAGCATAATGTATACAGTGTAAATAGGAAATGTTTGAACTACCTAATTATGAAATAAGATCAATACTTGTGGTGGAAGTGGTATCCATGAACTGAAAAAACTAATGAACTCGTATAAAATAATGAACACAGGAATCTGAATGGTCATAAAAACAATGTTAACTGTACTGTCAGAAGTTTTTCAGGTAGAGATCATTATTTGGTATGTCTCTTGAAAGAAGATATTTTACTTTTTTTCGATTCACTTGGAAGGTAGTTATATAGATATAGCTGTAGGAACGACAATAAACGAGTTTTACGATATTGAGGAGGGGATAACAGACCTGCAACTTTCTTTTTGTGTGTCGCTCCAGGAAGCTAGAGTTAGAGGAGCAACACACAAGAAGAAAGTTGTAATAACAGTTTGCAGCCACAAATTTACCACAAAAATAACCCATGGTGGGTTTGAAAAAAGTGAAAATAAGGATCAGAACTGAGTAAAAGGAGTTGAATACACACTTTCAAGGCAGAACACTTATGAAATGATTGAGCTGAAAACGTTTTCTTGGTATGATTACATATGCATGTTTCATTCTTGAATTTTAATCGCCTGCATATTGTATATTCCACTAACCCGCTTTTATTAAGCTGAAGAATCAAGGTGGCACTGATATTGTATTTGTGCCCAACGATGATCCTACTCTTCCAATCTTTTCGGCTTCAGATGCCAGTCCAGTAGGTCTTGCAGCTCACGATCAACGGAAGTGAATGTCCCATCACATACGTTTCACAATCTTAAACTAATATTTAACTCGATTATAGCCAAGTGTACCCAGAAGCACTAGCTATTGTTGTTGCAGTAACAAGATTTTTCAAGTAAATTTATAGCACTAGTATTGTTTTGGTTACAGATAACGAACCACTGTCCAGAATATTTAATCACAGCACCCTGAGCGTAAAAAAAGAATTGATGAAATAACGGAAAAGTGTACTGTTCATCATGTGTTCTCATTTGCCAAAAGTCAAAATCATTTTGTACAATGATCAACACAGAAGTATGTCAACGTCATTCGGAGCTAGTTTCACAGATTTCCAGCATGGAAATGAATGCGGAGGCAGTCAACATTATTGGATTTTGGATTGACCCTTCACAATATCTAATGGATTGTAACTTTCCAGGTGTCATTCCAGAAAAAACTAGGATCATCTATTCTTAGTGAATTCTATCCGAAGCAGTTGGTTCCACATTATATTTACTGGGAAGGAAATGACCAAGACAATACTAGTAAAAATTTGCAAAGACTTGGTCAGGTTACGCAAAGCACACCCAAAAGTTAATGTATCTATGGAAGGAGCTGTTATCACATTTGAAGTGAATACACAGATTTTGCTAGACCTAATAGCGAATTCAGATTTGTATATCCGGCCAGTTCATCCTTCAATGCCTTCAGGCATTAAGAGGGCGGATTCACAAAATTCCGTAAACATACCTCTATTGCTGAATGGGTTTCTGCCGAACGGTAAGTCCGATAGCAAAAACTATGATATTTTCGTAAAGACGAAAGTTGAATTAAGGTACTAACACCATTTTGGATTTGAAATTCGTTTGTTGAAGAAAGCTGTTGACGATCAAAAAATGTAAACAATGAAATTTTTTTTGTCACAGATTGTGATAATATTTTAAAATGTCCTTCCTACTATATTGGACTATACCCTTCCTGAATATCAACTTTCAAAATGCAACCATTCGGAAGAAACCCGGAAGAATGTGAAAAAATGCATGATTTTACTAAATCTCCTCAGCGTCAGCGATGAATGTATCAAAATCTAGCTTGATATTAGTTCAGCCTTTGGCTCGAAGATGGAGACTCAGTAGGTAGCAATTTGGTTGGTGGCTAGAAGATGACAAGGACAAACTACAGTTGACTGTAATAACTGTTATTGTGACGACTACAAGTCATCTCATGTACACTAAGTGTCAGTGCCGGTTTACGATAATTTCGGGCCCTGTGCGCAGGCGATTTACTGGCCAAAGGGGGTTTTTGGATCCACCACTTGTTTATTCCGTTTCCTAGTTTTTCCTGAGATTCTTGGCATGTTCACTTCCTATTTAGTCTATCGTAGGAATTATATGCAAACTTACGTAAATAATAAATGCACTTTATTATCCACTATAATTTATACACAATCGGTATAAACCGAAAACACAAAGATTTCGTGGTCACACAAGTGCTCCAAGTTCCAACAGACAACAAGTGAAAAGTACAATGACCAAATGAATAACAGAAAAAGAGGAAAAACTTTTGAGAACATAAAATTACCCGCGCCGTCCTAGCGATATTGATGTTGCCAGATGCACTCCTTGATCCCAATATCATGATCAAGGTAAAACTGTTGCATATTGTTAATCTCTTATTTTTTTATTTATTTTTTTCGTATAAAACCAATTGAAAATATTTCCATAAATTAGCGTTGTAGGAAAGAATTACCATTTTGGGCCTAAGAAAAAAACCTAGTGACAAATTATTTTTTTTGCAACCGACAAATGAAGTCAGCATTTATGATAGATAGGTATAGGTATTTCAGCAATTCGAAGTCCTTGAAAAGGAAGTGTCGTTCAATAGGAACTCTAGTTCATTTTTTTGCAGTGAGTGAAATGCAAAATATAATCCATTTTCAAAGTGTCCACCATGTCCTCCGTGGCTTAGTTCACATTCCAACCTACCTTCATATTATATACTCACTTTATTTATGCCCAGCAAACATATCTGATATGTCGCTTCTATGTCTCAGCTTTGACCATCAGGGATATATCGCCATCATATTGCCGTTACCTCACATAAACTCAGTTTTTTCAACTTTTTTGGCGATGTCTATGCGACGTACATCTGAGAATCTGCTTGCGAAATATTTATGCGATAACACAAAATAAAATTTGTTGCAAGTGAAATAAAAAAATACTGAATACGGAAAAGTAAGGTTCGGAGAAACTTTGTATCATATGAGAAAAAGTAAAAAAACACGTTATTACAATGCATCATCTGTTTCGATGCAATCTAGGTTCAATTTTATTATAAAATACTATAAATTCAATCAAATACTCTATTGACTAGATAGAATAAAAATTATAAATAAATTATATATGAAATCATAGTAAGTACCTATGTAAAAAAGCAGCTTTGGCAACGATGCGCAAATGCTTAGTGAGGTTTCGGTGTTTTCGACATCAAAGCCGGCCCACGACCCTTTGGCCCGGAGTTGCAATTTCTATAGCGCATGCTCTTTTTTGAATACACCTTTATAAAGTCTCTTTTAAATTTTGATACGTCAGATGAAAATAAATACATTCAGTCCAAAGAAATAAAGATAAAGAATATACAAGGAGGAAATCTGAAGAACACAAATTTGAAAATAAAAGTTTCTTTCCTATCCTGAAAACCCCCTGGGCATGGCAAGTTCGTCTGTTATAAATTAAATAAGATATCGATTTAATTTAGATATACGGTGACTATTGCAGTGGAACTCCATTGCGAAACTCAGTTTGTAATAACACGAAAAAAAATTCAATATTTGCGATTTCAACAATTCTTCCCTGCATGTTTTGTCTACCTTGCTTACTCTTCGTAGAGAAATCAAATTACATATTTAAATTGAATGAAGAAATTGAAATGTTTTATCAGGCTCTATTCAGTAATTGATAATCACAAAAATCATAAAATAATGTGTTTTAAATTAAATAATCAATAGAATTGATAACAAAAAATCAAAATTTCTCGTAACAAAATTCAATGCGAAGCTCCAAAACATATTCAGTTTTCATATTCAGTTTTCCCTATGCAGACATTTCGGGACACAATCCGCACCCAGGCCGACCCTGTACTTTATACTAATATGCATTTTACGAACATAGTGGAAGAAATATCGCGTTATGGAATAATCTAGATTTGTCTCCTTTCGAGCGACACCTGTTGAAACATGATGTGACTAGCGAATAGCGAGAACTACTGGCTAGGTTGACTTCTACGATGTCTTTTCGATCTCTGAATTTTTATTACGATAAGTTCACAGTATGGACATCTATCGGAAAATTCAGCAGCACTGCTGCAAGAGATAATTTCTTTTCATGTATACCCATCCTGTGGGTTGGGCTACCTATCAGGCGCGTCCCCAGGTGGCGGATAGGGGAACGGCCAGGAGAATGGGGGCCCTGTCCGGGAAGCCAATATGGCCTCACGGATGTGGTCGCTGGACTCTTGGTCAGTGGCAGAATCAAGTAGGGTGAGGGGAATTAAACCTCCCCAAAAGCCTTTGCGAAATATTCCACCGTGGACCAGCCTACCCAAGCTAAGGTGTAAGGTATCGTGCCGATAGCTGAATGGCCGCAGGGTGATATGCGGTTGCGAACGATCCCCTTGAGGAACAGGGCGAAACCTCATTGTAACTAGCCTTCCTCTGGTAATGCGGGGCTCTGCCAGAGGTGACCAACCCCTTCCCCTGCTACTCGTGGGAACACACATGGACAAGGAAAGAAGAAACATAAATAATCCTGAGGATGGACAGAAATGCTCACCTCAATCTAAGGCGGTGACTGGGGATGGACAGAAATGCCCACCCCAACACACTGCTCGGAACGAGGCTGGACATCGAAGATCACCTCAGGGCGAAATTCAAAGGCCAAGGCGAAAACGCATCTGCGGCGCCGAGGCCAAAAGGAGGAAAAGGGCAAAGGAGGCAGAGAAGGCTGCAACCACAAATGCACCTTCCCCCACCTCCACCCCACCTCCAAAGACAAGGGCACCTCCTGCGGAGGGAGCCAAAGGTTCCGCCTTGTATAAAGGCAAAAAACCGGCGGCTACCTCTTCAGGAAAGCGCCCCCACCTGAGTACCTCCACGGAGGGGACACCAAGAAGGTCGAAGAAGCCGCGCAGCGACGGAAATGCCGCTGCACCTTCCAAAACCTTTGCGGAAGCCGCCTTGAGACACCTCAAGGTGGCCATCATAGACGAGACTAACCCGTACGGTAAAATTACCGCAGAACGGGAGAGCCTCGTCAAAACTCAGCTGCTGGAGGAGTTGAACAAGTTTATCTTCTCCCCCTCCAGCAGCAACACCAAAGCGCCCACGTTTAAATCGTGGACATACTCCGGTGAAATCATCAGAGTGGTCTGCGATGACGACGCGACGCTACAGTGGCTGAAAAAAGCCACAAAAGACCTCAAGCCGTGGGAGGAAGCATCGCTGGCGGTCGTCGGTGTGGATGAGCTCCCAAAGCTTACCAAAGCCTCGCTCTGGATCCCGGAGGACGTCCACAAGACGACATCCGGTGAGAAGGAGAGGGTGCTGGGTAGGCTGAAGGCGCAGAATCCAGACCTGAGGATAGCGAGGTGGTGCACTTTCCACCATGAGGTGAAAGTGAACCCTCAAGTACACCTCTTCGTCTTCGGAATCGGAGACGAGGATATGGCTGTCCTGAAGAAAAAGTCAATGAGGATAAGCTACGCGTTTACCTCATTGGCAATAAGGGTAACTAAAAAGGAAGGTACCTCTGAAGACCCGAGGTCCTTGGAAGTCGAGCCACCTAGAGTGGATATTGGCACCGAGGTCACCAAGGGTCCCGAAAAGGACGTCGAAACATCTGCAAAGATGACAGACGACGACCTGACGGAAGAGGCACCTGACAAAAAAGAGGCCGTCGCTCCCCTACCGGGGGAGCAAATGGACCTAGAATAGTCTTAACCCGAACGACCTCTTCAAGGACGTCGGAAAAAAGATAAAATTAATACAATGCAACCTCCAACACAGCAGGGCGGCTACGGCAACACTATGTCGCCGCCTTGATGTGTTGGAGGATGCAATAGCTTTGATCCAGGAACCCTGGATAATTAAGACCAGAATTACTGGTTTCGGTAACTTGACTGGCCAAATTTTTAGCTCACCAAGCAATCAACAACCCAGGACAGCCGTTTACGCTCCCAGGAAATACAGAGCCTCTCTGATGGCACAATTCTGCACCTCAGACCTAACTGCGGTTAAAGTGGAATGTCCAGACGGAAAGGGCAAATATACGGCGTTGATACTCGCATCGGTGTACCTCCCCTCAGATGCAGCCACTCTACCACCCACAAGAGAGATGGAAGTGCTAGTGGACCACTGCCTAAACCAGAGAATGGAGTTGATTTTGGGCTGCGACTCAAACTCTCACCACCTGGGCTGGGGCAGCAAGGATATCAACGCCCGAGGTAAGTCTCTTTACAAATACATAATTAAGAAAGACCTAGCAATCTTGAATAGAGGCACGGAGCCCGTAGCCAAACATTAATAGATCTTACGCTGGCGACAGCCATGATATCAAATAAAATTCAAGACTGGCAGGTGTCTGATCATATTTCTATGTCAGACCATCGCTGGTTGACTTTTACGGTAAACCAGGATCTCAGGACCACTGTGAAATCCCGCGATCCGAAGAGGACGGATGTAGCTCTATACAATCGACTCTTAAAAGGAGCTCTGCGGGAGACAGAGGCCCTGACTCCTGGCAATAGTGAAGAATTGGAAAGGTACACGTTATCTATCCAAAACAAAATAGACATTGCCTATAAGGAATCCTGTCCGATGAGGATGGTACAGACAGAAGGCACAACCAATAAATGGTGGTGCCCTGAACTGGAACACCTCAGAAAGACAGCGAGAACGTCCTTTAACAAAGCAAAACAATCAAAACTCGAAGAGGACTGGGGAATATATAAAGCCAACCTCAGAGAGTTCAAAAAAGTCTGCAGACAAAAGCAAAGAGAAGCCTGGAGAGCCTATTGTGAGGCAATCGAAGATTTCCCGCAAGTCTCGAGGCTACAGAAGGCACTCTCAAGCGACCACCATAAGAGTATCGGCATCCTGACGAGGGAAAATGGCGACAAGGCCGCCAACCTCCGAGAAAGCGCCGAGATTCTTATGGAAACTCACTTCCCAGGTTCTGTCTTCCCAGGAACGACGAACCGGACGGAAGTACCAATAACACCCTCACAATACGACTGGCAATTTGCAAGCACTATAATTGATGAGGACAAGATAAGGTGGGCCATATCGGGCTTTTCCCCCTTCAAAGCACCAGGACCTGACGGTATAAGACCAGCCCTACTACAATGGGGACTGGATATTCTCATGCCGCACCTGGTCGGAATATTCAGAGCCTCATTAGCTCTGAGGTATGTTCCCAGTAAGTGGAGAGAAGTACGAGTGGTGTTTATACCCAAACCAGGAAGGATGGACTACACCTTACCAAAAGCATTCCGACCAATTAGTCTCACATCGTTCTTTTTGAAAACAATGGAGAGGCTGTGCGAGCGGTTTATAAGAGATGAAGTCTTAGTTCACAATCCACTTCATCCATATCAGCATGCATACACTCCGGGAAGGTCCACTGATTCGGCCCTTCACCAAGTGGTTGGCAGAATCGAGAGATCATTGGATAATAAAGAATCCACCCTGGGTATATTCATAGATATCGAAGGAGCGTTCGATAAAACGACCTTCCCAACAATCACCCAGCAACTTAACTCCAGGAATATACCCCTGGTAGTAGGAGAGTGGATATTCAAGATGCTCTCTAGTAGAGCAATAAGTATAAATGTAGAAGACATTACTGTGAGAGGACTGGTCATGAGGGGATGCCCGCAGGGAGGGGTCTTATCACCCCTTCTTTGGAACATAGTCCTGGATACCCTGATAAATCGCCTCAACAGTAATGGTTTCTACACAATTGCATATGCAGATGACATAGTTATTCTGCAGACCGGCAAATTTGTGAACACACTGTGCGATAGAGCGCAGGATGGTCTCAAATTAATAGAAACATGGTGTAAAGAACACTCACTGTCGATCAATCCCAAGAAGACGGAGATGGTCCTTTTCACTAGGAAAAGAAGCTTATCGGGCTTGAAACCCCCCGAAATCTTCAAAAGCAAACTAAACTTCTCTGAAGAGGTGAAATACCTCGGTATTACCCTCGACAGGAAGTTAACATGGAACTCGCACATTCAGAGCAGAGCAAAAAGAGCATATGTGGCCTATGAGCAGTGTCGGAGGACAGTGGGACGCACATGGGGCCTCTCGCCCCGTGTAGTCACCTGGATCTACACTGCAATAATAAGACCTATGCTAACGTACGGAGCCATTGCATGGGGACCAAAAACTCTACAAGCAACGGCCATCCAAAAACTATACCAAATACAGCGAATGGCTTGTCTGAACATCACAGGAGCCATGAGAACAACACCAACCGCAGCAATGGAATTAGTTACTGGTCTGACACCTCTGGACCTGCACGTCAAGGAGGTTGCGCTAATGGCCATGCTACGATTGCGCACGGCTGGTGTAAACCCCGAGGTAGGAATGGGTCAACTGAGGCGGGGCCTGTGGAGGGAGGCACTCACTGCGGTGCCTCTGCTACAGGCAGCCAGTGACGCAATTGAACCCAGGTTTGTGTTTAATAAACCCTACAAAATACAAATAAAACAGAACACTGAGGCGGATGCTGCAAATGCAATACGCATATACACAGACGGCTCAAAAACCAAAGAAGGATCAGGATGTGGAGTTTACTCTAGATCACTTAGCCTAAGGATTAAGTGGGGAATGGGAAAAAATACCAGCGTGGTTCAAACAGAACTGGCTGGTATCTCAATCGCCACAAAAGAGCTAACCAGAAAAGGAATTTCTGGCAAAGACATAATAATCTACACTGACAGTAGACAAGCCCTACTAACCTTGAATAGACAACGTATTATCTCAGGGTTAGCACTAGAGTGCCATCAAGATTTAGCTAACGCCTCGGTAGATAATAATATCGTACTAAGGTGGGTGAAAGGGCACGACAGGAGCAAAGGTAACCGCATTGCTGACTCTTTGGCCAGGATGGCGGCTGGAATGAACATTTTGGGACCAGGTGACACCCATGGCTTGACGACTTCGACAATTGCGGAACTAGCCAAACGTTACACCCATACTCAAACCCTCAAAAGATGGGATGAAACCAAAGGATGCAGTTTTGCCAGGATCACCCTGGGCGACCCTGAGAAGCTGGATCCAAATAAATATTTGGCGATGACCAGGAAGAACCTACGTTTAACAGTGGGATTTCTGACTGGACACTGTCAACTAAGGAAACACCTCCATATTATGGGGCTAGTGGACACACCTCTATGCAGGATGTGTGAACAGGAAGATGAAACTGTCAGGCATGTCTTATGCGAATGTCTGGAGCTATCGTCGATAAGAGAGTGTGTGTTCGGTGAGTCTTGGCCTACACCTGCCGATATTAAGGAGATGTCCCCTGGTGACCTGTCCTCCTTCCTGGATAAGGCAGGATGGACAATGTCCTAGGAGGGCGACTCCTTGGGAGGATGTACAATGGGCCATATTGTGGCCTAAGTGCTGTGGGTCTATACTCACCCTCCCTACTCTACAGATACAGATGTATACCCATTTATCATTTCAGATAACGCTACTATATTCACGAGTGCTGAATTTCGAAAAAATTGCTCTATGCGCGATGCGCGTTCTATTGTTTTGCTAACCTCGAATTTCTATGACGATGTACCTTTTAGAGTTTTGTAGTGAAAAATGGAAAAATGCTTATAATTCTGTTGGAAAGTGATGAAGAAGGTGGTATAGAATGTGTATATTGTGCTGATAGAAAGAAGGATGAATTTCGAGCGGAATTGGCTGAATAAACAAACATAAATGTCAACCCTGAAAACCCTGTTTTCCTGTCTTTGGGGGGCCATATCTCCGAAACTAGTTGCGAGCGGCAAAAACTTTATTAGAATTTTTTGTTCAGGAGGCCGAAATACGTAAGTTTCACCAAAAATTTTTCAATTTCACTATGGAGCCCGCTTAACGGATAATTACCGAGTAAGGATTCATTCGGACGCTATCTTAGAGTTAGGGGTGGGGAAGAGAATTTAGGCCCGAGCATAATGCAACAATAAAAAACTCTTGTCAATTTGGTGCAAACAGCCATCGACTAGGCATCACCACCAGTGGGTAAATTTGGATTTGGTTGGTATGCTGAAACGACATAAATTCATTGAAGGATGCCTGAAAACCCTGTTTTCCTGTCTTTGGGGGGCCATATCTCCGAAACTAGTTGCGAGCGGCAAAAACTTTATTAGAATTTTTTGTTCAGGAGGCCGAAATACGTAAGTTTCACCAAAAATTTTTCAATTTCACTATGGAGCCCGCTTAACGGATAATTACCGAGTAAGGATTCGTTCGGACGCTATCTTAGAGTTAGGGGTGGGAAAGAGAATTTAGGCCCGAGCATAATGCAACAATAAAAAACTCTGTCAATTTGGTGCAAACAGCCATCGACTATGGTCTTATTTCACTAGACCGAATGGTGAATATTTCGATTTCAATACGTCAATATTGATCCATTCATTTTCAAACAGTACAAAAACTCCCAAAAAATTACCAAGACATAATACTGCTAGTTTTCTCCGGACCGCCCTATGTTTCTGAAAAATCTTTAATAGTCCGAATAAATCGCTTCTTAATATTGGCAGATGATTTTACTGTAAGTTCTAAAAGTTCTTAAATTTTTTTATCACCATTAATTTTTTTATATTTTCTGAAGATTGAATAACTCGAAAACCCAATGTAGGGAGTGGTATAAGAATAAAAATGCTATATACACACCTCAGGAGCCCTCGGTATATTTCAAAATATTTTACATAGTAATCAGGTGCTATTCAAAGTTATAGTTGTCCTTTGAGCTGTAGCAGCTAGCCCACTCCATTACAGACCAATAAAAAGACTTCCTCATGCACATACTCCACAAAAAAGACCGCATCATAAATACCTGTTGATATTATAATTTTTATGTGAAAGTTTCTGTTTTTTTTATTTAAATCTGTGAGCATGTTTGAAATATATATATATATATATATATATATTTCTAAAGATATATAACTCACTCATACATAATACATACAAAATATGACGTGTTCTAAGTAACTGACCTCAAATATTAACTATCAATCAAAGTTAAATAATCATTACCTTGGTTACGTTTCACTTGTGCTGCCGCCGACCCTAAAAGTAATGACAGTTTCTGTTTAGGCAGTAAAAGTAGCAGGGTTCAAAGATTTGATTTTTCAAATCCAATGATAAATTTTGTGACTCGCGTGGCTGACCTACTTTCAGGTCGTCCGTCAGTCAATCTCTATGTGTACCATACAAAACAAAACCTTTTCACCTAATAAAACAATCTACTGTTTTTACGATGAAAAATCTGCAAATAGGATGCGATCATTTTTATGTCGTGTGAACTCTTCTCTTTTGTTTTGTGTGGACTCGAAGAGTAATAATTGAATCTTTTGATAATTATAAAATCTCGAAATTTTCAACTGAAAAACTTTCATTGAACATCTCTAATGGTGAAAAATTTGACAATGAGTATACGGGCGTTTTCGACGTGGCAATTATTTCACAAAAAAGCATGCAAATTTTTCAGACACATACGGAGAGAAAAATTGCTTTACAAAGTTATACATATACTGTAATCGAAAAGATTTACTCCAGAAGTACCTCTACATGCAGGTCACATTAATGCCTAATGAAACAGAGTATGCAAAATTTATTTTTTTTGAATGACGGGATTCATGTCAAATTTTGACTTAAGCCATTGAGAATGTGATAGGTTTAGGGAAACTGATTTTAGCATAAAATCACAATTTTTTATGGATATGAAGGGGTTTAGGAAAGTGGAAATCGTATTGTTCATACACCCATCCTTCTATAAGTAAAATAACCTACACACAAAACTCCACATTATCAATCTTCATTACATACGGCATCACTCATTAATACAATTAAGTTTGTTTCACTTATCGATCCCTTTCAGGGAGCCTTTTTTGGCCCCTTACGCATTCCCTATGTCTTTTTCCAAGAATAAAACATTTCCAGGGTCTTATTCACTTTCCAGTATTTGTCATTCACCTGAAACAAAATATATCATACCTTTACTTAATAAAACAATGAAAAAATTATCTCAAGAGAACCAAAACACCATTAATACCAAATTTACTTAGAAAAATCACTATTTTGTTTTCTTAGTACTATAATTGAGTAAGTAACAGTTGGCAACAGTTCACAGAAGGTTCTCGATTAAATAATAACAACTAACACTAGAATTTGCGAGGAATTACCTCCGAAATATGCGATGGAGAACTTAGGGTCTTCGATAGCTCAGCGGTAGATCATCCGCTTAGAGAATGGAAGGTCGTGGGTTCGAATCCCGCTTGAAGTTTATTTTTCTCACATTCCCATTTGTCTGAATGTCGTTATCATTTCATTAATTTATAAATATATATATATATATATATATATATATATATATATATATATATATATATATATAAATTATTCGCAACTATCAGTAAATAATTAGAGAATTTTATAGTCTAGTTAAAATTCTGAAAATTCATTCGGGTAAAAAGCTACGTCAGAATAGGCTTAGCTTATTCCCTTCCGCATAAGTTCAGTTCGGTAACGCCTGTACCTGCTGTTGAATTGGGGATGCAGAGAAGTGAAATTAGGTTTCTTGAGTCAGGTAATTGTCAATTAGTCGGGAATCAGAACGAGTTACTTTCCATAAAATACGTGAAAAGCATGATCTTTTCGACACTTCACTGAGAAAATGAGATATTCAACGGAAAGTCGTGATGAATTGAAAATTATTATTAATAGTTTCAATGTGTGTGTGATAGGTTATAAGTCGGAACTTAGAGAGGGGGGGCTTCTTAAAATGTACGAAGAATACATAAAATTTCAATACAATACCAAAGTTTCAGATAGCATGAAAATCTAGGAAAAATTAAAAATTAATGTTGATGGTGCCACTTTACTTATAAAATGTCTCGAAAATTGGAAACTAGGAAAGCCAACTGAAAATTTGACAGTCATATTCATAGTCGTTCGCAGAGAGACAGAATACCAGAAGATGGCAATCAATTCAGAATCAGAAGTGTTACTTTTTGTCAATGTCGTAGATCATTCGTGTTCTGAAGATTATTTCAATGCCCTTACTTTCATTTGTATAAAACAATTTTTATAGTGAACTCTATTTTGAAGCTTTATCTTCTTGAACATTTCAGTCAAACTGACAAACAACTATTTTTTCCTTCTGAGTAGGGAACTTTGTCATGTATTGTCAAGTAAATGGAAAGATCGACATTATACTGTAGATGGCGTAACAAAAACGCTTCAAATTCTTTTCATATGGGCAATGACTAGCTATATATCTATGAACAATGGCTCAGGATAGATTTAGAAGTGAAGGATGTTTAATGTTTATTAAAGAAATTCATAGGTACTTCATTCACTGTTTTTACCATGATATGCTGGAATCATAAGTGAACAAGAAATAAATGGGATATTGAACATAAATATCTTGATTTATATAAAAAAAACATAAAAAAACATATTTTTTTTATCCATTTGTAATTTTCCAAATGAGAAATAAAATATGCTGAAAAGTATTTTGGGAAAAATTTAGCAAAGTGACAGAAACTATAGCCACGAATCACAAATTTTGCTCAGAATTTCGCAAATATGATATACTTACTCCACAAATCCAACTTCTTGTAAAATTTACTCAGATCTAATAAAGATTCACCATCATTTTTGTTTCTTTTCCCCTCTACTCCCCCTTCTCAGGAGTAAAGAATTAGTATATTTCACGTTTTATTTTTTTTGTCGAAATCTATCATTCGAAAATTATTTTAATAATTCACGTATATAAAAAACGGCATGGTCCTATAAATCAATTTCTTTGGGCTCCCTGGTCTCGTAAAGGATTTTTTTCAAAAATTCAGCAAGACAATGGGTAACTTTTGTTTCATTATCACTTGAAGAATTCGACAAAAAGACATTGCTGGTAGATATTTAATAAAAAAATATTAAAATTGCAATTTTCCATGCGATACAGTTATTTTCAATGAATCATATTGGATAGATCGAAGTGTAAATGGTACTGTGTTCATAAACGGATTTTATCTACACCCGTACTCTAATAATACACTTATATGCCCACAATCCGTTTTATAATGAAATCCATTACGATACAGATTTTCATTACGATACAGATTTTCAACCAATAGAAACCCATTATTTTTCAATCAAGCATGATCTGCAAGCTTTGCATTTTGACTTTTGTCAAGTCAAAATCAGTAGGTATTGAATTTTTGAAGAATTTAGTCAATTTTCGATAATCGAATGAAAATGTCTTATAGCAGTGATATAGAAGAATTACCAGCGACTCCTCCGCAGATGTCTTAGACAAGCTATTTTTCATTTGACAAATGCAACACATCTGTTTTATTTTCGACCAAATGGAATGAGCTCCCATGGCCTTGTGGTCAATGGCGAGGGCTGCGATAAGGAACGTCCGGGTTCAAATCCTGCCCGTGGCAGAGATTTTTTTCATTTTTTTTTTCATTTCTCATTGTTGTATTTTCCGTGGTTATACTATTAATTATAATTTTGTGAAATTTTTCAAAGGAATACGATTGATTACCTACTATTATTGTGTTCAATATAAATACCTAATAATATAATATTTTTAGTTCTTCATTATTTATTGGGTGTAGATAAAATAGCGTATGCAACTCTCATGTAATGGTTATTAATACACTCGCATAAACCATACGAAACTCACCTTCGGCTCGTTTCGTATCCCGATTTATGCTCATGTATTAATAACCATCATTACACGATCGTTGCATAATATACTATTAATGGATGGAATATAAAGAAAATATGTTTTGTCTTGTACTATAGTTATGACAGTTGCGATATTTTTCAAAATGACTCATGTGATTGATAAGAAATTTTACCGACTCAGATATACATTTCCGGTACCATCAACAAATTATGCAACCTGAAAACTCCCCTACGGAGTCTTCGTAACTATTGAAAAGAATTCTTATAATTTTTCTGACACAAAAAATCTTATTCAGTTCATGACTACAACACCAAATGATTATTCAGCTGAATAGAAATTGGCATAATATACTGTCAACTGTCATTAACATCACAAAATCAACATTCTTCTTCAAAACTCTATCGAACAGAGTTTAGTACAGAGGTGGTCTATCTGACTGATCCAATTTAATGTATCATTAAAAATTTCACTGACACAGTTTTAGTACAGAGTGTTGGATAGTTCGGCTGAGCAGTTTAAATTATTGTATTGTGATAAAGAGTTATAATGAAAGTAGTTGTGTTGTTTGGAGTTTTAATAAACGAACCCAAAGAAATATTGTAACAATATGCACTGCCTGGTATATGAACACTTTCAAAGCGTTCCCGGTATAAGCATATAAAGTTCAGTCGTGTGGCTCTAGTCGCCCAGATGATTCATAAAGTCTTTAAGTGAGTAATTGGACTTGTTCTATCCAAAATGAACTTTTTCTTTCAATTGATGCAGCAACTTGTCAGAGTAAATAGAAGTACGATCGCTGATATATTTCGGTTCGTCAAATTATGATATAATCTATATGCACCGACAGAAATAAATTCATTTTATATTCCAGAATTTCAAAAATTCAGTATGTCGAAACGAATATTCAATGCAGTTTTGTTTTTATAAATCTTTTGCTGAAATCATTCGTATTCAGAGATATTTTATGAAATTTCAATAACAAAGTTGACAAACTGCATGTAATGACATTTCAAAGCAACAAAATATTCACTTACGTAATGCAAGGTTTTTGCTATTATAAATCTGAATTCAAGTCAACCTCCGAAGATTTTTGCCATCGAATGGATACTATTTTTTGTCTGAAGGGTATTGATATTTTCAAGTGTTGAATTTTTTGAGTGCAGAATCAGTATCATCAGATAAACAATTGAGTTTTTTCGTTCAGAACAACCCCAGAAAAATCGAGAAATAACGCTTTCCCGAAGGTGCCAGAGCAATGCAAGTTCGTTAACAAGAGGGGTAGATTTTGCTTAATTTTGAGTGTAGGCTGTCCTTTGGAATCCTAAATATTTAATTTGCGATAAATCGTGTGCTTTCGAATGAAATAAAATTGTACTCAATGCTACAAACCTGTCCGAGGGTTTGATTGCCGTTCAGTTGAACATACTGCCCTGTTGTTGGAGAGATATATATGCAAAAGTTGAGTAAAGTATGAGTGGTAGACAACTGAGAATCAAGATCCAGTGTGAGACGCATTGCAAGATATTTATGAAGATGATCAACCGTTGCATTTGCTGTTGTCTTGATGTACCTGAAACAATTCAAGAAACTCCAAATAGAAAACTAACAATATATTTTTTTTATTATATAATTGCTCTAATAGTTCTATCAAGTGATGATATCATAGGTCAACAGTTGAAGGAACAATATTTATATATATATATATATATATATATATATATATATATATATATATATATATATATATATATATACATATATATATATATATTATATAATCATGTATCATTTTGGGTTGGTGCTCCAATACCGAAATATGTACAAACTGTTGATGATTTAATTCCAAAGTCAATATATACAGAGCATAACTCATTTAAAATTCTGATTTACGAAATTTGCAATTTGAAAGTATATACAAATAATACACAATCATAGATCTATTGCTTATATCATCATAGTTTAGTTGAATAACAAACAGACGTACCTAATTGAGTTCTCTTTGAGAGCTTTGACTAGAGGGTTGTCTCCTGACATTTCGGTGGGGTGTGGCTTGAACACCAGTTCAATTTCATTCAGAGTTAATGGTTCTGATGTTCCTTCCCCTTCAGTATCTGTTTGCTCTGTTCTCTCACTTGACTCGCTCTCTTCGCTTCTCTCCGATGTCAAAACACTAAGTGAAAATATTGTTTTGAAAATTTCATCAAGAAAAGAAAACAGTTGATTACCTCTTTGGGCGCTTACCCAATGACTTGCTGATAGAGCTCACACTTGATGACACAGGACTTGGAGGTTGAGATGGAGTGCTTCGCCCAGATGGAGATGGACTGGGTACATTACTATTCATAGGTGGAGGCGCATTCGTATTTATTGGTATTGAAGTTGAAGTGTCCGAGGACGGAGCCTGAGGAGCTACTGGAGTTTCTTGGGGAGGTGGCTAGAAGAATAAAAGATAATTTGAAACTAAATTTTGAACAGTGTTCGCTTGTATATAGTTCCGGTCTTTTAAAATAAATGTCTCAACTTTTCGGTCAATTATCAACTAATATTTCAATTTTCTGCCAAGTTATTGGAGTATATATTTTTTGTCATTGCAAGATTCAAAACGTGCAGATCTGAATTTCTATAATCTCACAGTGATAACTTATTTTTGAACACAAAATGACAAAACTTGATTCCTGGCTCATTACACAAACAGTAAACTTGTAGGGTTTTGGAATAAGATGGAATGAGCTCTAGAAGTAGAACTTGTGGATTTGATTTTTCTTAGTTCTGATTTCAATTTTTACTAACTCATTCAACATTATTCTTTTCGCCTGTAAGTATATATTTTTTGGTAGGTTTCAATGACGTTAGGACATGAGGAACTTCAAGCAGTACTATTCAACAGTAAACACCTGGTTTTCTTCAAGAGCTTATACACAGCGTGCAATCAACTGTGTATTCTTGTTATAATTGACAATGTTTGAAGAGAACTCTGTGAAAAAGATTTTACACTCCAGTGCCGTGTCAAAAGTTATTGCGCAATAACTTTGTTTGTTCGCATCAGCTTTGGTCGGAGCTTGATACTATGAAGGATTCAGATTTTTGAATATGGGAGGTCATCGACTTTATGTTGATGATGGCACTGCCTTGTACTGACGAGTGGCCAAATAGCCCGAAACCGGTCACACTTGTGTGTCCGTCCCTATAATTGAAAATCAATTCCTTCATTTGTATCGCCAAAAGCAAATGCAGGATTTTCTTTATGGAAGAAACCTGCACTGGCATCAGTCGGATATAATTCAATGCCCTTCGTGGTATTAGCCAGGGGAGTAGTTGTTTTCTGACAGGTGCCAGCCAAAACCTATGTGTAGGTAGATTTGAGACTGGCCTGAACGAATTGTTCGAAAGACCATTTGATAATGAAATTAGAATATTTTTTATCCGTAGTTTTTGGGTTAGTACTCAACCTACCCACATTCTGAAAGAGTAAAGAATTAATACTGAAATCTATACAAGTCTAGAAGAGCAGATTTCCATAAAAAATGAAATTGGAAGTTCTGGTTTGAAAGTTAAGACTTTTTCTACAGATCATTTACCTCAACACCAAAATGATATTACTTCGAAATTGAAATTGGTCTGTTTTCTTCTTGCAAAAATATCGATCTTGTTAGCAAAACGCGCCTCGATTGCAAGTTCATGAGTTTGGTGTCAGGATAGTTGATATCTAAAAATAGTCATAACCAGAGAAAATATTCTTGAAAGAATCGATATCGGGTCATGAAAAAAAGAAGTGTGGGGTTAAAGGTATTGTTCATATAGTGCGAATATTCCCCCACCCGCTCACAACTAACTCGTTACTTACTTATTTTCAGACAAATCGCCGTAACAGATCAATAAATATGACATTTGAATTTTTAGCAGTTTTACAGTTCACCCATTTCTACTTCTTACTGATTCCGACAGATGTTTGTTCAGTTGTCATTGTTTCTAACGTACAAGACAATAAATCCTTTGATAATTTTGCGATCAAAATCGTAGGGAACTTGGATGGTATCAACTTTGGAGGAATACAATCGTAGGTGAGACGCTTCAACGAGATAAAAAAAAATACCTCGGCATTAAACATTAACATCCACATTCAATCAACACATTCGAAAGAGACTGACTTTGTTTCCCTCTCTTACTTTATGACAGTTTTACAAAGTCATTCTAAACGAATCGTTTCGCTTTGATTTTGGGCTTACAGAATACCGCTCCTGGATAACATCACAAATGGCGTTCAATTATATCCAACAGGTGTCAGTGCAGGATTCTCCACCGAAGAAATTCTTGCATGTTTTTGACGATAAACTGCAGGAATAAATTTTCAACTATTGGAACAGACACACATGTAGACAGGTTCAGGCTAATTCCTCCGCTCTCTGATATTGTCTGATAGGGATCATTCTCGGTTGATAATCAAAATATGCTTACGGAAAATGTATTGCTGGAGGAATAAAACAACGCAATTTCGAAAAAGAGTATCATATGGATTCGATACTATACCTATTGAGAGAGTCCCTAATCTATCAATCAATAAGTCCCATTAAGGGCCGGTCTTTTCATCTTCCGATAAAGTCTCTGGTACCTATCTATCGGATAAATTTCTCAGAAAGAATTATCCATGGGATAACTTTCTTCCGTCTTTTCTTGGTAGTCTATCCTTCGGGTACCTATCTAGGACTTGGAATTGTACCTAACTTCATGTTGCTGTCACATAAGTGTTAACAGTGGACAGAAAATTTTCAAATATTTCGTGTTCTCGGCGGTACGAGTTGGTTTTTATTTTGAATATGGAAAAGAAAGCTTTAGGAAAAAAGTGGACAGGGCTCCAAATTTCACACAACACGAGACCAGCTTGTTAGTAAAATTGTGTTTTAATGTCAAACATATCTCAAAAATACGAAAACAGATTCCAACATGTGGAAATTAAAAGATGCGACTTGGCAGAAAATATCTTTGGAATTCTGATGTAACGTTCTCTGAGGCGACAAGTAGCAGTGATAACTGTACTGATGATCCTTCCAGCATATGATTTGTGAATGCCTCCAAAATCTCCCACTGTTATATAGAAACTTCCAGTTGCTAAATATCTGTATATATATATATATATATATATATATATATATATATATATATATATATATATATATATATATATATATATGTCAATAATAATTTATTCATGAGTGTAAGGGCTCTATAAGGATCCCTGAAAAAACAAATATATCGATATTTCACTTATATAAGTAGGTACTTATAACACATAATAAAAGCTTCAATTGGAAATAAATGGCATATTATCTATATTAAAAAAAAAACAGTTAGCCCTAGTCCTTTTAAGGAAAGGTAAGAGCTCTCTCACATGAAACCTCAGTAAAAAGATCCAATTAATTTCTTCTAATAATATAGTGACGGTTGGTTTGGAGAGTCGAAAACGTTTGAAAAATGTTTGATTATCCCAATACTTCATTGAAATAGTCTGTTCGGGGTCTGATGTTATATTCTCGCATTGCAATATTATTTTATTTAAATCGTAGCCTAACAGCAAATCTATATCTTCAACTACGTCCATCATTACAAAGTTCACAAAATCTCTAATTTAATTTTGATCTCAGCACTCTAACAGCTTGAGGGGCAGCTTTTTCAAAAATTATGCATTGCATAATCTGCCTGCACACTCATTCATGCATAAAACACAAAATTATGTTGAAAACAGTTTTGTTTTGTGGCATTTATCTTACAAATACCGCTTTATCCACAACCCAAAGTGCCAGACAAGTTATTCTACAAATATCCTCTATTTATCTAGGATAGGTCTACTTGAAGGTGAAAAGACGGTAGAAGAAGAATATCTGAAAGATACAGTAATCAAAGACTTTATCTGTAAGTGAAAAGACCGGCCCTAAATAGTTCCAACCAAGAGAAAATTAATAATCTACAATCCGGTAACTATACATGATTGAATAATGAATACAAAAAAATTCTAGAAATTACAGAGGTAGTGAATCTGCGTTAGAACCATCTAACTTTGGAACTCTAGATCTCAACAGTAGTAGATCTCATGATGCTAAAATCCTTGAATATAAATATCACAAAACCAATATAGAGAAAATGACAAATTCCTTGGATATTAAAAATGGACAAGAAATGACCAAAAAATTGATAAATAACTATAAAATCTCTGAACTAAGTCCAGAAAACAAACCAAAAGTCATATATGGAACAAACAACGAACGAACAATAGCAATCTAAAATCGGAAATAATCAAACTCGATGAAGATATCAAAAACTAATTGAAGAGTACCGAGTGGATTGATATATGCAAATCATTAAATGAAAGGAAAGGGTTAATCTATGTCGAGTACTGTCTAGAATCTTTTTCTGTCAATAATCAAAAATTCATTTTTGCGTGTATATATTGTTACAATATATCCCTTGGGTTCGTTGATTAAAACACCAAACAACACTAAACTACTTTTATTATAACTCTCTATCACAATACAACACAACACAATCACTTAAATCGCTCCGATAACTTTCCAATGCTCGCTCGCTACTCAAACTCTCTGGACTAACAATTCTGCTGCTGGCGTGAACGGCTTCCGCTTATATATACGAGCTCATACAGTGGAGAACCATCTAGACAAATCTTCACAGTCGAATCTTCTGGATGAGCCGCGATCACGCGAGTATAATCGTTCCTGGAAACTCGCGCTAATTCGCATCGATAAGCGGCAGGGCCGGCGCTAGCACATTTCGTTACATTATCCCCCTCTCAATTTTGATAGTCCCGATCAAACAGTACGTCATCATCGCCATTGTAACGTTTAAGTCTTTCTAGGTGAACGACATTCATTTTTGCTCTAGGGCTATGTTGAATCCTGTACACCACGTCATTTATTCTCTTGACTATCGAATAGGGTCCTTCCCAGCATGGTGTCAGTTTGGGAGAAATTCCTTTTCTACGACGAGGGTTGTACAGCCACACTCGATCTCCTTCTTTGAATCCACCAGTATTTGCCTTGAGATCGTATCGAGCCTTCATCCTGTCATTAGCAATCTTCAATCTTCTTCTCGCAATTTCGTGAATCCTTATCAAGCTGTCCCGTAGTTCATCTGCATAATCCTGTACCTCTTTTCCTCAGTACTTGGGGATCCGAACACCAGGTCACAGGGCAAACGAAGATCTCTCCCGAAGATGATACTGGCTGGGGTGAGCTTTGTGGAATCGTGCACAGCTGCCCGGTAAGCCATCAAGAAAAGTTGAAGGTGTCGATCCCAGTCTTTTTGATGCTCTTCTACTACTTTGGAAAGGTGTTCTTCCATAGTCCTGTTGAACCTCTCGACCATGCCATCAGACTGTGGGTGGAGGGCAGTTGTTCTGGTCTTGCTGATTCCCATCAATTCACAAACTTTCCTGAATAAATTCGATTCGAAATTTCTTCCTTGATCGGAATGTAGCTCCATTGGCACTCCAAACCTTGTAAACATGTTGTCCACCAGGGTTCTTGCAACGGTGGATGCTTCTTGATTAGGCAAGGCGTAAGCTTCAACCCATTTACTGAAATAATCCATGGCAACGAGGATGTATTTGTTGCCATCATTCGTCATCGGGAACGGTCCAGCTGCATCGATGGCGATTCGTTCGAAGGGAGCACCAACATTGTATTGTTTCATCTCCCCCCTTGATCTTGTTCTAGGACCTTTGCTTGCTTCGCATTTTGGGCATCTTCGGCACCATCTCTCGACATCTTCTCGACATTGGACCCAGTAGAACCTTTGCCGTATTTTATCCAAGGTCTTGTTAACTCCTAGATGTCCACCTGATTTACCACCATGAATCTCTAACAAAACATCCTCTATTCTCGACATGGGCACAACCAGTTGGGAACTCACTTTCTTGCCATCGGCTGACTCCCAAGCCCTCTTCAGCAGGCCATTCTCCACAATCAAGGAATCCCATTGTGCCCACCGTGCCTTGAACGTTGGTGATCGATCTGAGATGTCCTTCCAGGTGGGTCTTTCCGCTCCATTTTCTTTCCATTTCAAAAATTCTGCAACGTTTGGATCATTCTCCTGGTCTTCTCGCATTTTTGCTGTCGTCCAATTGTCGTCTACTATCAATCTCACTTGGTTGATTCCTTCGCGACGTTCAATTCGCTCACAGTGTTTACAAGTATCCGAACAAGGTCTTCTTGACAAGGCATCTGCGTTGTTATGCAATCGTCCTGGTCGATGTTTTATCCTGAAGTGATACTGGTTCAACTTCTCAACCCACCTTGCTACTTGTCCTTCAGGAGTCTTCATTTCGAGTAACCACTTCAGAGCTGCATGATCTGTTCTGATATTTGTGGAAGTGGTCTACAGCCTTGATTATTGCCAGTAGCTCTTTTCCCGTTACGCAATAATTTCTTTCTGGCTTGTTGAGTACTTTGCTGTAGAACTCGATTACTTTTTCCTGACCATCTTGCTCTTGTGATAGTACGGCTCCAATACCATTATTACTGGCATCTGTGTCCAAAACAAACAGGCCTTGTTGACGTGGGAAACTTAAAATGGGGCTGGAACATAGAGCAACTTTCAGTTTCCCAAATGCTCGTTCACTTTCGTTGGACCAGACGAATTTGACTCGATCTTCTGTCAACTTATGTAGGGGTGCCGCAATATCAGCAAATCCTTCTACGAAACGACGGTAGTAGGTGCAGAGACCTAGGAAACTCCTCACTTCATGTCTGTCTCTTGGCCTCGGCCAGTCTCTTATCGCCTGTATCTTCTTTTGGTCTGTTCGGATGCCGTCTGATGAAACTGTGTGACCTAGAAAATCCACTTCTTTCTGGAACGATGAACATTTCTGAAGATTCAATTTGAGGTTGGCGTCCCTGAATCGTTGAAAGACTTCTTGCAGGTTGTGCAGATGTTCTTCGAATGTCTTTCCCATGACCAAAACGTCGTCGAGGTATACAAGACAAGTTTTCCAAGTGAGCCCACGAAGGACCAGCTCCATTAGTCTCTCAAATGTTGCTGGAGCATTGCACAATCCAAACGGCATAACAGTGAACTTGTAAAGTCCATTCCCAGTCGAGAATGCAGTCTTCTCCTTGTCGTCTTCATGTATGCCTACTTGCCAGTATCCGCTCTTCAGATCTAATGTTGAGAACCAACGGGAACCTGCCAAAGTTGTTAATGTGTCATCTATTCTTGGTAGAGGGTAGCTGTCCTTCTTGGTGACATCATTTAATTTCCTGTAATCGACACAGAATCTCGTAGATCCATCCTTCTTGGAAACCAACACAACAGGTGCAGACCAAGGGCTCGATGACTCTTCAATCACACCGTCCTTCATCATCTTGTCGACAAGCTCTTCCACCTCCTGTTGCTTGGCGAATGGAATTCTTCTTGGTGATGAATTCATCTTCTATATCTGCGACGTAAACTGTCTCTGTGATGATGAGTCGCCCAAGAACCAATGTAATTTCAGCCTCTCCTCGAATAGGTGCGTTTTCACCAGTGACTGTCCGAAGCACGACGTTGGAAGAAATAGGCTTCACGCTTCCAGGCCGAAGAATGTCGCTGCGTACCAAAGAAACTGCAGCACCGGTGTCTATGGTGCATATAACGTCGATTTTATTTAATTTTCCTGGAATGGTGAGGCTCTCAGATGTTCTTTTCAGCCTGTTAACATTGATGACCCTGGGGGCTCTGTTATTGCTAGCCAGCATGCGCCCCGATATGCTGGCTAATTCTCGTTTTCCTGCCGCCAATTTGAGGACTCGCTGGATGATCTTGTCCTCACAGGTGATGGCGTACGAGATGGAACCCTTGCAGGAGAGCTAGATCTTGATGGTATTCTCATCCAACAGTCTTTCATAAGATGCCCGGGTTTTCCACATCTATAGCATGTCCTCTTCTTCTGGGTGCTGATGCCACTTATCATTGATTTGATTTCTTCCAGAACCTTCTCGACTGAACTATTTGTTGTGCCAAATCGTTGTTCCGGTTCTTCTATTGAAACTGCACGCACTTTCGGCCTCGACGTGTTGCAGGCCGCCTCCACTTCCAAAGAACGAACCAAAGCATCGCTACTTCTCTTGAAACTCGTCAATCGTAAAGTTCTTTGTACTTCTGGGTCGCTCAGTCCGTCTATAAATATCTGCACAGCCAACTGCTCCTTGAAATCTCCGGGTGCTTCTGGATATGCCAGCTGGATTAGGCGTCGAACATCTGCCTCAAATTCTTGCAGACTCTCACCTTATTTTTGTGTGCGAGTCTTCATTTGGGCCCGGTACAGCTGTTCTCGGTGTTGATCGCCATACCTCAACTCCAGTGCAGAAATCATGTCCTGATATTGCTTCTGCTTCGGCGATCTTGGTTCTTGAGAAGAGCTATCTGTTTTTCTAAACCTCTTATTTCATTTCTCATCTCCTCTCGCACTGTATCCACTTTCTCATTGACCACATCGATTTTCTGGACGTCTCCCTTCAGTTCTTCTTTTAGATCTTCTATTTTTACTTTGGTTTCATGTTTAACTTGCTCGAAAAACTTGTCCTGATTTTCTAGAACTTTCTGGAAGTCTTCTTTTCGTTGTTTTTCTATCTGCTCTATTCCATTCCTTTGTTGTTCTAGAATTTTCTGGAGGTCTTCTCGTTCTTTTCTCTGTTCTTCGAGAATTTTCTGGAGTGCTTCTTCTCGATCCTTCTTTTCACCTTCTCGTTCTTTCTTTTCATTTTCGAGAATTTTCTGGAGTGCTTCTTCTCGATCTTTCTTTTCATCTTCTCGTTCTTTCTTTTCATTTTCGAGAATTTTCTTGAGCGTTTCTTCTCGTTCTTGTTTTTCCTCCTGCCGTCGCTTTTCATCCAATTCTTTTTCCTCCAGCAGTCGCTTTTCATCTTCCAGTCGTCGTCTTTCGAAATCCGCAAATTGGTTTTGGATGAATTTCATCATGTCCTCCATCGTATCGTAAGATGTACTTCTCGTATTCACCATCAAATGTTTTTATTTACCAGCAAAAATTCCACTTCCGACACCACTGTTACAATACATCCCTTGGGTTCGTTGATTAAAACACCAAACAACACTAGACTACTTTTATTATAACTCTCTATCACAATACAACACAACACAATCACTTAAATCGCTCCGATAACTTTCCAATGCTCGCTCGCTACTAAAACTCTCTGTACTAACAATTCTGTTGTTGGCGTGAACGGCTTCCGCTTATATATACGAGCTCATACAGTGGAGAACCATCTAGACAAATCTTCACAGTCGAATCTTCTGGATGAGCCGCGATCACGCGAGTATAATCGTTCCTGGAAACTCGCGCTAATTCGCATCGATGGGCGGCAGGGCCGGCGCTAGCACATTTCGTTACAATATACCTATCTGGAAATTTTCATGTCTTTCAGGAAAGTCTTGAAACACTCCTAAACAAGCTCAAGAAAAAATATTAATTATTTGAGAGATTTTTATTTTGTTGCTCGAAACAATAGTATTAACCTAGACGTACAAACCTTATAGTGTCAAAAAATAGTAAACCAAAGTAAAAAAATGTGCAATGGCTTTATTTACCAAATGCTGGTGATGAAACAAAATTGGTAAGGAAATTGTGAAGGATGAAGTACATAAACTGCACCACTTGAAATGATTGATGACCAAAATTATATTCAATCTGATCCACAGAGAATCACTGATATTATTTGGTGTGTAATTTGTGTATGAACCGGGACATAGAGATACGAAAGAAAAAATTGAACTCAAAAAGGTTCAATTTCCATTCTTTATCAATTCAACTGATTGAGTAACGGAAGCACTTGCAAAAACAACTAACCTGTGTTTTGGGACGGGTATCTTTCTAGATAAACTTAAACGATCCACAAAAAATGACCTAAAAACAAATTCTGCAATTATAGGTCTTTATCCTTGTTATCAGTATTCTCGAGGGTTATAGAAAAACTTATTAATTTGAGAGAACTTAGTATTCTGAAAGAACAACCTATTTCTACATCTGCAGCTAGTGGTTCAGCTGCTTCCTCTGCCTAAAAATCGAAAGATATGGATATTTGAGGGATATTTATTCGTTTTATCCTATTGGAATAGACACATTCGGAGTTTTTGGCCAATACGCATTGAAACTCACAAGAGACATTGGAAACCGAATTAACAAAGAAACAAATGACACCCGAGCAACTTCTTTCCCTATAAAAAAAATTAGCAGAGCAATTCAAAGAGGCAATGCAGCGTCTTTCTTCGGTTCTCTTCCAATTTCTAAGTCTTTTTAAAAAATATTCATGAATCCATTAAAATCTGATGAGAATGTAAATTTTCCTTATGAAAACAAAATTGAATGTGAAAATGCGACTACTGTAGATAGCATACTCATTAGGAACATCTCCACAGCTGAGAAATTCGACTCTTCCATTGAAAGAATATCAAACAAAAATTCAAATGAAGGGTACATCAGTGATCAACGACTCACATTCAAAATATGCGGCAACCTCAATAAAATTTCCCGAATCTCCGAACACAAATTCGAATGAACCACATAAAAGAAAATACTTCTAAGAAGCTACTTGGGGATCACTAGGTAGTAAAGGGTTGAAGAATATCGGAAACACCTGTTTCCGCGCATGAAGGGCACCCTAATAGAAGCAATTGCGAAAGTAAACAAAGAATTATGGTCAGAAGTTCGACTAGAAAATGATGTGAATACCATCTTCTTGAAATATCGAATTGAAATAGTTTAAACTCATTTCATTGGTTACGCTCAACACGACTCTCATGAATTCCTGCGACATCTACTGGGACTAGTACATGAAGAACTTAATCGTGTTATAGAAAACCCCAAATCATTCTTGTCAGAAACCAATGAAGAATCAAGTGACAACCGAAAAGCAAAAGTCATGGTCGAGATAGCTGAAGATGGACAACATAATAGTGGACAACTTTGTTGGGCAACTGAAATCTACATCAAAATGTACATATTGTGGTCCATAAAGAAGGTGCACCACTTAGACCAATCGGGAGCTCTATAGGGTCACCAACTCACCAATTACCGAGACACTTTGCCCACGCTCTCCAACCACATGCGAAAAAGGTCGATTCGTACGTACGCAATGCCGACCATTTCAAAGACATACTGAAAACACAAACCGTTAGTCCGAACGATATCCTTGTCAGCTTCGATGTAACGTCCTTCACCCAGGTACACATCAGAGAGGCATTGGAAGTAACCAAATAGAAATATAAACCCGAAGAAAATATCATTGACTTGGCTGAACATTGCATAAAAAACACGCAATTCATCTATAACGATCAACGATACAAACAAATTGAGGGGGCACCAATGGGCTCATCACTGTCACCCATTATTGCTAATCTCTTCATGGAAGAAATCGAAACCAAAGCAATAGCAACGTCAGACGTGAAACCAAAACTCACACGGACATCAGGAACTCGAAAGGTTTTTCAATCACTTGAATGAAATCCACCCACGGATCAAATTCACCAAAGGAATTGAAGAAGATAACCAGCTCGCATTTCTCGATGTTTTAATCATAAAAAAGCCCGACGGTACGCTAGGCCACACGGTATATCGCAAAGAAACACATACCAACAGATACTGAACGCAAATTCATACCACCATCCAAAACAGATTCACGCTGTGGCAAAAACACTAATTACACGTTCAAACAGGTTCGCAGACAAAAAACATAAATAACAAGAGCGGAACACGATCGAGGAAACTCTACGAATGAATGACTACTCGGAGAGAATTATAAAAATCCAAGACCACACCGAAACAGCAGAAAACCCCAGAAACACCGGTCATAACAACCAGACTACCATACATAAAAGGAACCACAGATAAAATCAGCAGAATTCCCCGCAAACACGACATAGCTATTTCGTTCGTACCAGAATGTACAATAAGATCGATACTCCGTGATCCGAAGGACCAGATGCCACTGGAGTCCCAGAGAGTTTACGAAGTACCATGTCGAGACTGCAACAAGTTCTACATCGGCCAGACCAGCAGACGGATCGACGAACGCAAGGATGAACATGAGCTATCAGTGAAAGGAAAAGTCTCCACATCTCCCATCTTCCAAAACGTATTGGAGACAGAACATAACTTCTAGCGATGAAAACTTCTACTCTCGAACAATCAGAGAGGCTATCGAAATTGAGAAACGACTGAGTAGTATGAACAAGAGAGATGACCCGCAAAGATTACCAAGAACGTGGAAATCCATCCTATCACTCAACAAAACCAAGCAAATCACACCACAAGAACAAGGTCGAACCTTACCACGTAATTGCCCAGATATAATGACAAATGCAGTCGGACAAACGAAGAAAGTAGGAGGGGCCCAGATCAGGGATACCATCAATGAACACCCCTATATATTGAGAAGCAGAACTCGAATGAATTAGTCGAGTTCGGAGGTCGAAACTCTAGACATCACCTAAAAGATGGCAAATGAAACTTTGCCAAAAACGTCGTGATATCACGACGTTTTTGGCAAAGTTTCATTTGCCATCTTTTAGGTGATGTCTAGAGTTTCGACCTCCGAACTCGACTAATTCATTCGAGTTCTGCTTCTCAATATATAGGGGTGTTCATTGATGGTATCCCTGATCTGGGCCCCTCCTACTTTCTTCGTTTGTCCGACTGCATTTGTCATTATATCTGGGCAATTACGTGGTAAGGTTCGACCTTGTTCTTGTGGTGTGATTTGCTTGGTTTTGTTGAGTGATAGGATGGATTTCCACGTTCTTGGTAATCTTTGCGGGTCATCTCTCTTGTTCATACTACTCAGTCGTTTCTCAATTTCGATAGCCTCTCTGATTGTTCGAGAGTAGAAGTTTTCATCGCTAGAAGTTATGTTCTGTCTCCAATACGTTTTGGAAGATGGGAGATGTGGAGACTTTTCCTTTCACTGATAGCTCATGTTCATCCTTGCGTTCGTCGATCCGTCTGCTGGTCTGGCCGATGTAGAACTTGTTGCAGTCTCGACATGGTACTTCGTAAACTCTCTGGGACTCCAGTGGCATCTGGTCCTTCGGATCACGGAGTATCGATCTTATTGTACATTCTGGTACGAACGAAATAGCTATGTCGTGTTTGCGGGGAATTCTGCTGATTTTATCTGTGGTTCCTTTTATGTATGGTAGTCTGGTTGTTATGACCGGTGTTTCTGGGGTTTTCTGCTGTTTCGGTGTGGTCTTGGATTTTTATAATTCTCTCCGAGTAGTCATTCATTCGTAGAGTTTCCTCGATCGTGTTCCGCTCTTGTTATTTATGTTTTTTGTCTGCGAACCTGTTTGAACGTGTAATTAGTGTTTTTGCCACAGCGTGAATCTGTTTTGGATGGTGGTATGAATTTGCGTTCAGTATCTGTTGGTATGTGTTTCTTTGCGATATACCGTGTGGCCTAGCGTACCGTCGGGCTTTTTTATGATTAAAACATCGAGAAATGCGAGCTGGTTATCTTCTTCAATTCCTTTGGTGAATTTGATCCGTGGGTGGATTTCATTCAAGTGATTGAAAAACCTTTCGAGTTCCTGATGTCCGTGTGAGTTTTGGTTTCACGTCTGACGTTGCTATTGCTTTGGTTTCGATTTCTTCCATGAAGAGATTAGCAATAATGGGTGACAGTGATGAGCCCATTGGTGCCCCCTCAATTTGTTTGTATCGTTGATCGTTATAGATGAATTGCGTGTTTTTTATGCAATGTTCAGCCAAGTCAATGATATTTTCTTCGGGTTTATATTTCTATTTGGTTACTTCCAATGCCTCTCTGATGTGTACCTGGGTGAAGGACGTTACATCGAAGCTGACAAGGATATCGTTCGGACTAACGGTTTGTGTTTTCAGTATGTCTTTGAAATGGTCGGCATTGCGTACGTACGAATCGACCTTTTTCGCATGTGGTTGGAGAGCGTGGGCAAAGTGTCTCGGTAATTGGTGAGTTGGTGACCCTATAGAGCTCCCGATTGGTCTAAGTGGTGCACCTTCTTTATGGACCACAATATGTACATTTTGATGTAGATTTCAGTTGCCCAACAAAGTTGTCCACTATTATGTTGTCCATCTTCAGCTATCTCGACCATGACTTTTGCTTTTCGGTTGTCACTTGATTCTTCATTGGTTTCTGACAAGAATGATTTGGGGTTTTCTATAACACGATTAAGTTCTTCATGTACTAGTCCCAGTAGATGTCGCAGGAATTCATGAGAGTCGTGTTGAGCGTAACCAATGAAATGAGTTTAAACTATTTCAATTCGATATTTCAAGAAGATGGTATTCACATCATTTTCTAGTCGAACTTCTGACCATAATTCTTTGTTTACTTTCGCAATTGCTTCTATTAGGGTGCCCTTCATGCGCGGAAACAGGTGTTTCCGATATTCTTCAACCCTTTACTACCTAGTGATCCCCAAGTAGCTTCTTAGAAGTATTTTCTTTTATGTGGTTCATTCGAATTTGTGTTCGGAGATTCGGGAAATTTTATTGAGGTTGCCGCATATTTTGAATGTGAGTCGTTGATCACTGATGTACCCTTCATTTGAATTTTTGTTTGATATTCTTTCAATGGAAGAGTCGAATTTCTCAGCTGTGGAGATGTTCCTAATGAGTATGCTATCTACAGTAGTCGCATTTTCACATTCAATTTTGTTTTCATAAGGAAAATTTACATTCTCATCAGATTTTAATGGATTCATGAATATTTTTTAAAAAGACTTAGAAATTGGAAGAGAACCGAAGAAAGACGCTGCATTGCCTCTTTGAATTGCTCTGCTAATTTTTTTTATAGGGAAAGAAGTTGCTCGGGTGTCATTTGTTTCTTTGTTAATTCGGTTTCCAATGTCTCTTGTGAGTTTCAATGCGTATTGGCCAAAAACTCCGAATGTGTCTATTCCAATAGGATAAAACGAATAAATATCCCTCAAATATCCATATCTTTCGATTTTTAGGCAGAGGAAGCAGCTGAACCACTAGCTGCAGATGTAGAAATAGGTTGTTCTTTCAGAATACTAAGTTCTCTCAAATTAATAAGTTTTTCTATAACCCTCGAGAATACTGATAACAAGGATAAAGACCTATAATTGCAGAATTTGTTTTTAGGTCATTTTTTGTGGATCGTTTAAGTTTATCTAGAAAGATACCCGTCCCAAAACACAGGTTAGTTGTTTTTGCAAGTGCTTCCGTTACTCAATCAGTTGAATTGATAAAGAATGGAAATTGAACCTTTTTGAGTTCAATTTTTTCTTTCGTATCTCTATGTCCCGGTTCATACACAAATTACACACCAAATAATATCAGTGATTCTCTGTGGATCAGATTGAATATAATTTTGGTCATCAATCATTTCAAGTGGTGCAGTTTATGTACTTCATCCTTCACAATTTCCTTACCAATTTTGTTTCATCACCAGCATTTGGTAAATAAAGCCATTGCACATTTTTTTACTTTGGTTTACTATTTTTTGACACTATAAGGTTTGTACGTCTAGGTTAATACTATTGTTTCGAGCAACAAAATAAAAATCTCTCAAATAATTAATATTTTTTCTTGAGCTTGTTTAGGAGTGTTTCAAGACTTTCCTGAAAGACATGAAAATTTCCAGATAGGTATATTGTAACGAAATGTGCTAGCGCCGGCCCTGCCGCCCATCGATGCGAATTAGCGCGAGTTTCCAGGAACGATTATACTCGCGTGATCGCGGCTCATCCAGAAGATTCGACTGTGAAGATTTGTCTAGATGGTTCTCCACTGTATGAGCTCGTATATATAAGCGGAAGCCGTTCACGCCAACAACAGAATTGTTAGTACAGAGAGTTTTAGTAGCGAGCGAGCATTGGAAAGTTATCGGAGCGATTTAAGTGATTGTGTTGTGTTGTATTGTGATAGAGAGTTATAATAAAAGTAGTCTAGTGTTGTTTGGTGTTTTAATCAACGAACCCAAGGGATGTATTGTAACAGTGGTGTCGGAAGTGGAATTTTTGCTGGTAAATAAAAACATTTGATGGTGAATACGAGAAGTACATCTTACGATACGATGGAGGACATGATGAAATTCATCCAAAACCAATTTGCGGATTTCGAAAGACGACGACTGGAAGATGAAAAGCGACTGCTGGAGGAAAAAGAATTGGATGAAAAGCGACGGCAGGAGGAAAAACAAGAACGAGAAGAAACGCTCAAGAAAATTCTCGAAAATGAAAAGAAAGAACGAGAAGATGAAAAGAAAGATCGAGAAGAAGCACTCCAGAAAATTCTCGAAAATGAAAAGAAAGAACGAGAAGGTGAAAAGAAGGATCGAGAAGAAGCACTCCAGAAAATTCTCGAAGAACAGAGAAAAGAACGAGAAGACCTCCAGAAAATTCTAGAACAACAAAGGAATGGAATAGAGCAGATAGAAAAACAACGAAAAGAAGACTTCCAGAAAGTTCTAGAAAATCAGGACAAGTTTTTCGAGCAAGTTAAACATGAAACCAAAGTAAAAATAGAAGATCTAAAAGAAGAACTGAAGGGAGACGTCCAGAAAATCGATGTGGTCAATGAGAAAGTGGATATCACCTAAAAGATGGCAAATGAAACTTTGCCAAAAACGTCGTGATAACAATCCATCAGAGGATCAAAACAACAGAACACGGAATGAAACCCGAGAAAACAGCTCATCATACTGTGTCCGCGAGAATCTTCATGCTAACATATATATATATATATATATATATATATATATATATATATATATATATATATATATTTTTTATATATTATTTGGGAAAGTAAGTGTCAATATGGATTTTTGAGTTTGCATATCGATGAAAACTCAGCATTTGCTCAAGAACAACTGTCAGTTGTACTTGGTAATGTGCAGGCTTTTCTGTTCTGCTAGCGAATGAACAGTTTTTCATTATGCGCAGGTTCAGTCAAGTTTGACTTAAGCGTTGACAGCTTGGGGAGGATGAAACCTAGCAGAAAGGGCGTTTTTGGTACAAAAACGCATTTTAATAAGCTGTATGACGGATGTTCATAATTGACTTTCACAGGCGCCTTTTCAAGAAACCTATAATTCCTGATCTTTTCAACAAAAATACGACCCACTTGTAACCGGTTATAACCGGACATAACAGTTACATACCAGATACGTGAATCCTACTATGGCGACATGTTATGTCGGGGAAATTGCACAGTATAATCAACAATTATATTCATCGCAGAAAACGGTGACGCATTGACGATTCAATCTCAGGCTTCATTATTGGTGAACTTTGCAAATTTTCATATCGGAAATATGCCACTTTCAGATTCCGCTGATTGCAAAACTGGAGTTTGGGGTATGTACCATGTACGGCATTAACATATATAAACTTAGAAAAATTTTGGTTCATCGTTTGTTATTTGTTTTTTATAGTAAATTTTTTAAATTGAAAAAAAAACAAAGAACAAAGGCGGTAAGAAGTTCTCACGGGAATGGGAGTGTCATTTTAAAAAATGATGATATCATAACCGATGGGTTTTTCACTGTGGTTTCAATCAGTTACACCCTCAGTTCTATCCAGGGTGGTTTCAACCAGTGTGAAGGTGGCCATGTGTTTTTATCCATGTGTTTGGTGAAAGAGAGGCGAGCGCGCTATTCCGCCATAGGTCGTTTCACCACAATTATTCACATGGCTAGCCATGTAAATTTTTACATTGATAGACTCATTGCTGGAAACGAACTGATGTGATTGGAAATGATTCAAATGATGATGAAAATCCTTTTCTTATGAAAAGAACCGCTTTTTATTGAAATTGTACAAACAACTGATGATAATGTAAGCAGAAAAATAATTTTGAAAGGAAATTCGTTGCAAGGATTTTTTTTTCTGCCAATTAATTAAATACACCCCCGACTACCCTTAATTCAATTTCTATTAAAAAAATCATAAGTCCTTGCAGAAACACATTGCTGGGAGTATTTATTCATGAAACCATCGAATTTCGCAAGCTTGTTAACCCCAGAAGGGCCGCTGATTTTGTCTCGCGAAAGAACACCCCCGACTACCCTTAATTCAATTTTCATTAAAAAAATCATAAGTCCTTGCAAAAACACATTGCTGGGAGTATTTTTTCATGAAACCATCGAATTTAGCAAGCTTATCAACCCCAGAGGGGTCGCTGATTTTGTCTCACGAAAATACACCCCCTTCTACCCTCGATTCAATTTTCATTAAAAAAAATAATAAGTCCTTGCAAAAACACATTGCTGGGAGTATTTTTTCATGAAACCATCGAATTTAGCAAGCTTATTAACCACAGAGGGGTCGCTGATTTTGTCTCGCGAAAGAACAGTCCCGACTACCCTTAAGTCAATTTTCATTAAAAAAAATTGTAAGTCCTTTGAAAAACACATTGCTGGGAGTATTTTTTATGAAACCATCGAATTTAGCAAGCGTATTAACCCCAGAGGGGTCGCTGATTTTGTCTCACGAAAATACATCCCCTTCTACCCTCAATTCAATTTTCATTAAAAAAAATCATAAGTCCTTGCAAAAACACATTGCTGGGAGTATGTTTTCATGAAACCATCGAATTTAGAAAGCTCATCAACCCCAGAGGGGTCGCTGATTTTGTCTCACGAAAATACACCTCCGCCTTCCGTTAAATCATATATATATATATATATATATATATATATATATATATATATATATATATATATTTATATATATATATATATAAACATCAATTTCTACAAAATACCTGGATGGGCAGGTTGCAGCCTTAATATCGGACCAAGTCGGATAATGACTGAGGAGAGTCATTATAAATACCAGTTTCCGTGGAGAACAGACAATTGAAGTCTTTGCTTGCTCTTGCTTGGTGCTTCGTAAGGGGAGTGATTGACCAGGACGGTATGGACAGATATTCGTCTCACAGTTCTTGAGAATGAATTCAAAATGGAATTCGAAACGTCGAACAAATCAAAAGATACCTAACGGATAAAAACCCAGAAAAAATCATCTTGCATATATATATATATATATATATGATGAGTTGTTTTTTCGGGTTTCATTCCGTGTTCTGTGGTTTTGATCCCCTGAAGGATAATTGTCACAACTTTTCGGCAAAGTCTCATTTGCCATCTTCTAGGTGGTCCGGAGGACGAAACTCAATCATCACCTAGAAGATGGCAAATGAGACTTTGCCGAAACGTTGTGACAATTATCCTTCAGGGGATCAAAACCACAGAACACGGAATGAAACCCGAAAAAACAACTCATCATACTTCGTCCGTGAGAATCTTCATGCTAACATATATATATATATATATATATATATATATATATATATATATATATATATATATATATATATATATATATATATATATATATATATATATATATATATATAAATATATATATATATATATATATATATATATATATATATATATATATATATATATATAAATATATATATTTAAAAATAGTTATTTTTTTCCTCACCACCGTGCGGTAAAGTAGGTGAGGCCTAGTCCACTTGTAGTATAAAATAAAATATATGATTGAAACATAACAAAACTATCCATATATAAGTAAACTATAAATGAAATAATATATTCTACAAAGTTTGTAATATAACCAAATGAGTAGGAAAAAAGAACAATAATAGAATATTCAAAATGAGAGAGTATCCATAAAAACTAATTATCTATTCAAATGAAATAAGTGACATGCTTGTGAAAAACGGTTCCAAAAAATCGAATGATTCTAGAAAATGATTGTATATTCATCCAAAATAATTAACAAAAAAACAAATGATAGTCCACGATACGAATATGAAAAAAAAATTAGGTACAGCTCTAAAAAAGTTAGAACAACGGTATCCAATAAAAAACTTTGGATGGAAATATAACGGAATTCAACTATTCATTGAAGATTTGAAATTGGTCAATGACCGGGAAAACCGCTAAATTTTTCACAGAGTTTACATTGATCATTCTCTATAGGAAAACATAGTTTATGAATTGTTCTGTTACATATCCTACAATGGCTATAGGAATTTTCAACAGTCTCATTTCCGCAAAGGAGGCAAATGCTTCCTTGATCATCGGACTGTTCTAAAATATTGTTCATAAGAACTATTCTGAAATCATCCATATTTTCCGGTTCCGACAAGGAGTTCTCCTTCAGAAGCTGCATAAAAAAATAGCATACATAAATCCCGCAATTATATCCATCTCTCTGTTTAATATGGTCAAGTGTTCCATGTGAAAATTCCGTTAGCTCTACCTCTGCGAATTTTCGGTGGGAATTCAGAGTTCTGATAAATGATTCGAATTTTTTTTTATACTTCATTGCATCTTTGGAAATATTGTTATACCTTGGGTCAATATAAAACAATTGTTTGTTTTCCAAATCACCAACAGCAAGTACCCAAAGGTCACTGCTCAGTACTGTGCCAACTATAATAGGAAATACCAAAATAGAATTTTTCTTCATTTCAGGTTTTTCAAGAAAAAATGAATTTTCTAGGTCATTTACGCAATGCATAATAGCATATGCTTGGTTCGTAGTTAACAGAACAAATCGTTCATTTTCATATAATTTGTAGAGAGATAATAACGAAAAATTTAGTGAAAAATCGGTGAGACAGTCTTTGCCATATAAAGTTCGAAAATCATCAATCCTCAGTTCAGGTGTGAGCAATCCATTATACTTCGCTACTACATAATTTCCATATTCTTCACATTTTTGATAGTAATTGATATTTCTAACAAGTCCGTTTCGAAAGAACATTGGGGACTGTGCAAAATTCGTCTGATGACTATTATTAGGTTTATCACTATTGAAACCAAGATATTTTCTTTGTTTTATATCATGCGGATTTGGATCAACCAGTTCAGGTAAAATAAAATGTAAATAAAAATTACACAAAGATTTGATCATTTGATTCTCCCAAAATTCTGTATCTCGCACTATTCTTGTCAAAAATGTACCTGCAAATGTCCAAATGAATAAGTCACACCATTCTCTCTCAGTTATATTCAATAGCCCCTGGATCTGATAATGATAATCATGATTTACTTTCAGTTTGAAATTTTTATCAAAATATTTCAATTCATTTTCGGAAGTGAAACTTGCGGATTCTCAAATCGTATACTAAATGGGCACTTAATCTCGACAATACCATCAAATCCAATGAACCCATCTGGTGAACAAGCTAAATATGGAAATTGTTTATGGATCATTAGGCCAACATCTTCAACTGTAAACTTGGTTTTACTTTCATATTCTAATAATGCTTCTTGCTCATATTTAAAGCCATGAATTATCGCATTAACTTGCGGAATGTGTTCATACAAAAGAGATTTAACTAGTGATGTTCTTCGCTGATCACTTGTCGATTTTATATTTTTTTCGAAATTGGATGATGTTAGTCGTATCTTTCTTTCATGAAGCCATGGGTCTGAACTCTGTTTTAAATTCTGTAGTCTTAAGTTGTCATAATTACCGAGATTTTTCAAAAAAATTTCATATTTTTCTTCAAGCGTTGTTAATTTAGCTCGTTTTAATGTTGTTTCGGAAAATTTATCATTTATCAATTTTACCTTCAAATTTACCTTCAAAAAATTTGAATCTTTCGGTTTATTTTTCTTCTGCCATTGCTCACTTTAGATCGAGCTTTAGATATATTTATTTTTTCAAAATTTTCAGTTTTTCGACGTTTGTTTGTGATCGTTTTGGGGGTACATTTATCTTTCGGGATATCAAGCATAATTTCCTTATGGAGAGCTATTACTTTTTTGCGCAAAACTCTGATGACTCGACTACACTTTTTATTATTATAGTTTCCGTTCAATAATTAATTCTTGACTTGGGAAAACCAGTTTTCAACATTGGCATTACTGAATCCACTCTGTTTTTCATTTTTATACAAAATTCCTGTCCAGAAGGGGAGAAAAGGAATATATTTCTTCAGAATAATATGCATGAAGTGAACATTATAATAAATATTTTCTTCCCCTTCATCAGAATCAATTCTAGAAATTATTTGTTGGTATCTTTAAGGAAAATTTCATAAAATGGGCTGCTAGAATACAGAACTTCCGAAGATGAAGTCTTCGATTTTGAAGAGGTTGGTTGTGATTCAATATCATCATCAAGGACTATTAAGGATTTATCAACACAAAACGTAAAAGATCCTCAAGGGCTGATTCCATAACTATGGTTCTAGTTTTCGAACAAAGAATTGTCACAAGATTTTCAAACCAGTTCAGAACATGATCTAATTCACTGAAATTGAAACATGAAGCCATTATTTCTTTTATAAATCTTCGTATTCCTTCATTCACCTTGGCTTTCTTTATGTCGTTACATATCATTTTGAAAAAGTGGGCACAACAGATATGAATTGGTATTATATGAGAATCTTTCCGACGTTTTCCTTCACAAATTGAAAATGTCCAATTTAAATATGTTTTAATATCTACGGTATTGAAGAAATGAAGTACGCTGTTAATTAAAGGAAAACTGAAATCAGTGACAATTGCAGAAAAAATTGGCCATTTTTGTGAATTCTGATAACAAAATGATTTGAATTTCGCTGAAAAATTGCCAATAGACACCATATCGTGATTGCAGCTGATCAATTCAAGAATAGGTATAACCCTATTTTCGACATTGATTACACCAGCATAGTAAAATATCCTTTTTTTGGTGAAAGGTGGTTTCCTAATAATACTGCCAGTGGCATCCAAATGCAGAACTGGTTTCGATTCCAATTTTTCTAGAATTTGTAGCTGTTTAATACTATACATATAAACATGAAATGATTGACCCACACTTTTTATATAGGCTGGATTTTCTCTCTGCATCATTATTAAATCTATCAAATCATCTTTATGACGATTATTACAATATCAGCGACCCCTCTGGGATTAATAAGCTTGCTAAATTCGATGGTTTCATAAAAAAATACTCCCAGCATTGTGTTTTTCCAAGAACTCATGATTTTTTTTATTGAAAATTGAATTAAGGGTAGTCGGGGGTGTTCTTTCGCGAGACAAAATCAGCGACCCCTCTGGGGTTAATATAATAAGCTTGCTAAATTCGATGGTTTCATGAAAAAATACTCCCAGCAATGTGTTTTTGCAAGGACTTATGATTTTTTTTAATGAAAATTGAATTAAGGGTAGTCGGGGGTGTTCTTTCGCGAGAAAAAATCAGCGACCCCTCTGGGGTTGATAAGCTTGCTAAATTCGATGGTTTCATGAAAAAATACTCCCAGCAATGTGTTTTTGCAAGGACTTATGATTTTTTTTAATGAAAATTGAATCGAGGGTAGAAGGGGGTGTATTTTCGTGAGACAAATCAGCGACCCCTCTGGGGTTGATAAGCTTGCTAAATTCGATGGTTTCAGAAAAAAATACTCCCAGCAATGTGTTTTTCCAAGAACTTAAGATTTTTTTTATTGAAAATTGAATTAAGGGTAGTCGGGGGTGTTCTTTCGCGAGACAAAATCAGCGACCCCTCTGGGGTTAATATAATAAGCTTGCTAAATTCGATGGTTTCATGAAAAAATACTCCCAGCAATGTGTTTTTGCAAGGACTTATTATTTTTTTTAATGAAAATTGAATCGAGGGTAGAAGGGGGTGTATTTTCGTGAGACAAAATCAGCGACCCCTCTGGGGTTAATAAGCTTGCTAAATTCGATGGTTACATGAAAAAATACTCCCAGCAATGTGTTTTTGCAAGGACTTATGATTTTTTTAATGAAAATTGAATTAAGGGTAGTCGGGGGTGTTCTTTCGCGAGACAAAATCAGCGACCCCTCTGGGGTTAATAAGCTTACTAAATTCGATGGTTTCATGAAAAAATACTCCCAGCAATGTGTTTTTGCAAGGACTTATGATTTTTTTTAATGAAAATTGAATCGAGGGTAGAAGGGGGTGTATTTTCGTGAGACAAAATCAGCGACCCCTCTGGGGTTAATAAGCTTGCTAAATTCGATGGTTACATGAAAAAATACTCCCAGCAATGTGTTTTTGCAAGGACTTATGATTTTTTTAATGAAAATTGAATTAAGGGTAGTCGGGGGTGTTCTTTCGCGAGACAAAATCAGCGACCCCTCTGGGATTAATAAGCTTGCTAAATTCGATGGTTTCATAAAAAAATACTCCCAGCAATGTGTTTTTCCAAGAACTTATGATTTTTTTTATTGAAAATTGAATTAAGGGTAGTCGGGGGTGTTCTTTCGCGAGACAAAATCAGCGACCCATCTGGGTTTAATAAGCTTGCTAAATTCGATGGTTTCATGAAAAAATAATCCCATCAATGTGTTTTTCCAAGGACTTATGATTTTTTTCAATGAAAATTGAATTAAGGGTAGTCGGGGGTGTATTTAATTAATTGGCAGAAAAAAATTTCCTTGCAACGAATTTCGTTTTAAAATTATTTTTCTGCTTCCATTATCATCAGTTGTTTGTACAATTTGTGTTGTACAAAGCGGTTCATTTCATAAAAATAGGAAAGGATTTTCATCATCATTTGAATCATTTTCAATCACATCAGTTCGTTTCCAGCAATGAGTCTATCAATGTAAAAATTTACATGGCTAGCCATGTGAATAATTGTGGTGAAACGACCTATGGCGGAATAGCGCGCTCGCCTCTCTTTCACCAAACACATGGATGAAAACACATGGCCACCTTCACACTGGTGACGAATGTGAGGACAGCCACGAATTTGTAACCAATTTGTCGCATCGCGCTGCCGGAGTCAACCGCCAGCGACTCCCAAAATGTAGTACAAACACGTGGATAATCCAAGAATCTGCCTATCAATCAAGTTATTTCCAACCAATCGTATTTGCGGGAAGGAAGGAAATTCTGGATGAGACTTTTTGTATCCTCTCTATCTCATAGAAAATTTAAAATAATTTAATTAAAAAGTCTCGTGGGTGAGACTTTTTGAACACGATAACTCCTCGATGAGTTGAATAAGACCCACATGTCGAATGTTGGGTAGTCACTAACCCCCACTCCTACACCGGTGTGAAGTAATCCACTTCCACACCTAACCCGATGAAAAAAGTTAGGATATTTGTTTTGAAAGAGTTTGTGGCGAATTTTCATCTTGAAATAAATTATATTAGCGACAAATAAGCCTGATAAAACAATCTTCAAGATCTGATAGACATCTGATATGTCCCTGGAGGGGTGTGTTGGGATTCAATAACTTCTTTCAATGAGATAATACCTCATTCTGATTCAAGTATATAAATGAGGCATGTGAAACAGCCCAACAAAAACTTTGCTTTATAGTTTGTGCGACCTCCAGAGGGGTGTAATTGGGGTCAGTTTATCGATAACTTCTCTCAATGGAATACTACCTCATTCTGAATCGAGTATATGAATTAGACATGTGAAACAAACCAAAAATACTTGGTGACGTATTTTGTGCTGTCACTTGCCTCCCAATTTCCTATCATTAAAAATGTATTTTGAAGAAAATTCCGGTTTCCAGGAAACATATTAGAAGCTCATTCAAGAGCTTGTGCGATCAAGGGATACCCGGGTCCTACCTCGGGTCCTACAGTATATGAAGTGGAATCCGAATCACTTTGGCTCAGTGGCTGGACGACAAACACGGAATTTGAAATATTCTGATATTCCTCAGGATCTCATTCAGGACATTGTAAATATTGACATTTCTAACATTTTTGAAGAGAAAAGGCAACATTTCCATGAATATAGTGGTTGTAGAAGTATAATATGCAACTTGCCCGGAATACTCCTTCCGTGCTCGTCCCAGATTATACTATTTTTTACGACTTTTGAAAAATGTATACACTAAACCTTAATTTGATTTTAAACGGTTTATGACACTTCCATCGGCCATTGCTCACATCCATTACCCACGGCCGGCATAAGATGCTTCGAAGGTGCGTAAACACGATAATTCACATATGTTTTTGACAACCTCTTTATCCAAGTTTCATTTAACCCATCTATAAGAGTGGGTAACATGAAAATGTTAATAACTCCAGAGGTATTTGTAATCAATCAGAAATAAAGATGCTCGACTGTTTGATTTCTAAAAAACTGTCATGGACCCAAAAAACGTTATAATCAACGAACAACATGGTTTCTGTAGAGGTAGATCTACAAAGAAAAATTTATTGCTTTACCAAAAATATATTATTATTGCTTTAGAGAATAAACAGCAGGTGGACTCTATATACACTGACTTTTCCAAAGGCCTTTGATAGGGTCAACCACGGTTTATTACTTGCAAAGTTGGAATCTCTTGGAATTGAAGAAAACATTTTAGAGTGGATCAAATCCTATCTCAGTGATAGAGTCCAATATGTCAAATATGGGAGGTCAGTATCAGATCCAATTAAAGTTTCCTCAGGGGTACCCCAGGGGTCTCACATGGGACCAATATTATTCAATATACTCGTCAATTACCTTCCTAATGTTATCAAAAATTGTTCTTTACTATTGTTTGCTGATGATTTGAAGATGTACAGAACGGTTCAATCCATGTCTGATGCTGAGAGTTTACAGTTTGATTTAAATAACTTTTCAAAATGGTGTGACACTAATCTACTAAAACTGAACTTGACTAAATGCCAAAAAATAACTTTCTCACGAAATAACGAGGCTATTGACTATATTTACCAAATAAACGACACAAGCTTATCACAGTCTAACAAGATCAAAGATTTGGGGGTTATATTTGACTTAAAAATGACTTTCAAGAATCACATTTCAGAAAAATCAGATCGTGCTTGGAAAGTTTCGGGCTTTTCTCTCCACTCAGAAGGAGAACTTTCTGTTAGCGCTCTCAAGATTGTTTATTATGCACAGGTGAGGTCCATACTTGAATAGAACTCTATCATGTGGTCGCCATTCTATAAAGTTGATATGGGACTCATAGAAAGTACTCAAAGTAAATTTTCAAGATATTGTGGCTATAAAATGGAAATGAACGGAGATGAATATAATGATTACCCACAAATATTAAAGATTCCTAATTTGAATGATACAATATTCCTTCATTAAATTATAAATAGGAGTATTAACTGTCCCCAAATTGTTGAGCTTACTCAACTCTCAGTAAATGTTAGGAGAAATAGAAATAGTGACATCTTCAAGGTCTCATTTTGCAGAACAAATTATAGTTGAAATGAGTCTCCCAATAAAACAATCAGATCAGCGAACACTCACAGCAGCAAACTTGAACTGTTCGGTTATTCTTTAACATCCTTCAGAATGGCTGTTAAAAAGGTTATATATTTTTTTTCTCTTTTCTCTCATTTTTACCATGATGGCAGTCATGTTTAAACATGTAAATTTATTTGCTTTTGTTTTTCTTTGTAACTGTAAAATTCGCTTGTCCATTGAATAAATAAATAAAAATATAACTCAGCCAAGGTCATCATTTTCTAGTCACATATGAATATACAGATATTTCAGAAAAATTTCATTTGTCTTCCTGGTATATCAACAGTTGAGTATAGTATGCAAGTCGCTCATATGACTTACAACACTCACCTACAGCTCTTGCTACAAAAGTCATACTCGTGGGAAATGAGTAACATGCTCAGTGCTCGTTCTCACAGTACAGGAACAGTACATTGTTTGACAAGCAAGAATTGATAGTCATTTTCCACGAGTATGAAGTTGAAATCATACCTAGAATTTCTTAGCAGCAATAATTCATGTATCAGTAATTCAGCAGAGTTTATTAAGAAACTGTATAAGGCATTTTTGTCATTTGCGAAAAAATAGTATGTATACTTCATAGGAAAAGCCACATTCCCGGATTTCATGTTGCCTGTCTCAGCTTATGCTTCGACAAGCAATCTACGCAATCATAAGGAATGTAAGGCTTTTACTACTGAGTGAAAAAAATACTATTTCCTACCCACACATTATAAATGGCTGTAAGGTTTTGTTGGAAGAAGACCCTAAATATTTCCTAAACAAATGAAGAATCTAATATATTATTTCAATGGTCTGTTGCCTGCCACCAGTGGCAAAAGATAAGACTTTTACCATTTTTCTCATATCAGATTGATATTCAAAATGGAAACTAATCATTTCTTACCACGTCACCAGCATTGTTGGCAACACTTGATGCATTCTCATCTTGATTTTCATTTATGGCTGTTTCATTGGTCTTCCTTCCCCTATTTGGTCTATTCTGCGATTGAATTTTGATTCCTTCTTTTATGGATTGTACCAATGCCTCTCGCGAATGGCTTTTATTAAGTTTTGCTAATACTCTTTCCTGATGAGCTTCATATTCATCTCTGCTAGGATATATTTTGGATATTAATAAATCAAAATTTGGGTCTGGTCTCAAAGATCTTTTGGAAACAAGTTTTTTTCGGCAGGTAGGGCATTCCTTATTGCCAGAACGCAATGCTGTAATAATACAATCAGAACAAAACCTGTGGAGACATTCCTTCGTTGTCATGGTTTTTTTAAGCATATCCAAACATATAGGACACATCAATTCACTGTGTAAACTTCGTGGTGAAACAGCAATTTCCGTATTATCGGTTATGGTTTCTTGAGGAGTACGATGTAGCTCATAGAGGGATAGCTCCCAATTCTTATTCAATCCTATTTGTTCTGAAGTTGTCATTTCCACTCGTTTTTATGAACTTTCCGAAGATTAATCCGTTAATCCAAATTTATTTTCTTGTTTGAATAATACTCAAATTGATACAAATACAAACATAACTCACATCACTGCCACTACACTACAACAGTAACAGTTTCGGTTAATTGACGGACCTGTCAGGGCTGCCGTTTTGGAAATGTCAGATTGTACCCAATTTGAAAAAAAAGTACCTAATTCAATCAAAAAGTACCCACAGCATAAATTCTGTGATCCTCTTCTTATTGAGCCTTATTAATGTTCAATAAAAAGAAGGAGAAGATGACAAAACTCATAAAAAGAAGATAATGATGATAGGCGAAAATCGTCAAGCGATAGATGGCGTTGCTAAATCCAAGATGGCTTCACTTTACGGTGAACAACAAGTTTTGGCCATTTGAAGTAATGGTACTATTAGTTCATGATTTGCATTCTTGAGGCCTTGTTGAGTGTAAATTACTGTTTAAACGTCTTAAGTTGCTTTGTGTGCTGACGTAGTTACATGTTTGGCTAGTATTACAGCCTTATTTTACTCGTGAGTGTTATTATTTGAACTACTTCACCAACCTACATTCCAGATCAAAATGTCTTATAGAATTGGAGCTACGTAATATTCTGGATTACGTGGAAAGCAGAACTAGAACGTTGAAAGAGGGTGAAGCTGTGTTCAAAGCAGGACATATCATTGCATGTGGAGTGGAAGGAAGTAACCATAAACATAAGGAGCTTATGTTTGCGAACATTAGCTTTAGTAGAGCATCCACATAAAATCAATATATTGCTGGCTGATGAGGGATGGAAATGCCAATGTTCCTGCGAAGCGAGTTTATCTGGGCTCTGCAAACATATTGCAACCGCTTATATATTATTTTGTTATTAAGTAGGTAATGTCATTTCGTAAATATATAGAAGTAGTTGATTTTCAAGAAATGTTTGCATGTAATTAGCTTTTTGTGATAAATAAAGGATCAATATATCAGATTTATCAAAACATGTCACCGAATAGTGTTTCAACAAATGTTTTATTTTTACTATTCAAATAAATCATGAGAAAAACCTGATTTTTGTTTTGCTACAAAACTTTTTCTGTACCTTTGCATTGTATAATTCAGTACTGAGTATGAAAAGCTGAAGAAATAGGTTGGTTATACTCCACTTCTAACGTGGAGATCAACAACCTTAACTCTGAACTGATTTCACTCGACTAAATATTCAATTCTTTAACAAGGTTATCATTTCCAGAAGAAAATTGATAATATCAAGTGTTGATATGAATTATGCTTTAAAAAAAATTTGTCTAACCAAGGAGATACAATTGGCAGTTATGCTACTGACTAATTTGGGGATAGTGTGAAAGGATAAAAAACAGATTAGAAAGCTCTATGATTCATTTACATAATTGTAATCATACTTTGCTTTAACTATATATTAATAAATATTATATTGTCTTGTGGCTTGTGGCTGGTCCCTCTTTTTTTGCGCCTGGTGGGGCTTTTATTTTTGTTATTGGTTTCTTTTTTTTTTCGGCGCTTTTGTGTTTGGTTTGGTTTGTTTTTTGGGTGCCCGAGCACTTTTTCTGATTTTGTAGGAATACTTCAATGAATTCGCTGCATTTTGGATTGTAAACCATATCAACACTTCATAACTATTTCACTCTTCGCACTTCTGTACTGTATTAGTTATAAATATTTCCAAAATAATAATTTTAAATCCACACTCTAGCTCCATTTGTTGTTCCGTCCGTTGGCGCCCTTCAGTTAACAATGATAATTTTCACATAAGACAAGAGTCAAACCAACGTTCATACATAGGAAAGTTACGAAATGTCACGAGTTAATAGGCGGAGGGGTACCTGAGGCTGGGGGCAGGGTTTGGGGAAATCGAAGTTGGCAATTCTGGGGTAAATTGGGTAAATTAAAAATCTCTATAGGTGGCATAACCCCATTAAACCAAAGATAAACAGAAAAAGTGCAAAGAAATTGTCACAGAACACACAAACATATATGTTTTATGTAGCTTATTCCTGATTGTCTCTGTCTCTTGGTGTCTTTGTTACTCTTTTGTAAAAGTAAAATATTTGTTGCGTTGTCACTGTCACAGTCACAGCCCACAGCCACAGCATACATACCTGAACCTGCGTTGCGTCGTGTATTCTGTCTTGTCTTTGTGGAGTTTAGGGAATCATTTTTTAAGTATTTTAGTCGTTTGTTCAATTTTCATTGGTGTAGTATGAGTTTCTTAGAGTAATATTTTACTAGCTTTGAAGTGTTTCTATTAGGATAAGTTGTTGGTGTTTTTTCCTGGGTGTTTATTAGTTGTATTGTGTTGTACAAAAAACTTTTTGATTTTTATGATGCTGGGAAACGTGCTGTGTAATGGGCTGTTTGATCACTTGGGGAACGCTATTAAGCTCAAGTAGAGCCTTAAGTTTTCACTCATTTCCGAAGAATCCTGTTCTAAGGCAAGAGTGGATAGCATTTTGTAATAAACCCGATACGTGGATTCCGACAAATTATTCTAGAATATGCTCGGAGCACTTTAATGAAAATGATTGCGAAATAACAGGAGAGGACCAACCTAAGCCAATTGGTTGCATGATTACAATGCGATATCTTTGAAGAGGCATTTTGTTCATAAAATCATTTGGATTCCTATATAAATTTACCACTATACATTAGAAGACGTAGATAACGTTCAAAGTATAAACAGGGTTGCGATTAGTGGCACAATTGTGTCAAAAGGGGCACAGTTATAATATATAGCTCAAACATTTTCTTGGCCACGGAAAAAAATCCTTGAACGACTGGTAAACCCAAATACTTTCCATTTCATATAGAAGTAATTTTCATACTCTGGCAAACTTTCTTGCTGCATGAGGAACAGTCCCCACTTTTTTTTATACACAGGTATTACTTTCGGATTTTCACCAACCATACACAGTCATCAATTTTTTATTTGCTTTCGTTTTCAATTTTCACATATATCGAGATCAGATCGAGTTGAATTATCTGTCAAACCAAACACAAATACGAAGAGAATATCCACACTTTCGCTCAACTGACATTCAGTATTGAACACCATAAAGTTAGATTTTCAAAAAAAAAACGAATATTCATAGATCTTATTAAGGAAGCAGGTTTTTTTTTGCTATCTCTTGTTATCTACCAATCAGATACCAGAAACTGAAATCCACTTGCATATTAGTATATCGTGGAATTTCACCTTAACCTCATTGACGCCCCCGCATTATGGAGGGATCGATATGATGACACTTCGTAACCTTCCTCCTATATACCAACGTTGAGACAAACCAATTGGAATTTGCAATTTATAATATTTGAACTTTCAAATTTGAATGATTTTTTGCGAGTAATCGGGTTACAAATGGTAACGATTTTCAGTAACCGGTTGCATTTTAGCGATATGCAGTAATAGGGAAGAATATCGACCGATGAGGGCGCTGGTGGTGGTTAAACTTTATCCACCATTTTGAAATAGTTATCTTGTTTACATTTGTGAAATAACGCGCCAAACTGAAATCCAGTCATCAGTTGCCCCCGCTAGACAAGATTTTGGTGTTTTTTTGCTATATTTTCATTGTACGAAATTTTTCTCGTGAAGGTTAATATAACTGTGTTCATGATGCTTTGAATATCCGCACAATACCATTCATTGGAGGTGAACATAGATGCATTGTGTTTTAAAATCTAATGATATTTGTTCCAGGACATTTTTCAGTTTTAGTGTAGTGTTAGTGAACCAAAGAGGCTTTTATTACATGGATGATGAAATGCGCCATAACTTCGCCTGAAAATAGACTCACCAGGTAACAAGAAAAATCATCTCTCTTGAAATGCGAGTAACACACTGAAGCCGCTCTAGGTGGTGATTTATGCCGTTTCAGTTCAATATTCCAAGCCTTGTACCTGTCTATTTTCTCTTTCAATCCACTTTCCGTAATGTTTCCCACCAAAGATGTATTTATCTTTGGAAACGTGTGGAAAGACAACTTTGGATTTCGGTTCCTAGAGTTGCGGCAACTTGGCACCAAACACTTTATACGGCTCACTGAGCGATCTGCATCCATGATTGTTTGTTATTATTAATCAAAAAAAATTACAACTTCAGATGAGATTTCCTAAATCAACACCAAAGAACTCAATAAATTCACACATCATAAATGGAAGCCGTTTATTCGTGAAATTATAGCAGTGCGTTATATTTCCGCCAGACGTCGCATAAAATTATGAACTTCCCAATAAGTCGATGTGACGTCATCAATGATGTCACTATTTATTACCGTGTTATTGAAAACGTAACCTTGCTTGACAGCAGGGTTATAGGCGGTTATATAAGAAGATGATAAAAACGACAGAGACAGAGGAAGAGAAACACAGTAAACACACAATTGTAGACAGTTCACAGTGCATTTAGCATGCAACTGGCTGAAAGTGTATTTTTTTTATTCGAAATAGTTGGAAAAACGAAAAACGTATTTTCATGATACTGGTTCAACTTAATATTATGATCTTTTGGCATCCTTAAATAAGTTTCACATGTTTTTCCTATTGGTAATCGTGAATCTCAATCATTAATCAAGTTCAGAATGTGGAAATATAAATTATTGTCACTTCAGAAGAAATCTTAGAAAACAACTTGATATTTCAATATTTCCATATCTATAAATCTTTCAAAATAAATAGTAAACAATAACAACATAATCTCACTGTTTTTCATTCAAAATTAAAATATAACCAGATCCTTCACGCACGTTTTTGCGAAATCAAGTTTGTGTTACCAGTTTTGAAATTTCATGAAGTGGGGGTTATAACTTGACGGTTACCGACTTTTGTAACCGGGTTACTCGAAAAAAAATTATTTTGAAACGAAATACTTTGAATAGTTTGAATATGTCGGCTGTCACTGTCAAAACTCAAAGACGTCAAAGTGTCAACTGTCACTGTTTCAACGAAGGTCAAACGTCATACTATTAAGCTGGATCTGTCATAGAACACAGAACATATTAGGTTTGTTCTAGCACCAATTTCCAAACGGTCTGAAGCAGTCAGAGGCATGCGCAGAATGAATTTCGCTCTCCAATATTCATCTTGCGCATGCCTCTGACTGCTTCAGACCAATTTCCAAACGGTCAAATGTGTTGCTAGAACAAACCTATTGTCACAACATATTGATGCTTGGTGGTCTCACAGAATACGAATTGATGAATTGCATCATCGACTTATTCCATCCTCCTCATCTTTTATGTTGAAAATGTGAAAAGGTACCCAAAATCATGAAAATGTACCCGCGTACCTAATTCGTGCAAAATGTACCCTGAGGAGGGGAGGAAAAATAAGTTCGTGTACCAAGCAGAATAAATTCGGGTAAAAAGATTTTATTCCCAGTCGGTTGGATCGTATGACAGAATTTAGTCGAAAATACGAGTAAGTTATTTCTAAAAAATAAAATAAATAACATAAATAATATGTGTCTTACTCCTAGCCTGAAATGTTACATACCTAGACCAGGCAGAAAAGTTCAAACTAATGCCCTTTTTCAATACCGCTAAGGTTCCAGAAAAACTTGTTGCATTTCCAATACGTGAAATCAATTACTACGAGCCCAGTTTCAGATGGATCGTACAATGCAGATCTTTTTACAATCATGCTTTTTCAAATGGAGGAATGTACAAAAAGTGAGTTTCTTCTTCTTCTTCTTCGGTTTGGCTCTGCTCGTTGGAACAATTTGCCAGCTTTCGGTGATTTTGAATAATCACCCTTCCATAGGCCGACGTTAAATAAAGAATAAAAAAAAAAATCACCCTTCCTCCACGCACTTAGGTTGTCTCACTCGGGGTTATACCATAAATGCCTGGTTAATAAACGGTTCAGGTATTCTCTTGTTAGAGTTCTGTAAACTTTTCCAATGTGTTTACTATTGAACTATACCAAGAAAGTGACCTACAGCGCCATCTCCGCGCGAATAGTTCAAATAGCGACGTCGATAATCCTGTCGATAGAGATCCCGAGCATTTAAACGGGAATCAAATGAAATATCAAAAGTTGAAAAATAGGTTAAAGAAAAGATGTAAACAACATGGTACAGGGAGTACAAATAATAACTAACGACAAACAGAAAAATATCCGGAGCTATGGGGAGGTTATGCTACAACGCAAAAAGTACAATTTTGTACCCAAAACGGCAGCCCTGTTGACGGAGCACTAGAATATCCATTTCAAAATTACACCGCGGGCATGTGACGTCACAAGACAACTAACTGTCAATCAGCCTGCTGGACAAACAAACCTTACTTCCATATAAGCAACAATGGTAATTTAATGAGATTATTATCGTAATTATGAAGAAATTACGGGTTTACCCTAATTTTGGGTATACCCTTAGTGTACCTGACATATATGTATGTCTAAATTTTGCAATCTATATTCATTATTCTTCCTGCTTGCAAGGGAATTGTATGTGAAATGGCTGATAAAGTGATTATTTCAACACTTTGTCTATGGATATCCAGAAGAGATATTTAGAGAAACTGAAGGAAAGTAAGGTATGTGATCCTTATTTATTGAAATTTGAGGATTGTAGTAATGCTGTGGAATACTTTCCTAAAGTGACATGTTGTATGACATTATAAACTATTTTGTATATGAGAGTGCATGTACAGAAGACTTCAAGACTATAAAAGTTTGGATTCATACAATATGTTGATATCTAAATGGATTAGAAGGATTGGAGTAAAGCTTGTGAAAAGAATACTGAAAATGTACTTTAATAAATAATAATTTTGAAAGAACCAATTTAGGGTATTTTATGTAAGGCTTTGCAGAATCATAAACCACAACCATCTTTCCATATGGTAATCCTGTATGAAAGAAACATTTAGATGGATTATGCTTCAAACTTTCCAATGTGAATGATTAAGTCTGCAAAGTTTTCCGGAGATGATGGATTTCACGATACCAATTCTGTAACTCGAAATCAATATCGGGACATAGGTGTTCACCAGAGTTTTGTGCATGTTCCACTTCTTCAACTGGTTAATTTATATCATTCAGAGTTTGATTTTGCTCATCAATAATATTCAAGTTTTGAACAGCTGGATCATTCACACAAAGAATCATCATCAATTTTATCCATATCAACTGGAATATTTGCGATGTCATTTTTATCACGCTGCTCCCTACGATACAATCTCTGAATGCTTTGAACTGCATTGATATTTGTTTTGTAGCCAAGTAATTGATTCGGTATCCAGTCTATATTGTCAACATCTTTGAGTGCACTTGGCTTGTCTGAAATGAAAAAAAAATAAATAAAATTATGTTGCCTATGTTTCCTAGATTCTTTGAAAATATCTCCTACAAAATGTTTTGAACACCGTTGCCAATTTCAACTTATAAGAAGTTAAATCTGCTTTTCTAGTTGCCTGAATCCACAATTCACATCTCTTTTCAGCAAGGGGATTGATCTTTTTTCTATTGTCGAAAATAGAAGGGAATCGATGGAATGAAACATTATGTCTGCCGCTATTACTTCCACATTTCACAATCGCACAAAATTGAGCCTTGAGAAAAAAGATTTTAAAATATGACATAAACACACACTCAGCATAGGCAAATCAGGTTTGTATGTCCAGCAGGCTGGATTGACAACTGTCATTTACTGTCGTCTGTCAGATATGCCCGCGGTGTATTTGAAAAATTTGATTATTCACTTTGTAAACACAATTTGTTTTGTGATGTGAATCTTAGGCGTTTTCTGGCACTCTTGTACTTAAAACGTATTCGTTGCTCCATCTCTCTCTTACTACTTGGCTAGCCGTAAGTGAGAGAGAAGAAGACAGACGAATACGTTTCAAATACATGAGCGCCAGAAAACACCTCAGGTATCGACAAGGAGTATTCATGTAGATATAGAAACTAGAAACCAACGTCCCATATACCAATGTTGTGTAGAAACACAAATAGTTGCAAACATAGACCAGTGTTGCCAGCCAATCCATGAAACAAGACACTAATCGCTTCCCAGTGCACGTCATGTCCCCTAAGGTGAATTCAGACAGATCCGATATCCGACGTCCAATTCGTATTCGTATCATCGGACGAAATGGGCGATTCACAAAGACCCGATTGTTATCGGATAAGAAATTCCGGAATTAGAGAGTTGAAGTGATTGCATTACGTAGACCTCAACGTAGACGTTAACTTACGAAATATAACGTTTACGGGTTTTCATTAAATTTAGTTGAAGTCGCTACCATACAAGACGTTACTGTTATACGTTTACCATGCAGTGCTGCCGTTTTGTTAGTTATTATAGTCGGGCTGTTCAAAAGATAGAATTCGAGGACGCGTGAACAGTGAATGCCTGCATAGCCACGCCTTCTAAACTGAAATAAATGAAGAACTGTTTACACTGTACTGTACTCATTTGTGCTTTGTATTTACGTGTGTTACGTTAATTAAATAATATGGATGGAAACACTCTTCCACCTCCAAGAAAAAGATAAAAAAAAAATACATTTAACTGTAGAGGAAAAAGGTGTAATAATGAACACTTATAAAAAAGCATCCCAAGAGTGGATGGGAGGACGACGCGGCGGCGTTTTTGTTGATTGGATTAAATCGGACTTGTTCAGCGGCTACACTTCAACACTGATTACTCCATTTGTGAGCATTTTCATCGCTTCGGAATAACCGTGGATTGATAGATCTTTTGTGAGGATTTTGCGCGGATTCGGAGATTTAGAGCGTATTGACTCCTAAACAAAAATTTTATTCGAAACAGAAAGTCTGAGATTAGTACCTTTACTAGGATCAATATGTTTTTGTTTTTTATTGAACAAAATATTGTTATGAATAAAATAAATTTTATATAATTTCATTTAAATTTGTTGTTTCGATTAGTTGAATAACCGTGGATTAATAGGACGTTTGTGAGGATTTTGCGCGGATTCTGAGCGTATTGACTCTTAAATAAAAATGTTAATCGAAACAAAAAGTCTGAGATTATTAGCTTCAATAGTATCAGGATGTTATTATTTCTTACTGAACAAAATATTGTTTTGTTATGAATAAAATGAATTTTATACAATTTCATTTATACGAAAACACTTGAGCTGTACAAACATCGCTATGGATTGAATAGCGATTTAGTCTAGTAATGAGATAGAACTCCATTGAGATAAACAATTCAGTTCATTCAATTCTACTTTAATTATGTTGATTTTCCATATCATTATTCTAGGTCTATTATCTGGTGAATCTTTTGAACAATTATCAATATTGAATATTGCAATGGTTATTGAAAATAATCGACAACTGTTATAGAAGAATATAAATATACACCATTGATTTCTGAAATATCTTTGAGTAACATTATCTATTGAAAAATTTTGATTTGCACCAAAATTGCATTATTGGTCTCATTCTTGAATATTTTTCAATAATCTAATGATATTCAAGAATCAATAGGCCACCGCAGAATAGACCTGATTGGGAATCTACTAATCGGCTCTCAGCCAAACAATGTAATTGGGTTTTTGGTGTAGTTTCTGGAAATCATAATCAAATACCAATGAATATAAATAGCATAAAGGACATGAAAATCACAGATTCCACTGCTTTCAACCTTTCAACCCCTTTTCATGGAGCAGTGATATTTTTACTGCATTTGCAGCAAAATCTCTACGGAGCATGCGCACTTGCAGTAAGAATTCTACTGCTCCATGAAAAAGATCCTTAAGCCTTTGAAGAAGCTGGCCACTCGCGCTTGCGAAACGTCAGGAAGAAATTCCAAACCAAAGAACGACGGCCTTCGAACCCGAAGAAAAGTAGGTATACTCAATTAATTTAACCTAAAATCTCTCGTATTTGCCAGAAATAACTGAAACATGGCTCTGCGAAGAAAATATATTGGATTTTAATAAAAAAAGGTCAATCGATACGAAAAAAAGATGGAATAAGGTGCAGAGGAAACGTGGTTTTCAAAATCGCATGAATTCGTCTTGTATGTTTGATGCAAAAACAAATGTCAGAGGGCTGTAACTTTTGAACAAATAAAGAGCACCGCGTTTTGACTTCGGTTTCGTGTTCTTCACATCAAAATACGCAACAACAAAAGTTTTTGAAATGGCTCGGTGTGGGGATTTGGGTAATTACCTGCCAATTGGCAACGCTGCTGCGATAAGTTGAAAATAACAGCAAAAAACACCCAAGGTGTTCTGTGTCAGAACAGATGACAAAATTTCAAACTCCCCACCATCAGTATCAGTAATATCCACAGAACTCATAATTATAACTAGAATGCGTTTCATGTATCTTCGACTAACGTAAACTTGACAAATCATGGGCATTAGCAAAGGGGACAACCTGCACCAAGTAAACACATACGTCATTCCTTGTAATTTCAAGAGGAAATGAGAGAAATCTAGAACATATGTCTGTTAAGATTACTAGTTTGTTTGTAAATAGAGCGGCGTTGTCGGTTTTATTTCTTTCTAATTTGGATATTGGACGCTGTGACGATAGTAAATATAAATATTCAATATTTATTATTCATATCGATCATATTGTGCATAGACAAGAGTTATAGGTATATTGGTAATATTGTGTACATTACCCGTTCGATACGATGAAGTGTTTTGTTGAGGATTGTGGTAATTCCTGGAGAAAGGGGAAGAAAAAAGAAAACGTTACTTTCCATAAATGAGTTCTTGAAAAACCTGTTGAAAGTGTCTCTAGAATAAAGAAAACGTTTTCAGATTTCAGCTTTCAGAAAGTGGTTTCGTAGATTAGGAAGTGATCTTCATTTGGAGTGGCCTCAATCACAGCATTACAAAATCAAAATCCGCACTGAACATGTGCATTTTTCAATTCGATTCAATTCATACTGAAGCTTATACCATTAGATTTGGGGAAAGTGGTCTAGACCTGGTCTGGCGTCCTTCGACATTGAAAAAAACATGTTTTCAATCTAATTTTCATCGTAGTAGTACGATATAGGAATAACTTTTTGGTGTGAATCAAGATCTCATTTCGTATCTTCTATTCAAAGATTTTCTTATGATAAAACGTCTAAGGATAAAACGATATTTTTACTGGTCTGATGTTCCATTTGAAACTGAAATTTCCAGTTTTATAAAACCAACCCATTGCCGATCCCCAAGTTACGCACGTTATATTTTGCGCCGCTACTGTGAAGAGGACATTTACAGTGTTGCAGGTTATGCATGATTTGTTCATCCGCCATATTTGAAACGCATTCTAGTTATAATGTGAGTTCTGTGGTAATATCAGATATCAGTATTGGGAAGAATTTCTAACGATGAGGGCGCTGATGTCTGTTCAAAAATGTCGGCAACAAACCGTAATCAGCTGATCGTAATCTGTCAAAAACATATGTTTACTATTGTTTACGTTGTATTCTGTATTGTACCTTGTTTTTCGAATTTTGGCAAAGTTCTGTGTAAAACAAATTTGTCGACTAATCAGTGTGTGAATGTGTTAGAGAAATGTACCATAATTTCACATTCAGAAGTTTGTTTTTGTTTTACGTGATGAAATAGTTGAAATATTTTCCGATAGAGGCGTATCTGGATGATGAATTTCCCAAAGAAGATTTACGTATAACTAAGGTGGCTATATACTGGTGTGTTTACTCCATAAGAGGTTGTCAGCAAATCAGACGACCGATATGGCCAACTTGATCAAAAAATTGATGATGTAGGCGTAGTAGTACTGCAAAAAATTCGCCAGGTACCGGCACTCTTGCAGTGGAGATGACAGTCCTGTGTTGCCAAGTGGCCATATTGTTGCGAATTCTGGTCCAGATCAGTAGAAACAATGCAAATTTATTCCAACTGAGAAATTATTTTCAAACTACATGGAATAAAAAACGCATAAAGGTGAACACAATTTTGGCGCGTTTTGGTGTTTTCAACAACCTCACATATCCAGTCCCGATAAATTCTCTACCCTTTTACAAAAACATCAGAATTGGCAACAACGTGTTCTATGGATCGAGTGATCATGAAAATTAATAGAAATTTTCGATTACCAGCGCTCCCTTACGTATAACGAACAAGAAGCGAATCTGACAAATTCGTCAAATACACCCTGAATGCGCATGTCTACCAGCAATGTCGGAATTCGGCAGTCGGTCAGTAATACAAACAAACAAGTACTGGTGTTTCTTGTCAAGTAGTTTACTGGCTTACTGTTTTTTGCTGGTTGTCTTGCTTAGTCGCAAGAAAAATAGTGTGGAGGTCATGAAATTCTGTAGTAGTGGGGACCACAGGATTAGCGGCTGTGTAACGGCAAGTGTCGCTTCTTGTTCGTTATATGTAAATCGTAAATCTTCTTTGGTTACGTACGGTACGATTGTGCGATGTACGATTAGGATACGATATAAGTTCAAGAAATTTTACATCTATCATTTTTTTTCAATTGCAAAAAAAGTATTCGATTTCATACATCGATTCTGATTGCAATATTTAGGGAAATGTACGAGAAGCCGCCCCCAATATAATTCCTCAGAAATATACTTTAAATAAATAGCAAACATCAAAGTCACGAACTTTCAAGCCCATAAGAAATGCATGGGAAAATAAATGCACGGATCCAGCGGCCAGCGATGGATCTCGATTCAAATTTCCCTCCTAACCTAACTAATGCGGTCTATTTGTAGTATTTGTTTATGTTGAAATTAAGGAAAATTGAACTAGTCAAGTTGGAAGTAAAAAAAATTAAAAAGTTAATTTCATGTTAGATGTTGGTGTTTGAAGTTAATGGGATAATTTAGGAGAATGGGATCACAGTATGACGAGGATTTGAATCAGAATCCAGTCTTCAAGTATATTCAAGAAAATCATTCTGATATTTTGGAGAAAGCATCATTGGAAAATTGGATTATTTGTATTCCTCGTTGTGGAACGATCCAGAAATGTGATCTTACATCCAACGTTATCTGGAATCACATTTTAATTTCTGATTATGACAAGGATGAAGACGTGTACTATACTTTGAGCAGAAAACGAGTCAGTGTACGAAATAAACACATCAATATCAGCTCTGCTGATCTGTTTTCTACTGAAATCGAAATATTATTTGGAGAAACATTTTATGTTCAGAAAGTAGCAAAGTATAAAGTATGGTGCATAGATAAACCATTGTTTGTTTCTGGTAATTGTTATTCACATGCCAACAAAATATTAACCAATCTTCACGATTGTATAGACTTTCTATGGTGTGAAAGTTTTGGACATCATATCTTGGATAATGTGAAGTATATTGTTACTAGGTTCACTGAAGAATGTGGAGAGATTGAACTGGAGGACCTCCAGACTCAGAAAGAACATATAGGTAAATTATTTTCGCAATGCCTACAGTCTGGTTTGAGGAATGAAGCAATCAGAAAAAAGTGTATCTCAAATATTTTTTTAGAAAATTTCAAACTTGCTATTGAAACTTACATGCAGTTTTGTCTAGGAAAAAAACTGATTTTTAGTATCAGTACTTTGCAATATCAAAGTGATTCACATCTGAATAAAATTTTGAGAAACTCTGGTGCCCTACAATATCAGGATTTGGGAGTTTCAGACAAATTTTCTAATTCAATAACATCTGCCAGATGTGAAATAAATAAAATTAACAACTATTACACAGTGTTGGATAAGGTGAACTGTTTAAACGAAATATTTAGAATTTTTTACCAAAATGACAGTAAGGTAAAATGTGGCTATATTACATCAGATGAAATTTTACAGATTCTAGTTTTTTTAATTTCAAAAGTTAGGGTTAATAATTGGATAGCTAATTTGATATTTTTGAAGGAATTTAGACTTAGTTCTTTGGAAACGCCTGATAAAACAAATTTCATCATTAGTTCTTTTGAGGCTGCTATAGAATTCATAAGAAGTAACCAGTTCTTAGATTTGCAGAATAAAGTTAATTCATTGAACTGTGATAACTTGGACCTGAATGGTCTTTGTGGTAGAATTGCATCAGCAAGTATAAAACTCTCTTCAAAGTTACCAAACGATTTTGTTTCTGATAGAAAACTCTGCCACCCTTTATGCATTTGTTCAGAATGCCAAAATGTCAATGATTGGAATGCTAATTCTATTGATTTCGATTCTCAGAATTGTAATGAGCTTGGCCAAAATATGCTTATATTAGCTACTATTTCAGGTGATTGTGAGGTTGTAGAATATTTACTGAATCACAATTTCTACACAAACTACTCTGATTGTTTTGGTAAGACAAGCCTCCATTATGCAGCAAGCAGAGGATATCAAAATATATTATTACTATTAATAAATCGACAAGCCAATGTTAATGCCAGAGACAATGAAAGAAATTCTCCACTGCATTTAGCTTGTGCACACGGACAAGAAAGTTGTGTTAAAGCATTAATTTATTCAACATTAGAAGTTGAATTGAATATTGGTAATTTTAATGGTGAGACTCCATTACATTTAGCTACCATTTGGGGATATTATGAAATTATAAAAATCTTATTAGAAAATGGTGCATCCACAATAATAAAAAATGAAAGAAATCAAACTGTTTTAGATATAGCTCCAAATTACCATATTTTGAAGCTTTTTGAAAAGTTCGGATCGTCAAAAGACATTTTGATAAAAAAAGTATCAACGGAAACTGGTGATATTTTTGTTGAAGATGTTTCACGAAAAGAATGCAGTGAGCATGGTGAACATCCAAAACATTTGGATCAGTTCAGAAAAATTGACAGTTTATTAAAAGCCATTGAGTATAATGATTTTCCGTTGGCATGCTTTCATTTGGGATTTTGCAGTGCATCAAGGATTGTTGAAAATGGAAATTGTCATCCACTGTGTCTGTGTGAGAAATGTAAAAAATCTCAGGAAGAAGAAGTGATTACTACTGAAAAAATTTCTGAAGCAATTAATGTTAATATGTGCAATATGAATGGTTATACTCCTTTACATATTGCAGCAAAATTTGGTAGACCAGAAATACTCAGATTGATTTTAGATTCAGGAGCATCAGTAAATTTACAAACATATGAAACTCTTTACACACCCTTACATTTAGCATGCATTTTTCAACAAATTCAAATAGTTCGAGAATTAGTAGCATGTGACTGTACTATTGACAAGCAAGATTTCAAAGGTAACACTCCATTATATTATGCTTCAACTAATAATGATATCAAAATTGTACAGATTTTGTTGGATAATGGTGCAGACTGCAGAAAAAATAATTTTCTTGGCAAGTGTCCATTGCAAGAGTGTGAAGAAAATGCTCGATACAGAATCTTCAGATTAATGAGAATCAGTTTAGTCAATAAATGAATTAGAAGTGATTTCAAAGTAAAAAATTGTTCAATGAATTATCTGAATAATTCGTTTTTAGTCATTGAGTACACTTGTTGAATTTAGAACAACAAGGCAACCCACTGATTTTAAGAAACCACATGGATCTGAAAAACTGATTAATATCTTAAGGATATTCCATAATGAAATTTATAGCAATTATGAATTTTTCTGTGGAATGAGTTCATTGATTATAATTTTGTATATTTTATGAAATAATACAACAGTCACTGTTTCAATATCAGAAAATTCCTTTGAACCTGGTTGATAATATTCTGTTTTTTTGGAAACTCATGTTTTTATCAACTGGTATAGAAAAAAATCAGCATACTCTCGATTGAAAATTAACTTTGATGCTTTGAGAGAGCTAGTTCAATGAATAAAGTGCAATGAAGTTGGAGATTGAGGCATGCAGAGATCAGTGGTCATTGCTAGAATCGTTTACACGCTCTGTGGCTTTTTGATTTAAAGAATCTACAGCATCACGTATCAATTAATTCATGTGATAGGTATTGGTAATCTTCCAACACATTCAAACACATTGTTGCTTCTGATAAACTTTATATATAGAAAAATAAATAAAATGAATATTGAAATAAAATAACTTTTGTTTGAGAATAGAATACTTGAATCAATTGGCATCATACCCAATGGTGATCTGTTTAATGTTGATTAGACAAATTTTGGTGATACGAAAGCTGAAGAAATTCATGATTTTACTCGCATGGACAAATTGCTGTGATTGATTCAGTAAAATTGGCACCGGAAGTTTATATGTGAACATTTTTGAATTTTATTTCGTATATTTTATATTTCAATTGTATGTATCAGTGAGAATGCTTTATTTGAATTATTTATTGTGCAACTACTTCTGCTCGTACTCTGATAAATTTTGCTCAGGTCTCAAATATCAAAAATTAGTTGCAGAAACTTTGATTTTCATCTAGTTTCATTACCCAAACGTGTTGGGAAATGGCAATTTCTCCACCTAGAGAAGTATTGAATATATGTTTTTTTTTTGTTTACCACTTTATATATTGTCTATTAAAAGATTATTATTTTTTCTATTGTATTATTTTTAATATTTTATAATGAGTATACTCCTGGTTATTTTATTGTGACAGAAAATTATTCCATACTAAATATTAGGAAGAACATTTGAAGATAATTTGTGGTGATTCTATATCTGCCTCACAAGAGAAAGATTGATTTTTGAACAAACTTTCAAATACTACTTATTATATGGACTTTGACATAAAGGTGAGATCGGGTAAGTTTTTCTCGAGTGAAACGTGAGCAATTTTTTTGTATGTATGCTTAGAAAGTTATATACATATCATTATTGGGATGTGACAACTAGAATTCATTACAATCATTTTTTTTAATCAATACTTTGGATTACTTTCCCATACTTTTGGGGCAATTGTGAAAAATATATAAACCCACACATTTTTTTCGATTTTCAATAATTCGAATATCTTTATTGGTGAAAAAGTTATGAACTTTCGAGTGGTCAAAGATGAAAATCAACAAAAATGTCTTGGAAATTAAAATTTCCTCTTCTGTTTTTGTCTATACGAGACGAGCCTTACTCGCTGAAGTTTCAGACAATTTGTATTCGCGGTTTTTGTGTAACAGTCGTTTGAGTGAATTGATGTTAGTGTTATGATGAAAATGGACAAAATCGAGTATCGAGCTGTCATTGAATATTTATTTTTGAAAGACAATACGCCTACGCAAATCAAAGAGTTGAATTCCGTGTATGGGGACTCTGCACTATTATTTACCACAGTTAAATTTTGGGCAGCTGAATTTGAACGTGACCGTGAGAGCTTGGGAGACGAACGTTCGGAACATCCAAAACTGCAACTATCGACGAGAACATCGCCAAAGTTCACCAAATGATGCTGGACGATCGCCGAATTAATAGTCCAGCAGCCACCGCCGGATTTTTCGAGTGATTAATAACAGGCTGAATCTCCGTGAGTAGGTTCGGTTCGACGAGACGCCCAAGTTTTCCCTCTGTGAAAATTCTCGTTAGAGGTAGCTAACGTAGTGCGCAGGTGTGAAAAAAGTGTTACCGTGGTATCGACAACTTCCAAGCGTAGGACTAGGAAAACGTGCCACTAAATTTGTAGGACTATGTGGCCATTTCATAATACAAGTATTTACTGAGCTGCATAAAAAAAAAACAGCTGGTAATTTATAATTTTTATGACCTCGTTTTTTCGACATATTCGGAGTGGAGGACGCTCCAGTCAAACCATCCATTTTGTAGGACAATTGATTTTCCGAGTGTATTATCCAATTATATCTCAATATGTGAATAAAAAACTCACTATTAGTCCGACAATTTCGACACCCCGCTGAATCGACATGTTTCACACCTGCGCACTACGTCAGCTACCTCTAACGAGAATTTTCACAGAGGGAAAACTTGGGCCTCTCGTCAAACCGAACCTACTCACGGAGATTCAGCTTGTTATTAATCACTCGAAAAATCAGGCGGTGGCTGCTGGACTATAAGGTGAGAGAGATAGCAGAGGATATGAGCATGTCAAAGGAACGTGTTTGTCACATATTGAATCAGCATTTGGGAATGAGAAAGCTGTCCGCGCGTTGGGTGCCGCGTCTGCTCACGTTGGACCAACAACGTGTTCGAATGAACATTTCCAAAGCTTTGTTGGGGCAGTTTAGGCGCAATAAATCCGAGTTTTGGCGCCGCTCAATTACTGTAGATGAAACTTGGATAGACCAGTAGACGCCGGAAACAAAAATACAGGCTGGGAAAGTGATGGCGACTGTTTTTTGGAACAGTCATGGTGTTATTTCAATTCATTATCTTCAAAAAGGAAAAAACATTACAGGAGCATATTACGCATCATTACTCGATTAGCTGAAGGCAGAACTTGCGGAAAAATGGCAACATTTGCAGAAAAAGAAAATCTTATTTCAAGACAACGCACCGTCTTACACCTCAGCGGTTGCCTTGGCGAAAATCCACGAATTACGGTTTGAACTGATTGACCATCCGCCTTACTCACCAGATCTAGCCCCAAGCGACTTTTTTTTGTTCCCTCAGCTAAATATTTGCAGAGAAAAACATAGAGTAGATTCAGAAGAGATTCAGTTACAATTGCTATAAAACGCCAATTCTCGATATAACTGGGTAAGCCAAATTGTCAACCTTTTTTCATTCATCGGCATTGAAGTACCATGGTCCCATAATATTACGTATAACTTTTTTGAAAACAAAAAAAAATGATCTCTTCATATATGAGTAAACTTCGTGAATCTGACAAACGTTTAGCTCTGAAGTCGAGTTTTTCAACTATTTACCCTTTTCTGACTTTTTGTAACTCAACATAGAGTTGCTAATAACTATTCTATCAAGTTCTCTTACAAAGGCTCAACTTATCGTTGGGATCCTAGAGATCTTTGCACTATTTGCAACACATACCAGAAGGAAACTTTGAGTCACCTTCTCTTGGAATGTCCGATATGGTCATTTCTGAGACATTTCTGAGACGAAATAATACTTACATTGAATAACCCCAATGTCAGATCTGATAAGCAACTTTACGAATATGGCGTATTTTATTAAATAGGTCGTTCATTTTTAATGAATAAAAAATGTCACAAAATTCTTCATTCGTATAGGTAAATGCGAGTCAAGTTGCTCAAACTATGTCATCTGTCAGGCGACTCATATGTTATAAAACTGTAATGTTTTTATAAACAATGAACATTCTGAAAAACGCCTAGTACTATTTGGACGGGTTACAAAGATGGAAGCATCGCTGGGAGAAGTGTGTTACAAGGAGATTCTGTTGAAAAATAAAAATGAAGGATAAAAAAAATGTCTTCTATCTTCTTTAGGTCGGAAACTTTTCAGACCATCCTGGTAATTGGTTCAGAAAGAACTTCAATTATGTCTTGGTCCACCAGAACATCTGGTTCTTCCATTTCTGGCCATGAGAATATATTTTTTCAGTATTTCAGAATTATTCTGCTCATTATTTGATCGGTGAATGCTCATCATACCTCTTTCTATTTTTCCTACTGCGTTGTCGAAGTCCGTTTGAGAATAATTCGAGGCCCTTTGGGTTTTTCTGAGATAATTTCGATCAATTTTGGAGTGAGTTCACACTTACCCCAAACAATGCAGTCACACCAACCCCAGAATGCATTTTTATGGGGTTAAGTGTGATCATTGCCATAAAATTGCTTTGAATGATATACTCACTGAATATAAAAAATCCAAACTAAACTATGTACCGAAACAAATCCTCACCCTAGCAGGTTTTGATTCGTACAAATAAAATTTTCTCAAAAAAAACCCAACCGAACTTCACTGTTTATTCGAATTTGGACCTTTTGTTTGTTTGTTTGTTATAAGATGAAACTGTGTGTTATTTACCATTTTCATAAAGCCTTTTCGACTTTGACATTTACAAAAATCAATAACATTATTAAAATCGTAGATTTCTTGGCGTTGAAAGAACTTCAACTTATAATATTGTGTTCGTCTTTTGACAACTAGATGGCGAAACACGAGGTTAAATTTGCTCATTATTTTACAAATATCAACCAGTAACAAAGTTTCAATAATTGTGAGTTGCCTACCGATTATTTTCAAGAAGGAATTTGAATCTGCATTCATTTCGAGCGTTGTACAAAAAAAAAAGTTCGAATCCTCACACATACAAAAACTCTTGAACTTTTTTTGACTAGTGTTCTTTATCGCTGATTTACGGCCTTTTCCCCGTGAGCTTTGAACAGAGTAACACCTATTGAAAATTAGATTGTCATAATTATTGCGTTATAAAGTTTGAGCCATTCGGCAAAAGGGATAAACTGATCGTTATCAGTCAACTACTCGATGCAGGTCATTTTTTGTAGGTAAGTTGCATTAACTGTATGAATTTGAACATTTAAACTTGCTTTTGCTTTTATGCATGTAATTTTTTTTGCTCTTGGCTATTTCGTCATATGTACCCAGTTGTTGAAATGAAGTCAAACTACTTTTCTTTCTTCATAAAATATTTATATTGATGTATGATATTGATTTATAATTAATTGTTTGCCTTCTGTGCATGTATGAATTGTTAAATTATTAACCATGTCATTCAAAATTTTGATATTAACATTCTCCACATTTTTTGTAGCGTATAACTAGAGCAATCAAATATACGAGATTTTTCAACGCCACCTCTTGGATTTTATTAACCAGCCAACCCACACCCACTTCTCGTTGAGCCTACATCTGGTTCAGCACATCTTGGCGCCCAACGTGGGGCTGGTAATCCAAAATCATCAGTAATGGAGGGAACCAATGGAACTCCGGAGAAAAACAATGAAACTCCATATAACTTCCGAGCAAGAAGATCGATAAACTATGCACACATGCACACTGGTGGAAATGGATCAAGTGAAGAAGACGATCAAGGTAACATGTTCCATATTCCTATTGAAAATCGCACCAGTAATCCAATCAATCTGGGGGGTGCTGGTGCTGTCCCCAAAGTCAGTATTCCAAGTGTCATCATCTCAAATCATCCAAATATTGGTAGGACGATTACCACCACTGGGACAACCATGAATCCCGGTATATTCAGTCAGGGGGCGAATGCCAGTTTGGGACCACCAAGTTTGTCTTTTCCTCCACTCAATGTACCACCTGTCAATAACATTGTTAGTAATTCAGCATTATCTCAAGAAGAACTTACCAGAATTATCACTCAAGTAGTAGCAACAGTAATGCAACAATTACCAAATACAAACAATGTCGGTTCTCACAACATCAATAGTCAAAACATTCTCAGACCAGGTATTAGTGACTTCTCATTATCAGACCTACAAAAAATCATACCTACTTTTGATGATGATACTAACGTGCAACCGCTTGATTTTCTTGAAATCCTCGAAAAAAGTATTGATGTGCATAATGTTTCATTCAACAAAATTAAAATAATTTTGAACAGTTCATTTAAAAACTCTGCAAAGCTCTGGTGGGATGCATTTTCAAATACATGCCATACTTATCAAGAATTCAAACGATCTTTTCTTGAACATTTTTGGAATACTAGAAAACAAAATAAAATTAAACTCAGATTAGAAAGCGCCATATATACAGGGGGTTCATTTGTTGACCACTTCAACTATTGGGTAGCTACAGCAAAAAATTTACAACCTCCTTACAGTCAGGCTGAATTGATAGATATTATAGCGCCACATTTTCCACCAAATGTTGCTGGCGCTATGATTGGAATAACTACTTTTTCTAATGCTGTTTCAAGGTTAAGACACGCTGATGAGTATTTCAAAAACAATAAAAGGTCAAGGCAAAATGAAAATAAGGATACAAATCCAAATAAATATCAAAATAAACAGTTTAGTTCCAATAGAGTTGGTAATGAGCAAGATAAAAAACAATTTCAACTTGAAAACAGAATAAAATCTAATATATGTAACTTGGAGATAGAAGAAAGTGTGGTTTCGGAAAACGAAACGGACTCCCATTTTTGAGCCCTGAGGTGGGAGCAATTCTTGACAGGGCTGCAAAAATCCCAAATAATAATCCATCTGATGAATTATTAGAAGAATGCAAATTTGATCATTCACTTTCTGAAAACCGTTCTCCAGTAATTATTTTGAAATTATATGGCTATAAAATTCCTGCTCTTGTTGATACTGGGAGTTCAGTTTCTGCTTTTTCAGAAGACACATGGACACAATTAGCTTCCTTTCATAGCATCATTCCTCATTTCACTTGTTCAGGTGTGCGAGTTATTGGAGCATTCAAGTCCAAGCTGAAAAAAGTATCTCTTCAGTCTCTGATTTCTTTTCAACTTGAAAATGAAGAATTTTCACACGAGTTTTTAATAATAAATAGTTTGACATATCCAATTCTGATCGGTTGTGACTTTTTACGAAGTTATAATGCTAGGGTTGATCTCGGCAGTAAACATTTAATACTTGAAGTTAATAAAAAAATTATAATAGTTCCAGAAACTGATTATTATCATGGTATAACTAACCAAGATTCATTAGAAATATGTGCCATTGTTAACAAATGTGTCTTACATGAGCCAGGTATACAAGGTGAGGATAAAACTATGAAATTTAGCAATGTTGTTTCTAACCTAACTATTTCTGAAAAACACAAGGTTGATTTTGGTAATCTATTAAATGTGTCTGCCTCCATCTTTTCAAATATTCCGGGTCGAACTGCTGAATATACTCACTGCATAAAGTTGAAAAATCCAGCTGAATTTTATGCAAAGCCCTACCCGATACCAGTTGCACATCGGGAAGCAGTCAACAATGCTATCCGAGAAATGGAATCGTGGGGAGTCATCAAAAGATGTTCTCCAAAGTACATTTCTCCTCTGATGACAACTGTTAAAAAGGATAACACTGTGAGGGTGTGCCTTGATGCTCGAAAGCTCAATGCAGTAATGGAACCTGATCACGAGTTACCTCAACCAATCAGTGAGATCATTAAACTCATGGCTGGAAAAAGGGTGATGAGCACACTTGATTTCACTCATGGGTTTTGGCAAATTCCAGTGAGGGAGGAAGATCAAGATTTCTTGGGTTTTATGGTGGGAACTAAGACCTACAAGTTTTGCGTTCTTCCATTTGGACTGTCAACAGCTTCTAGTTCATTCACTCGGTGCATCAATATGGTTTTAGGGGCAGAGTTTCGAAATTTTGTTGTGGCATATATTGATGATATATTGGTGATGAGCAGCACTGTGGAAGAACATCTATACCATTTAGATCTGGTGTTTCAACGACTCCACAAAGCAGGGTTTACACTGAAAATCGAAAAATGCAAATTTTTTCAGGAGGAGATTTCATATTTAGGTTATGTGCTGAGTGCGGAGGGTGTGAGACCAGACAAGCAGCGGATTCAGGCGTTAACAGATTATATGAAACCCAGAAATAAAAAGGAATTGCAAAAGTTTTTAGGTTTTTGTCAATATGATAGGATTTTTGTTCCAAGATTTTCTGATCTGATTGCACCTCTCACTCTCTTGTTGAAGAAAAAGATTCCTTGGAAATGGGACCAGGCCCAAGAAGCAGCATTCCAAAACATAAAATTGGAATTACAAAAAGAAGTTCTACTTTACCATCCTGAATGGAAACATGAATGGCATGTCCAGACCGATGCCAGCAGTACTGGTATTGCAGGAGTCTTGTTTCAGGTAGTAAATGGTACCCGTCACGTCGTAGCCTATGGTTCTAGGTTACTATTGGACAGAGAACGAAGATACAGCGCATTTGAGCTGGAGGTTCTGGCAGCACTCTGGTGTATGCAAAGGTGGCGGATCTACTTGTTAGGCAACAGGTTCATTTTGCATACTGATTGTAGTGCAATGAAATATATTAATACATGTAGGTTATTATCACCCCGAGTAACCAGATGGGCCCTTGTTCTACAGGAGTTCTCTTTTGAGGTGAAAGCAGTTCCAGGCCGAGAAAACATCGAGGCAGATACCTTATCCAGATATGCATGCACAAGATTTCCAGTTCCCAGCGATAAAACTTTTCAAATTTTCAGCTTTCTTAAGTTTCCGGATCCATTCAAGGCGCTTCTTCTGAACATTGCTGAACATCAGAGGGAAGATCAGAAACTGAGTGACATAATGTCCCAGATTGAAATTGATCCTGATCTGAAAGGAAAATTTTTTGTCTACAAAAATATCTTATATAAACGTGGATCTGATGACAGTACTTACATGTTGTGTGTTCCAAAGCAATTGGTAAATAATTTCATTGAGGCATACCATCACACTATAGGACACTTTGGGGTGTACAAGACTTGGGTAGCTATGCGTTCAGAATTGTGGTGGACAAATATGCACCGTGACATCAAGAGAATAGTTTTGAAGTGTGACATTTGTCAACGTGCAAAATCCTCTTCAATGCCCAAACCACCTCAAATGCAAGTCGTACCTAGGGATAAGAATGATATAGTAGCAACTGACATATATGGTCCACTCATACCTAGTAGGGGCGGTGTACGTTACTTGCTAGTGTTATATAACTTGTTCACCAAACATGTTGCACTGTACTCTCTCAAAAGGGCCACCTCTAGAGCCATTCTGAATAGAGTACTTCGTGATTACATTCCGAAATATGGTCCCATTCAGCGTATACTTCACGACAATGGTACACAGTATACATCCAAACTCTGGAAGAATTCTATGGAAGAGATCGGAGTTAAGCTGGTGTACAGTTCAGTCCGACATCCATGTGCCAATCCATCAGAGCGTGTGATGAAGGAACTGGGTAGGCTATTTCGGACATATTGCAGCGAGAAACACTCAAAGTGGGCTCTTGAAGTTCCTCGGTTTGCTGAGTACTTAAACTCAATCGTCCATGAATCAACAGGTTATACACCAAATGAATTGCAGCTGGGAGCCGACCCAACTCACCTTTTACCTGATCACTTGTCCCTACCAAGTGATGTTGTTCCAGACATGCACAGGAAGATTAAACTGGTGTTGGCTGAGGCAACACTCCGAGGCAAAGCTGCTCGAAGGGCTGTAAGGAATCCAGGACGCACCTTCATTGATTTCAATCCTGGTGATCTGGTTTTGTTACGCGCAAACAATATGTCCTCCTCTATAAAGGAAGAAACCAAAAAATTTTTGCTACTTTTTGAAGGCCCTTATAGGGTGAAGAAAAAGATAAGTGATGCTACCTACGTCTTACAGCATACGGAAGATGATAGGGAAAGAGGTACTTTTCACGCGTCACACCTCAAACATTATCAGAAAGCATAAGCTCACGTTCTGCTACGTCAAACCTTCACTCATGCTTTGGGGGCGAAGTTGTACCGAAACAAATCCTCACCCTAGCAGGTTTTGATTCGTACAAATAAAATTTTCTCAAAAAAAACCCAACCGAACTTCACTGTTTATTCGAATTTGGACCTTTTGTTTGTTTGTTTGTTATAAGATGAAACTGTGTGTTATTTACCATTTTCATAAAGCCTTTTCGACTTTGACATTTACAAAAATCAATAACATTATTAAAATCGTAGATTTCTTGGCGTTGAAAGAACTTCAACTTATAATATTGTGTTCGTCTTTTGACAACTAGATGGCGAAACACGAGGTTAAATTTGCTCATTATTTTACAAATATCAACCAGTAACAAAGTTTCAATAATTGTGAGTTGCCTACCGATTATTTTCAAGAAGGAATTTGAATCTGCATTCATTTCGAGCGTTGTACAAAAAAAAAGTTCGAATCCTCACACATACAAAAACTCTTGAACTTTTTTTGACTAGTGTTCTTTATCGCTGATTTACGGCCTTTTCCCCGTGAGCTTTGAACAGAGTAACACCTATTGAAAATTAGATTGTCATAATTATTGCGTTATAAAGTTTGAGCCATTCGGCAAAAGGGATAAACTGATCGTTATCAGTCAACTACTCGATGCAGGTCATTTTTTGTAGGTAAGTTGCATTAACTGTATGAATTTGAACATTTAAACTTGCTTTTGCTTTTATGCATGTAATTTTTTTTGCTCTTGGCTATTTCGTCATATGTACCCAGTTGTTGAAATGAAGCCAAACTACTTTTCTTTCTTCATAAAATATTTATATTGATGTATGATATTGATTTATAATTAATTGTTTGCCTTCTGTGCATGTATGAATTGTTAAATTATTAACCATGTCATTCAAAATTTTGATATTAACATTCTCCACATTTTTTGTAGCGTATAACTAGAGCAATCAAATATACGAGATTTTTCAACGCCACCTCTTGGATTTTATTAACCAGCCAACCCTCACCCACTTCTCGTTGAGCCTACATCTGGTTCAGCACAACTATAGAATCCAAATAAAAGATTTGTACATGTCTATGCCAGATAGCCCTGAAATTGGTTCATTGGCAGCTCATTAAATGCAATTGTTCACAATTCACACTTACCCGAGCTGACTATAATAAGAATTGATTTTAGTGGCAACACACATCAATTTTCCTAAAGAAGCCTTGTTTCAAGAACATGCTGAACTTATTTTGTGCAGTGCTTTCGAATATTGTCTTCATGATAAATTTTCTTCATTCCAGTGGTTGATATGAATCGCGGAAGATTGATTGAATTATTGAAAGGTGATGCTGACAGTACCTTCAATAATCTGAGATAACATCCATTCATCTGTTTGTCATTTTTGACGTTATTTCTTGCAAAAACTACATGTGGTATTTGAAGAAGCCTCTTTCATCAATACAAATGGCTTGTTATTTAAATCCATAAAATGAAAGTTATGAATTGGCCAATCAGATGAAATAAACAAAAATTCGCCCAGAAACTTTCTGTACCAAGTAAGAATGTTATGGAGCGCTTTTCATTTCACAACAGACATCAATATCGGAGAGAGCTGAGGGCTGACATTCATCGACAGTTGAGAGTGTTTCAACCTTTCCTAGAATAACTAAGTTTGCCGTTTCAGTGTAGTAATCATATGGTGTGTTATTCAAGATAACACCGATATATTGTCCTACAACATGAAAACAATTTTTTTCAGAAAATGTTTGTGCTCTGTAATCATGTTACAAGGTACGGTGCAGAGTTGGACAAATTCACTACTTTCGTGAATATAATCAACAAGTTACAAAATTCCCTCGAAAAAATGAATTGAATTCATGAATTGAAAGATCGTCAGAAAAAAGTAATTTGAGGCCATAAGCTAGCTTGTTATTCGTTAACAAAATCAATTCATAATTGTTTTTTTAAACGAAACATCATCCTTGCCAGAAGTTGAAAAATATATGTGTAAATTTGCTACATTTTTTTGTGGAAACAAAATATAATAAAATTATTGTCGTCTTTAAATAATCCCAGATTACTCGGTTTTGTTTTTTTGAGAGAAATGGTGATATATATGGACAATAACTTGACTTCTTTGTAACTGATAAAAAGTGTCGATTGATCCCAAATCATCGATCTTCTCCTTGGCATATCCATCAGAGTTGGTTGATTGGGTCTACTTCTCAGGTGTTGACACATGGGTAGAATTTGTGATTTATCTTCGAGCATCACGCGCTTTTTCACTTTTTTTCCATAACAGCATTGTCGTTGCCATTGCAAATAGTGGATACCTAATGAACTTTACTGAAGAAAGTCTTGTGTGGAATTATTATGAGTGCGAGATGTTTTGTTGATCTCTGTCAGAGTATCCCGATCAACCGAACTTCTTACGATTCAACCAAGCAACCAAACGAAAACATTGACTTCGACTACCTATTCTTCGTTTGAGTTACTGGTAGATACAGTGATTTGCATTTGCTCGATATATCGATAATACGAAAATATATAAAAAAAAAGTTTTAAATGAAAGTTTTATGACACCAGGAAGGCCATATTTAAAAAACGATTTCAAATGTAGAGCAGAGTACCTATTTTATTTTTCTGTAAGAGTGCAGATAATATCAATTTGGTGGTACGGTAATTGATCTCTACAATAAAGTTTCAATTTTCACACCAAACTCTTTGTTTATTGGATCTGAAATGTTGAACATGTATGTATTTATTCCCTTACAATTTTTGATAACATATAACATTCTGATATTCCTGCAGAGGCAATTTCATGTAAAATGCGAAGATAGAGGGAGTTCCGTTAGAAAAAAAATCACAAAAATAGTGAAGTTGACGAAAATGAAATAACATTTGGATCCCCCTGTATGAATGTGAATGTTTCTCAGACTTTTGGTGATCTCTGAGTATCACCGAATCGAATAACTATCAGTCCTTCGATAAAAAAACTCAATAACGTTTTCGAATTTTACAGAAAAATTCATAACTTGGCAAAGGCGTATTGTGGCGGTAATGAAATTCAGACACAATGGTTCTTCCATTCAATACAATTATATAATTATCTCTCATAGGAAAATGCAACACCCTTTACATTCAAAACGAATTTTGAAATGTGGCCTTCCTGGTGTCATATTATTTCCATTGGAAACTTTTTTATATCTTTCGAAATATGGAGCAAATGGGCATTATTGGAACACCGTGTATGATGTTCCTGTCTCAATTCCATTGCGATACCCAATTACCACTCACAGTTCCATAAAAAAATTGGTTTTTGGTTTTCATTTTATCACCTCTTCAGCTGTGAGGAACTTCACTTACCGTTTTGCTTTCATTAATTTTTTTTTCGAATGCACTGCCATAATTATGGGTATATCTATCATAACCTCATTTCGAATAAAGTTCTCAGTTGAACTTGATTCTCAAAATTGAATCGAGAGAGGCTGGAGACTTTTTATGACCGCTCTATACATTTTTAAACTGATTCGGTACAATTTTATGATTGATATTACGAAGTTAATTGCGGCGGAATATTTGTTACCAAAGTTTCGCCAATAAAACGACTTATTATCATTATTATTAATAGATATAATTGGAATCCAGCCATTTATATTTTGTCAAATCCAGGAAGTTTGAATGTTCACAGCTCTACTTACCATTGTCAGTGCTTCATTCTATAGGGGAAGGATATCGAAAACATCATATAAATAAAATATTATTAGTAGGTACTGAATTATAAATTATATTATTGTAGTTTAGAATAACAGATCCAATTTCATTATATTCTGTTAAATTTGCTATCTTCGCAACTTTCTCGATCCAGATTTTTTTAGACTTGATGGTTTACTACTTGGGAAGACCAACCAATATACTGGGTGCACGAAATTCCCAATCTTGTATAAACAACGCAATACAAATTGTATGGGCCGAGGAAGAGGCATCAATTGGAGAACAAGCATGCCATCCATAAAAATTGCAATAAGATCTTTTCTATTCATGTCACCAGGTATCTTAGTTATGAGACTAAGTTCATCGAATAATGACGCCCTCTCTGAAAAAAAAAACATGAGGAATTATATGTTTTTATCTACACCCGTAATAAAATAATACACTTATACGCCCACAATCTGTTTCATAATGAGATCTATTGTGAAACGGATTGGAAATCTGTATCGTGATGAAAAATCTGTATCATAATGAGCTTATTATGTTACAGATTTTTCATTACGATATAGATACAGATCATAATGAGCTCATTATGATAGCGGTTCCATATTTTCAATCAACTGGAAATTCAGTTCAGTGACGGAAGGCCACACGGTTCAGAATGAAATCAGCATTTCCAATACAATATTGAATTGTATTGAGACTAGCAATAATGAAATAAATATTAATATTGCTTCCACTTCCAGATCAGTAGGACTCACAAAACAAAGATAATATTTCAGTTCATAGATTCTCTGAGTTTTTTTAAATCTCCCACACATTGCTAAGTACTTCTAAGTACTGTATGAACTTCATTATATTGTGGTGGATGAATATTTGTTCCGTAGTTATCTGGGCTTTTAACCTAACACAATCTGAAAAAATAAGAATTGATATTGGAATCTGTACAGGTGGTTTAATTTGAGCAAATTTGAAAAAACTGCAATGAAATCTTCAAGATATGTTGGAAGTATAAAAATACTTCTAGCTGATAAGTAATCATGGACACAAGATGAATATGGAAACGAAATGATAACGTAACGAATCTGGAGCAACTCCTGACTAGGAAAATCGTGCCCTGACAGACCGTTGGACTGACGGGGACGGACAGCGATAATAAAAAAATTAAGCGACAGGTTTTGTGATTGTAGAAAGAAATAATGGTTGAAAAATAGATCTGAAGAATCAAAACTTGTGGAATTTGCCACAAATGGTGTCAGAAGTGGGATTTGTAATATGAATGAGTGAGCGCTTGGTGGATCTTCGTATTGCGGGGAAAGAGACAATATGTTTTCGAAGAAAGTGCGCCTAGTGGACTTGAAAGTCGCCGAATTGAAGAAAGAATTGGGGAAGAAGGCACTAGATTGTTCTGGAAAGAAATCAGTACTTCAGAAAATCAGAAAACACTATGGGATAGCTTAGGAGATGATCGTGATACATATATATTTATTCGAAGTTTCTAGGGGTGATCTAAGTTCAAACTCGACGAGAATACCAAAGCGCTGAAAGATGAATCTCAACAAAATTCGAAGTGCCTGGAAGACAAGCTTCTGGAAAACTCGAAGAATTTGGAAAAAAACTTCTGGAAAATTCGGTGAGTTTAAAAGAAGAACTTCAACAAAACTCGAAGTGCTTTAGAGAAAAGCTTCTAGGAAATGCAGAAGGCTTCAAAAAAGAACTGTGTTGTGTGGCGAGTCTACTCGGAAGAAGAATAGGAACCATCGAGACAGAGATAGACAAAATCAGGAAGGAAATGAACGCAGAAGTAGAGGAAATCAAGGAGGAGATCACAGGCAGAAATCGGCAAGATGAAAGAAACAATTAGCAAGTTGCAAAACCAAATCGTTAATTCTACCTACACCACAGGAACTGTTACCGAAAACTCTATTCCAGAACTGAGTTAGAACATGAAAGAACTTTAAAAGGCAATGAAATATGTCAAAGTTAGTTCTGAACCAGGAAAGCTCTCCATGAAAACACCCCAGTTCGACGGCAAAACTCCTTGGGCAAATCACCGACAAAATTCGGAGCTGCCGCAGAGCGAACGAATGGAATGCAGTGGAAAAAGTGATAGTATTAACACTGGCGTTGCGTGGAGAAGCAAAGAATATTTTACAAACCCTCTCGGCCACCTAGAACACGTATACCATTCACAGCTGGTTCGTCTGGCATATCCAGCTACATCGTAAAGTGTAACGGAGCGGTTAGCAGCCCAAGCATTCTTGGACGGACTTCGCGAACAAGAAACGAGGTAGGCATTGACACTGGATCATCCGAAACATCTCGTGGATGCACTGGCTAGCGCTCTGGAGTTTGAGGTTGCAAAACAATCCTGCAAGAGCAAAGTTCGAACTATCGAGGAAGATGGATTGGTGCCTGCTGATATTGAGGCTACCATTAGAAAGGTAAGGAAAAAAGTGTTGCCTGAGAGACGACGAACGAGATGCTGGAAGTGTGGGAAAATCCCCCGTTAAAAACGCATATGTTTGCTATTCTCCAAAGACAAGACAAAGGTGTTTTCGTAGACGGGCTCATCAACAACGAGCCTTGCACCATGCTGCTAGTTACAGGTGCGACGAGAACCATTCTTGGGCCGACCTTTGCCAAAACACCGGCAAGAATAATTGAACCGTCGAGTTGCGAGCCACGCACCGAAACAGGGAAGCCAGCCACCATATTTGGAGAACTACCAATTGAATTGATGTTGGGCAGCACTAAATTGAACCATCGAGAATTGGTGACGGACATTCAGAAGGAAGCGGCTAGTTGTAGAACTACAGCTGAAGATGACAACTGGGGTGACACTTAGATCCAGGAAGACCAAGAGAAGGACCCAGATCTTATTGCTCTAGTCATCGGGTGGAAGAAACGTAATCAGTCAATTCCGTTGCGTTCTCGAAAAAAATTGAATTATCTATTGCATGTATTGATAGAGCACCTGCAGGTAATGTAAGTGTATTTTTAAACAAGTTGGAATATTTTCTATCAAAAATTCCACTTCGCTCACAGATAATTTTAGCTGGAGACTTCAATATCAATTTTGATGACAAATATTCAATAACGACTCAGAGATTGATGAATATATTCGACTTCTTCAATTTATCGAATCATGTAAGCTTATCAACCCGCATATCTCAGTACTCATCAACAATGATTGATTATCTATGTACAAATTTTGACCAGTCAGCTGTTCCTTGTCAAGTTATCCCATGAAGCTTCATACTGTAATATCAAGACACAAGTTCGAAATTGTAAGAAGAGATCTCATTTTGGCAGGTTTACAGCACAAAAAATTATAGTAGGTGTAGTCACTTATGCTCGAAAACAAATTGGATTAATACCTTGCAGGAAGACGAAATCTTCAAGTGTTTCTACGATGCAATCAAAGAAAATTTCGAGGACGCTTTCCCAAAACAAAAATCAATGAGAAAAAACAATAACCATGGTTAACAAAGGTGTAAAAATATCTTCAAAAAATTTGAGATCACTACATTACATCCGTAAATTCTTTAATGACGTTCACTTGCATGACTTGTTCAATAAATACAAAAGCATTTATAGAAAAGTAATTAGAAACGCAAAAAACATTTACTACAATGGAAGAATAAAAAAAGCTGACAATAAATCGAGAGAAACTTGAAAAATAGTTAAAGAACTTAGAGGAAATGCTGCAAACAGAAAACTAACAGATGTCTCTCTAGAATCAGATAATCTCAATGATCACTACTGTTCTATTGCTCATAAACTTACTAGTAATATAACTCCTTCTACTGATCCACTAACATATCTCAGCAATACATATATACAAAACACCTTTTCCATACCCGATATATATCTGAATGAACTTAAGGAGGTTATACGAAACATAAAAAATAAAAAAATATATATATTTCTATAAAAATGTTTGAAGTTCTTCCTGATTGTGCATTAGATATCTATGCAAAATTAATTGATAATTCATTTGCTAAGGGAGAGTTTCCACAACTTCTCAAAACATCTGTTGTAGTTCCACTTCGCAAGGGCAGTTTCCCTGATGATCCAGCCAACTTCCGACCAATTTCTCCAATTCCCATCTGGGAGTAATGACCTTTCAGAAAGTGAGACAACGGTTTTACTGGGTCAATTGTCATGCCGACGTGAAGGATTGGTGCAGAAAGTAGGCTGTATGTGTTGCCAGTAATGGACCTCCTTATGCTGGGAATCACGACCAAGCTCGCACCCTCAGACCACCAGAGAATGGAATAACGTTCCAGAAGTTCATGTCTTTATACTCGAATGGAAAGAAACGTACACGGGGTAACTCAAGAAGAGCCACGAGGCCTTTTCAAGATTCCAGTTGATTACGCACTAGCTCACTGTGGCAGAGGATCTCCAAATGTCCAGGGGTTTCGCTGTGGTATTCAACGATAAATTTGGTCAGCTCCAAACTTTACGAGAAAAGTATCCAGTAGTCAGCTACAGTTGAAAAAGGACCAGAAAAACAATTTTCACTTGGTGACCAAAAAGCATTCGAGATAAACCGTCCTATGAAGATGTTTGAAGAAGTCTTACCAGACTGAGGGATACGATGCTCGACCAGAATCTTGTGGACTTGGCAATTCCAAAATTAGGCGGTGGACTTGACAGGCTGGATTGGAGAGTTGTGAGAAGCATGTTGGAAACGATATTCAGATCCAGCGTTATTGAGATTTTGGTGAGCGGTAACCACTTTTTACGTACGATAATGAAGACTGTGGAGTGTTACTTTCATCGGAGTTCACAGTGCAGATATGGAGAGTCCTGCAGGTACCGACACACTCCAAGGATGACATTTCGAGGCGAAACGTCTTTATGAAGGGGGCAATCTAACGAACCTGGAGCCGCTCCTGACCAGGAACATCGTACCCTGACAGATCGTTGGACTGACAGGAGGACGGACAGCAATAATATGTAAACTAATGGTCAGGTTTTGTAATTGTAGAGAAATGATGGTTGATAAATAGATCAGAAGAATCAAAACTTGTGGAGTTTGTCACAATACAATTGATAAATACCACATATGAGATACAGTGGACCTTAAACTTAGAAAAGACTCAACAAAATCCATTGAACAGAAAATATACAGAACATTACTGAAATACAAAGACACTCTTTCGAAAACAGAACGCACATAACTCATTAATCATTATAGTAAACCACTCCATTTTTATGGCTTACCAATAATACACAAACCAAATCATCCTCTGAGACCCATCGTAAGTTTCACTGAATCTCCATGCCAAAACTAGCCAGGTACATACTACAAATTTTAAAAACTCTATCAGGTGATGGTAATAGTTTCATAAAGAATACTCCACATCTAATTGGAAAGTTAGATCAATTTGAAATACAAGCTGAAGACATGTTGGTGAGTTTCGATGTAGAAAGTCTGTTCACCAACGTTCCTTTGAACAAAACATTAGAAATTGTCGAATCAAAATTAGAGAATGATGGAACACTAATCAATCGAACAAAATTGAATGTGATGCGGTCATGGATATCCCAAAATATGTACAGATAAACCGTATTTTCAATTCAAAAATGATTTTTATCAACAAGAATTTGGTATGGCTATGGGTTCACCACTTTCTCCGATTCTTAAAAAATATTCATATGGAGTATTTTGATGATTCTCTCATAGAAAGTTATCCAAATGTTCACAAGGTATGCTGGAGATATGTTGATGTTTTTGCTACATTAACAAACAAGAACAAACAATAAAGTTCACATTAGGAACAGAAGATTACAATGAACTTCCATTTTGAGATGTAATGATGAAAAAATCGTCACGTCATGTAGACACAAGTGTATATCAAAATAAAAAACATACCAACAGATATCTGATAACTCTTCTCATATGGCTTGACGGGCACTGAATTACATAGGAGCCATTTTTTCTTGCCTAATTTGTATACAAAGCACACGAAAGTTGATATTCTAAAGAAAATCTCATACAATGAAGGTAAAGAATAAGGAGGGTAGTTCGTAATGAATTTCACTCATGAAGATAGGATTTCATTTTCAAGCCCAGCACATGTTAAACCATCTCTTGAACTCCTCATTGGGCTTATGGATGAATTACGGAACTCTCACTAATGCAAATTGAAGATGAAAATCGTTTATTCATCCCTATTCTCTTCACAAATCTAAGATTTGTAAACCTATATAGGGTGCCCCGATAGGGCGTATTTGCTCGATATATCGATAATGCGTAATTATACAAAAAACAGTTTCAGAAAAAAGTCACATGATATCACAATGGACAAATTATGTGATGAGGTGGCTCAGAGAACACCAAAGTAGCATGTGTTGAAGTTCATGTGATTTTCTCAAATGAAACATCTTGTATGTCAGTCTGTCTTTGCATTCTGAATGAAATTATCCATCCAAAGATTCAACATCTTATAGGTTACTCTTGGGAGTTCTTTCGTAATTTCCCTTTTGCAAAATATTTACCGAAACAAATCACACTCATAATACGTACATTTTCAAAACGTTTTTCACCTTTTTTGTGAAAAAAAGGTTTACATAACGTAACACCTTTTCTCTACTACTGAAGAACTGATACTCATACATTCTCAATTTGGACGTCTTAAATTAATGATTCGATTCAGAATACAATTATGCCTAGAGGTACGTAACGGTAAATTAATCAATTTCGAAAAATAATTAACCTTCAAAAATAATCAATTAATTATAAGTTACCTCTGCAGGAAAAAATATCAATTCACCAGTAAAAAAAATTTGTATTTTTTGACATTTGTTGATGGTTTGAAATATTTGTTAGTTTATCATGAATTATACGAAAGAAGAGTTAATTGGAATGGTGTATGCAATGTGCAGGTGAAAAAAATTGTTTGTTGGCTTCCAGCATGTATGCCGTAAAATATCCTGACAGGGTTTTGTCGGTGGTGGGTTGACTGCCGTTTTAAGAAGATATACCAACGAGAAAGGATTCACAAAACTTTATTTGGCACGCTTCAAAGTGTCTGATTTCCGAGAAAAGTTTCGATATACTCTAAAATAATATGCACTAATATGTTCTAACAAACCATAAGTTTTTTTGCAGTTTCAAACGAAAGGGAAGCCCTGTAATGTTCAAAGAACACCGCGAGACTCAAAGGGCAGGAGATACGAATTACCATTCACTGTCTTTCAATAAATGTTCCCTCAAATTACAAGTTATATTTATACAGGTCTCGCAGGTTTATTTAAGAATTAATAACGAAATGTGATTTGCATCTGAGATAATCAGCAAATGGCAAGTCAATCAGAACCACGAAATATCATGGGAAATGAATAGATTTATCTCGTTTCGTTAGTTCCTACAGAAAGTAATAGTCCGGGAGGTAGTGTCACTTTTATTCAAGTCATTTTATGCACAATGCAATTCACTCATTAAAGTTGTTTCCATATACCTGAATACTAAACCGACCGTCAGACTCTTCAGTAGCGGTGGGTAAAGTCGGAGGAAGCTGCTGAAGATATCCAGTTATTTAAAAAAAAAGTGATTTTATGCACTCCATAATTTTCACAGTTCATTATTCTCAAGGTATATTGAACTAATAAAGTCGTCAGACCCTGATCTGCGGGTGGATTGTTCGTCAGTCACGCGTAGTAACGTATCCTGAATTTTGAAAAAAAAAGTAATAGTATGCAGTCTGAAACTTTTTAAGTTGACAGTTTATAGCATAAAAAGTACGAATTTAATCGTCAGACGTCATGGAAATAGTGGAAAACCCGTCAGTCGAGCAATCGAAGTGGATCTCAGCTGTCGGAAAAATCGGCGCGCGACATCTTTTGCGGTCCAACTGACGGACTTTCCACCACGTTCATGTCGTCTGACGATTATATTTATTTTTTATACTCAAAAAACTATCTCTGAAAAAAAAATTCGGGATGCATAAAATGACTTTGATAAGATAAATGAAAGATAATAGATTTATCATTAAAGATTGAAAATGATTATCAATATTATGAAAATGATTGTAAATTTCAATAGGTTTCGTGAGCAATAATTTATTTTTTTAATAAAACATGAATGGAATTGTATATAAAAAGTAATGAAAATGTGGAAAATTATTATTCTGATTCTTCATATTCGCTATCAGAATCACTCGCGCCCAGTGAACTCTCATTGCTGCTGTCTTCCAACCCGCTTTCATCGCAATCTTCATCTTCATCGTCGTCCTGCGATTTTGTTTCGTCTAAATGATCTGAAAAAATGTATTATTATGAAGTGGAGGTTGAAGATTAACAATTCAATGTCAGAGAAAAGTATGATAAATACCTATAATATTATCGTTTCCATCTTCGATTGAGTTCGTCATGCTATTTATCGAAGGCCATTGATCTCCTTCGAACCATTTGAAAACGTATCTGTTATTCTCCTCTTTCCATCCATAATCAGTTGGAGTTGAATGAGTTGGTGTTTGTTGAGATGCGTGAGTCCACAATTGAGCGATATAACTGCTCCTCAATAATTGTTGTTGCAATTCTGAATGACACGGTGGAAGAGTTGAGCCCTCGAATGTTTTATTAACTTTTAAAATATCTTCATTTTTATTAACCTTGTATGTTTTCATGAATGCTGCTACGTGAGATAAATTTACAGTATTTATATTATTGAAACCATACATCGGCAAACAAATTCTTCCAATACTGCAAAATTGTCATGGGAGTTTGGGTGCAACTCTTGAGATAATTGAATGAAAGCTTGTATATAACGGTTTGATTTCTTTAGTGAATCGAACGTTCTTCTCTTTCCTCTTCTGAAAAACGCAGGAAAAAGTATATTAAACCATACATTATATATGAATTGAACCATATAATACCTAACATATAGAAATATACAAAACGCAATTAAATTATTATCCTACTTGGTAAGAAACTACTCATAAACAACTATTGAATTGAAATGATACTTACCTTGGACCTGCCGATGGTTCCAATAAAGATTCATCATTTTTAATAACTCTATACTTTTTAGGTAGAGCTGTAAATATTCGGTAGCACTGAGAATGATACAAAACAATTGGAGATACATCTGCAGCTAATCTCACTTCATTCATATATAATTGATGTTCTTGTCGAATATTCAGTACATTTTTACATTTCGCAAGAGTTTCTACTGTAAAAGACCTCCACTTTTTTTGGAGCAGAAAACACAAAATGGTTTTGAATCAGCCATGCTTTACACACGTAAGACTTGATCACATTAGCGGCAATGCGCAAATTAACCGAAACAGCTACTGTAGACCCTTAAGATGCTTTGTAGAATGATGGGCATGGCCCAGCTCTTCAGGTTGCCGGACAGTCATTCGAAATCTGAAGTTAAGCAACGCCGAGCGCGGTTAGTACATGGATGGGTGACCATGCAAGAAATACCGTGTCGAAAGCCCGTACAGCTGCAGCAAAATAGCATATCATAGCTCGCAGGCAATATATCGATGAGCACAAGATATATTGAGCATATGCCGTCCTTCGGAGGGGACGTTAATCCGGCGGTCCCGAGTCCATTGGATGTTGGGCTCGATAAAGATCCCTACCTCTGGTTGGAATACCTGAAGGTTCGGCAAAATTTCCGGTTGGGGGAAGTGTGCTCACCGGCGTCGGTGATTGGCCTCAGTAGCGGAAATAGGCCGACGTTAAAGAAAGAAAAAAACACGTGTAACGTCTTCTCTAGTAAGGGATATAGAAGAAACGGAGCAGGTTGTCGAATCCTAGCTATTCTCTACTATTCGTTTCGAAAACATCAAGCACCAGTTCAATAAAAATTATGCTAATGATTTTTCAAATTATTACTTTATACTGAATTGTAATTTTATTTGTTATTATTGATACGACATTAACACAGAAAAATCTTATTACAGTCATTGTATGCATCCTGAAATTTTTTTCAGAGATAGTTTTGTGAATATAAAAAATGAATATAATCGTCAGACGACATGAACGTGGTGGAAAGTCCGTCAGTTGGACCGCAAAAGATGCCGCGCGCCGATTTTTCCGAGAGCTGAGATCCACTTCGATTGCTCGACTGACGGGTTTTCCACTATTTCCATAACGTCTGACGATTATTTTTGTACTTTTTATGCTACAAACTGTCAACTAGAAAAATTTCAGACTGCATACTATTACTTTTTTTTTCAAAATTCAGGATACGTAACTACGCGTGACTGACGAACAATCCACCCGCAGATCAGGGTCTGACGACTTTTTCAGTTGAATGTACCTTGAGAATAATGAACTGTGAAAATTATGGAGTGCATAAAATTACTTTTATTTTTTAATTACTGGTTATCTTCCGCAGCTTCCTCCGACTCTACCCACCACGGTCGCGCGATCTGACGCTCGGTTTGGTATTTCGTCACATAAAAACTACTTAATCGATTATTGTGCATAAAATGACTTATAAAAAAGTGACAGTACCTCCCGGACTATAAGTCGTTTCCACAAAGCATAAAACATTCTTGAAAAATACTAATGCTGAAATCGGTGCCTGAGATATTTGGAGCAATGGTGGTTGCATATACATCGGTGGAGTGGACGGTAAACAAAATAAATAAAATCCGGGGTAGAGGAAAAGTTGTGAACGCAGCATACCGTTTTACTGCAAACTTGATAGTGGGCCTCTAGAATACCTGAACAACGTGAGGCTCACCATCAGGTTCACAATGGAAAAATAATCAGGCAAACTGCCGTTTCTCAACGTGGAGATGAAAAAGATCAGAAATATATGGCAAACAACAGTCTACAGGCAACAAACGCATAGTGGCATACTGGACAGTACCTAAATAAGCAATCCAATCACCATCAATCTACGAAGCAGGGAATCGTCAAGTCTCTGATTGATTAGGCAATTAGTCTCCGCAACAGCAAAGAAAGTCTCGACAAGGAATTGAACAACATAAGGAAGGATCATCAGAAGAACGGCTACTCTAAGAAGCTAATGGTCAGACATTGGCTCGGACGAACCGAAGGAACTCCATGGAGATATTAGAACAAGTTCTTACCATCCCCTATGTGGAAGGACTTTCAGAAAGAATCAAGAGGATAGGAGGGAAATGCAAAGTCAGAGACCACCAAACAAAAATTGCCACACCAACAACTGCGTTTACCAGATAACATGCAAGTGCGGCAAATCCTACATGAAACCAGAAGAACATTGGAAGTGAGAATGGGCGAACACAAAAAAAAACAAACAACGAGGAGAACCCACGAAATCAAGAATAGCGATGTATGTTTGGACAAACCATCACAGTATTAAATGGTCTGAAACCGAGGTTATACACAAGGAGGAGAACTGGTTCAAGATGAAAGTCAAGGAAGTTGCTACATTCTCAACAACGACTCATTCAGTCATCCAAGCGTGGAGATCCGGAATGTGTGGAGGCCGCTTATCCAAGGCATGGACCAACTTCGGCTCAATGAAAGAGAATCTTGCGCCAATACATCGATTCCCCGCTGAAAACCGACCAGCGCACTTCTAGTAGCACACGTGTGCCTCATTGTTAGTACCACCTCTTCCCCCACCTGCGATATTCGTAGAGACTTCTGAGTCTGCTGCGTCCACAGCATGTCAAAATCATACAGAAGCTGATTCCAAACTTGACCCAGCTTTATGCGCAGTTCACCATGAGGTTGTGATTGGTATATTCTGTGGACATTCCACCAACTCGGAAAATAGTAATATTTTCACGTCCTGATGATCCGTTTCCCCATAGATCCCAATAAAGTAATTGTGCTACCTCGGTAGGGATATCCTTATGTTTCCTGCATTAAATAATTTTTTGGTGACAAATTGTTGATAACTTCATGAGTTGTACAATTTCTTCGTTCATCTATTATGCACTTTTTTATTATCAGGCTCATACTTCCTACGACCTTGTGACGTGCGATCGATTCATTTTCTTTCATTACGACGGAAATAATTGCAACTGAAATTCCCATCTATTTACTTTAACGATCCTTCCGTCAACTACACCTATCTAATCACTGCACAATATTTCAATAGATAAATTTGCAATGCATTTCAACGTTGTGTCATTTATCATTAAACGACCTCTTTCATAAAACTTAAAAACGTATCGTCACTAAGAAAGTGTTGAATGCTTCAACAAAACTAGTGTTTGTGAATATGATCAAAGCGGGCTGATAATAAGATTGTAATGTTGCTAATCTCTCAAGTAAATGCTTGCTCACAGTAATGACTATTCTACATAATATACATTTTGCTACTGAAAGCTTCATGGGGACGACATTAATTTTCATCAATTCATTAATGTAATGATCGTCCTCGAAACTATTCAGTTCAAATCATCCGACTAATTAGAGTTCATTTTTTCAAAAATATTCATCAAGGAAACTGGATACAAATTTTCGACAAAAGAAGTAACATTGAATAATAAGTAAACAACACTCTGTTATGATGTTACTTCTTTAATAGAAGTTCTGTATTATTCATTTATTTACAGAAGAAAAACCCAAAATCAGCTCCTCAAAAATTTGACTCAAGTTGCTCTCCACAAAAATAGTCACGTTTCTGAGATTCTTTCTCATTCTAACTACACTAGGTGAATTTCAGTATAATCCTTAGTTGAAAATGCCCACATTATCCACATCTCAGAAATTATAGAACTCATGTATTATTATAACTATACAGGATATATATTGAAGATGCCATTGTTTAACTGACAATCTTAATTTAACTATATGAGGAGTAATACTGAATACTGAACCAGACACATATAACGTAAACCAATTAACTGGAGAATGATTTCAAGTTGCGCCGGATCTCAGGGTTTTTCAGGGTGGGTTGCTGAATAAAAACCACGGTTGATGCTGATCCGGTATAAGGATAGCAGAGCACACAGGTGATGATTTTCACAGGAAAGGCGAGAGCGGACGTAGCGTATTCACAATAAAGCTATAGATGTTATGGAGGTAAAATAAAAAATGTTCAACACACAAAATAATAGGATTGTTTAGTTTTACCTACCTATGGAGGTCACTATCAACGTCGCTTGGAAGGATCTGTCACTAGAATGGTCGAGATACGGCAGAAAACCCAACTTGGTTTTTTGCCCTAATACCTCAGATAGGCCCGTGATACGCGAGCAGTTAGAACCGTGAATTGTTGGTTGCCTACACGTAGGTAGGAACATTTTGATTTGCTACATCTTCGTCCCCCTATCTATGAGTGCCACTGACGGAAAAAGTTGAACGTTATGGGACTCACCATAACAAGATGTTTGATGAAAATAATAGGGACACAAAAAATACTTTACATTTACGATGGCTAACTATAACGTTTCAGATAACTGGCGTGAAACATTCCCCTTTCAGGTCCTGATGGATTCTTTTCTTCATACGAAAAGGGCCTTTGAAAAGCAACAGCAGTGTTTTAGTTTCCGACTTAATAGCTGATGAAACATAATTTGCTTTTAGTAGGACTTGATCTTGAAGTTCGAACTTGTGATATGGCCGACCCGGAGCAGCAGCTTTCGACCGAAGAGAAGCTTCTGCCAGAATGAGCTTGTCCTTTTGTGATAGAGACGGCTGTTTCGAAGGAGGTGATGAATGAGCAGGTAACAATTTGGGTTTTGCAACACCCATCTGTAACTCATTTGGAGTGAACCCTGTCGATTCGTGCATCACCGAGTTTAAGAAGTCCTCGAAAATACTTATCTGAGTCCCCCACTTAGACTGCTGATTATGGCAAAAAGCTCGCATGATCCTACCTATTTCTCTCATGCACCGTTCGCTTGGATTTTTAGAAGGGTGTCGTACAGAAATGTAAATTAACTTTACCCATAGGCCTTGAAAAGTATTCCTCCAACGTTTCGAGGTAAACTGCGTTGCATTATGTGGTGTATTAGTTTTGTACCACCCCATATCTGAAGTTTTCAGTTCTTTGCGATCAGAAGAAATAATTTGTGCATGTTGGATGAACCAGAAACCAAAAAGTACTAAGAGCTGATTCCATTATTCGACGAGCATTTCAAACCAAGTTTGACAGTGTTTGCGGCACTTTATAAGTTTTACAGTGCTCAAAAAGTGTGCGGTGAATCGCCTAGAGAGTGGTCGGCCCGGTTGAAAAATTTAGCGACTGTGCGATTTTGATACCGATCAATTGGAATTAGTTTTACGAGATAAATTCATCATGGGGTATGATAAAGGACCACTGCAGTATCACCTGTTTGAGGAAAAGAAGACTGCAAAATTAAAAGATGTAGTGAAAGCGGCTACGGCGAAATCGGCGACACATCCATCTTTATTTTATACAAGCTGGGAACCCGTGATCAAGAAGGAAGCAGTCATTCATTATGCGCAAGTGAAACTCAAAGATAAAACAAAGACAATCAGATGTGGGGAAACAACAGTTAGCGTCAAGACCAGTGCGCAACCGCAACGGGGACCAGAGCGAATGGCATTCAACGGTTTTTTTTCCCAAAATGTAGCGTGTGGAAGAAAAAAACATCGAGCAGATGAGGGTTCATTTCGAAATTGTTTTTGTCACTCATGCAATAAACAGGGGCATCTAGCTCCGATGTGTCGGTTGAAACGAAAGGAAGATACTGCAAACTTTCACACGCAGAAATATTTAGAATCTGAATTTTCACTTTATAATTTGGAATGTAGAGCCGATCCTATTCAAATTGAATTGACTATTGATGATAAACCACTGATATTTACTTCAGATACCGGTTATAGTTTTACGGTTATCTCTGAAAAGGTTTATTGTGAACATTTCAGTCACAAGTTTTTACATAAAACAGAAAAAGTTTTCAATTTTCATAATGGTGGTAAAATTTCACCAATGGGTATTGATTGTGAGGTTAGTTATAATAAGTTATTTGATATGAATATTTATATTAGAAGCGAGGCGTCTTGTCCACCTCTCTTGGGACGCGATTTTTTAAATCTTTTCCAACTAGGTATCACAATTTTTTTATGGATGGGCCTGATGATTCGAAGGGGCTATTGAATAATGTTAGTTCCGTTTTTGAACCGGGTTTGGGCACTTTCAACAAAGGTGTAATCACAATGAATTAAAAAAACGAAAATATCAAACCAAAATTTTTCAGAGCTCGACCGCTTCCAATCGCGATAAGGGAGAAGGTTGAAAAGGATTGGATAGGTTACAGAATTCAGGAGTGATTGAATCAATTGAATATAGCTCTTGGGGAAAGCCCATTGTACCCGTTTTGAAAGGGGATGAATACCCTTTACCGCGAATCGAAAAGTTATTCGTTAAGTTACAAGGGGGAGTTCATTTCTCGAAATTGGATTTGGCGAATGCTTATACTGAAGTATGTCTCGATGAAAATTCCGAAAGCTTAGTGACATTATCTACTCCCAAGGGATTATTTCGCTATAATCAGGCGCCCTTCGGCATATCTTGCATTCCCGCCAAATTCCATCTCTATTAGAAGGAATACCGGGAGTAGTAGTTCTTTTAGACGACATTCTAGTCAGTGGAAGTAATAGAAAAGAACATCTGTCAAGACTAAACGAAGTTTAGACAAAACTGCAAGAAGCAGATCTGAAAATATCCTTGAAAAAGTGTGATTTTTTCAAAAATCAAATTTCTCACCCAGGGTTGCATTCTGCTGCAGAAAAGGTATCTGCTATCACAAATGCTCCCAAGCCAGAAACGGTGACCCAGTTGAAATCTTGGTTAGGTTTCATAAATTATAATGGAAAGTTTTGCCAAATTTGTCTACGCGTTTACATCCGTTATATAATTTACTGAAAACGGGTACCGAATGGTTTTGGTCAGCAAAATGTGAGGAAGTTTCCACTTCTATCAAAACTATGTCGATCTCATCCCCTGTTCTTGGGCACTATAATCCCAATTTACCATTAAAACTGACTACTGATGCATCAAGTTATGGAGTGGGGCCATAATAACTCACTACTATGTCCAACATTTGAGAGAGACTGACTCAAGACTCAAGAGGATGAACATTTCCTTGACAATATTATATGGACAGATGAGGCCAAGTTCACAAAAAACGGAGTTTTCAATAGACACAACAGTCATTGGGCGCCAAAAAAATCACCATGTTATTCGCCAAAGGGGTTTTCAAGAAAGATGGCAATTCAATGTATTTTGTGCCATAAAGAATGGGTCAATTTTTTATATCAAGTTTTATGATGACAATTTGAATGCATCAAAATATGAAGATTTACTGAGGAATGGAATTCAAATGATTTTCAATAATGGACCAGGAAGAGAACGTATATGGTACCAAATGGATGGTGCTCCACCCCATAATTCTCATTCAGTCAGCGAAGCTTATTTAACTGAAATCTTCGATGACAGATGGATTGGTAATAATGTACCTTTTCGTTGGTCTCCTAGAACACCAGATGACAATCCATTAGATTATTTCGTGTGGATTTGATTAAAAATATGATTTACTCTACTCCAATAACAACAATGGAAGATATGCAATCGAGAGTTACAACTGCTTTCAATACTTTGACTCCAGACTCGATCAGAAGCGCTACACATGACAATCTTTTGAAGAGATTACATGTTTGTTTAATGAGAGGTGGAGATGTGTTTGAACATATTCTGAAATACAGTGACGAATAAATTATTTCATTAATTTATTGGTTTATTATTTTCAGTTCGTGTTTCAGCGTTAATAAAACTATTGTTTGAAGAGAAGTTTCATTCGATGGTTGAAGAGTATTTTGATAACTATTTTTTCATTGTATCATCTGTGACTAAACGAGAAACATCAAACGAAATCTGTTTTACAAAAATGAGTGATGAACAAGGAAACCAGTCAATTTCCGTTTGAACCAGTTTATTTGGAAAACGGTTCGAAATCTAAATAGTATTATCTGAACAAAGTCAATCTAAAATTGAATGTAGAGCTCAAAAATGTTGAAATGTACAGGGTGTTCCATTTGGAAAAATTGAGTTCCATTCATTTTTTCATGAGATCAAAGTATCTGCATTTTTTGAAGACCCTGTATGAGGCAAATGAAAATATGACTCGGAGTGAAAATCCTCATAGATTCACACCTATGTAGATAGACTTGTAACTTTTCCTAATTGAACTCAATTTCCAGAAAATGAACTTGCTGATGCTGAGCTCATTTATACCGGCTGTGTGCACAAAATGTCACATTGAAAGATTCAGGTGTGAGGTTGGAGATGATCCTTTGATGAAATACTTCAGATGGCATCCTCATTGCTCATTTTCTGATGGAAATGCAGACTTCCCATTAGTGAGATGAGAAAGACGACCTATCTACAAGGATAAAGTTACATAATCGTAATATTGAAGCTCGGTTGAAAATGTTTGATAATTGACCGCTGGCTTTTCAACAAAAACCACATGACTTTGCTGACGCAGAATTCTTTTACACCGGCAGAAGTGGTCGAGTCAAGTGTATCTATTGCGGATTCGAAATGAAAGAAAAGATGCTCGAGGATGAAGTTTTTATTCAGCATCAAATTTATGTTGATTTTTTTCCTAGGATGTTTTGATGATACTTATATTTTCGGCACGCCTTTTTAACACTTCCGAACACACGATATCATTGAAGTCTGGATGAAGTTTTTTGATATGTGTACCCGTACCACTCTGTGGGACATCAAATAACTGAAATCTGTAAGGCATTATAGGCATCGGAAAATGTTCTAATATGTTTCTTGACACGAATCTCCTGATACGTTTCAAAATCGGACGACCGGAAGTTGCAGATTTGGACTCTCAACGACATGAGAAACACGATTGAACAAATTTTTTTTGCTTCACGATGAATTTCAGCACAGCGGAAGTGAGCATTTTTTCAATGAAACATGAAAATATAAAATCGATATGAGATATCTTTGTAGACATTAGGGCCTTTTTGCAACTTCTTTCCAACTACACCCACAAATCAAGGCCTTGATCGAGGCTCAGTCAAGGCCCGAATCGAGGCATAAATCAATGACCACCCCTAAAAGTATGCGAAGTCGTGACCACGCCCTACACAACCCCTTACCCCACATATTTTTTTCTTTAACATTGGTGTCATGTTTTTTTATGTAATTTTGTATTCTGAGGCACCCTGTATATTATATTGCCGCCTTTTTTTCTAATGATTCAACACCATGTTCTTGTTGACATGTTTTTCCCCAATGCTTTCATTTTGAGACACCACACGAATGTACGTCCCTGCAGACCCCTCTTTCGGAGCTGTATGATGCGAGTGGACACTGATCTCGTAACGTCTGCGGGGGCGGAGAGATTTTTCCAGAAATCACATTAGAGCATGGTATTTTCAATCTGACAAAGCAATATAGTGTGAAGCAGATAAGGGTGTCAGAATGATCTGGAAAGTTGAAATTAAAGGAGAGAAGGAAATTACGAAATAATTTTAACTTGATAAATCTGAAGGAAATGACCAGATAGCATTGGCGAAGTTAGTTAAGGAATATTCAGTGCCTCCAATCAAAGACTTACCTACACTGAGTTAGTTGAAAACAGAATTATCACTGGAAATGTCCCCTCATTCATTGAGAGAACTTACTGAATTCCATATAAGTGTCGAGGATGTTTTTTAGCTGTAATTTGAAGTATGCGGAAATATTGTTATTCGACCGACATCGGCATCCACTTTTCAATTGTCACCGATTATTGTCTACTTGTTTATCTTTTATTTTTCAAATTTCCTAGTTTCAGACTGGCCAAATGTGGTATGCCGTTGATGAAGTACTCTTTCGCCATCAAATATCGAAAGGAGAAAAAGAAATGTAATGCAGATGATTCCACTAGACTGAAAACCAACCGACCTCCAGATCCAAACACTTCGAATCCTGAACAGCTAGTTGCGAAACGTGAATCTTGCGAAAATGCTGTCACAAATCAAATCCATCTCATAAATAATGAAGAATTGAAAGATTTAAAACCGATACGAAGTTATCGGTTTTATAATGTGGACTCTGCAAGGAATCCTGCAACTTCAACAGAATGATCCCAAAATGCAAAAGATGATGATGATTCTACACTCACGAAGGAGTTGTACACGAGAGAGAACATGACGACAACTCATTTTATTGTCATGATGTACAACGAAAAACCCTACTAGCCATTGAAAAATAATTCTGGCCAAACAGCTGTCACTTCTACAATCTGCATAAATCACCTACCCGAAAGCCAACCAAGTTACAACGAATGTCGTTTCAACATCGTTATTTGAATTAATTGCCATAGATATAGGTGGAACCTCTCAACATCACGAAAAATGGAAATTAGTACATATTAACTGTTATAGATCAGTAGGTATCTACAAGCAATACCTTTGCTCTACATATCTGTCGAAACAGTAGGCAAAGACTTAGAATATCATTTTGGGATATGGATGTCCAAGATATTCACTTAGCGATAGAGGTTCTTAATTTATATCAAAATTATTCTTAGAAAGTCCTGAAAATCGAGAAACTCAATACAAGATCTTTTCATTCGAAAATTAACGGTATTTTTGAACGATTCCTCGACTCCTCGCTCACCACGAAAGCACTTGTTGCGGAACTTTCTTTTTCAACCGGAAAGCCATCTCCGGATCTGCAGTACCAGTCACTTGAGTTCCTGTATCGTCTCTAGAGTTTCTAGTACAATTTTAAACGCGATTGTAAATTAATGACGGAGATAACACAGCTGATTTCGGAGTAGAAGGCATATGGAGAAAGTCGAGTTGAAATTCACGTGTAGCGGTTAAACCCTATGAAAAACCGCCTGATAAGAAATCACCGGAGACATTGAATTCGTGTTTACTTTGGAAACAGACTCGACTTGAACCATAATGTTCAAGGAGTTCAAAAACATATCTAAGCCATTGCTTATCCAAAAATATAACTCATAACATCTTAATGTGTTTCTAGCCCTCGGAAATTTCCCCCATAAAATAGGGCCTTGGGTCTATTACAATTGAGTCGTTAGTTAGTTGAACGCATTTTTTGTAAATCAATCATACTTGGTATCAATTCGTGAAAAGTCAATCCCGGGATTTGCGGGATCCCGAATAAGTGATTTTTATCTCCAAGAAATATTCATATGAGAATATCAATGAGATCTAACAACAATAAAGCTACTCCAGTAACAAAAAACAGATCGTATGTCAGTCAGAAGATATAACAGGTTTGTTATCATCTAGTGCGTAGTCGCATACGTCAACCTAAATATATTCTTTGAAATCGATATATTGCCAATTCGCAATAACTTCATAACATATGATTTGCTATTCCATTTCCATTTTGTTTTGATCAAAACCAAATTTTTCCATACGGAGTTTTATCAGTTCGTTTGGTGAAAAATGGATCCCGGGATTCAAAAATCTTTCAATCTCTAGTATCAATAGTGAATATAATGATTTTTTGTTATGCCGTAAATTATTCATTTATATCTTTATGACGCGACGTAGAAAAAAATTGGAATAGGCTTGATAATATCCAAATTGCATACATACTATTTTTCCGCAAATCGTTCCAAAGTTTCAGTACAAAAATTGGTATCTCATTCAATTAATTTTGTGATGAATTTGACTGAATTATACTTAAATTTGTTTACATCCGAATAGATTCATCACCCTATATACAAACGTTCTTGAGCTATGACGCGCTACTTGAAAGTTACGATTTTTTCGTGTGTCTAGCCTTAGTTTGAGTCATTATACTTCATGCGCTTAGCTGTGCTGGTCGAAATGAAACGTAAATCAACCTGCGTAGAGATGGGAAAGGGGAAAAAGTACACGAGAAATAAAACACAACAAATGATTGAGAAGAAAAATGAGAAAACTGGATAGGAAATTCAACATCAGTACAAGTGAATTATTCTTTTTTTTTTGGTTTTTGCCTATTCGTGTCATTGATGATGAATCTATATAACAAGCTCACATGGGAAACAGACATTGTTGGAGCTCTGTTGTCTGTGACATTACTCATCCAACTGCAATGCATCAAAAACCCAGTTCCTCGATTTCTACCCCAGCAAAAAACTACCAGCGCCCCAATCGAAGGATCAAATGATGATAGTAATCGAAACAAAGAGGGGGGGGATTGGCGATACCTCCAGAAACAGTCAGCGTACAAGGACAAATATCATCGGTGCAGCTAGAGGTACATGTGAAGCTGGCAGAATGAAGACTTCCTACGTTTGCTTGAATGTGGTTGACAATGTTCCTTGCTGAGTGGTAATGGTTCGGACTTCCATTATCTATCCATTATTCCATCACTCTATTGAAACCTGTTACTAATCAAAAAAATAAAAAAATTATATAAAGAATACAAATCGAATAAGTCAATCGAATCCAAACGAAAAAGTTGGAATAGATTGGTTGAAAAATGAAATTGAAGGATTGATGGATCAGAGAAAATAATATAATATATATAGTTGAGATATCGAATATGAAAGAGCAGTGCCAATTTTAAAACAAATGAATATGAATATTTCAACCATTTTGTTTGGATTTAATTGCCTCTTCCGATTTGTATTTTTCAAATGAGTTTTTTGTCCTTTCTGCTCAGTAACAGGTTTCAATAGAGTTAATAATATAAGCAATGAAAGTCCGAAACAATACTACTCAGCGATGACTTTCTACTCAAGATGGCAAAAAATTACAATCAGCTTTTTCTCAGCTGGGTCAATGGTTAACGGAAAACCATATCAATAAATATCTACCAAGTCTGTGAAATTGAACCATAAAAAAAAACATAAAAAAAACCTTTTTTCTGCAAGCATAATCGGTCTCACCGAGTCATGGCTCTGAAACAAGTGATAAAGTGTGATGGCCAGTTTATATGAAGTATTGTTTGAGAATCAATCCAATGGGTTGTAATGGTTCATTTGAGATCAAGAGCAACTGAAAAATCACTTTCATTCACAATAATTTGAATAAATGCTTATTTCTAACATATTTTCAGGTTGGAAAGTGACCAATTGTTCACTCAGAAGAAGACGAGGTAACAAATAACTCTTCTAACCTCTTTTGAAACTGTCCAATTTCTTCGTTATATATTCAAAACGTCATTTTACCTATCAGAATTTATGAAATGATTGGATCCTTGCTTTCGTGTAAAAACACACTATCTCAGTATGGAATGTACAAAAAGACTCTCACTCTGTTCACAAAAATAAACATCCGCCTTTTAATCAATTATTTTCCTGAGCACATCATCTGTCGCACTGTTGCCCATAAGGGCCATTCCATGTTGAGTGTTCGTCAAAAGATAACATTTCTCTTTCGAGAAATAGCCTACTCGACTTTCACCTCGGTAAGCTATATTCGACTTTCGAGAGAAATGATTTTTCGCCTTGGTATGTATTGAATCATTTTTCCGCCTCCCTCTATCCAAAGTATACATTTCCTGGCCTCATTGTAGGGAGCAAAGTCATACTTTTCCCCCCTAGGGAGAAAAAGTGAATGTGACGTCATCTTTTCTACCATATATTTGGAAGACTAGTATTTCGCAGTTCCTATATACGAATCTCACAAGTAATATTTGAGATTGAGCATTGTTATGAAATTCAAGTATTTTGTTTCGGGCTTAGTACCATCATTCCCATATGATTTTTTAACTTATGAAAATCAATTTTCTTCACCTTCATAGCCAGAAAGAAATATAAGTGGCGTATTAAGATGAAATCTTGATTATATGATATCTTTGTTATGACATATAGTGCAAACGAAGTGTAAGTGTGATGAACACAACTAAAAACGTTCTGTCTCCTACATACGAAATAACATTTTTAGGTTCCATTTCCAATACGATGAAAATTTCCATACCGATATTTAGGATTCCTAATATTGATTTGTATAGCCATCGGCGATTGGATGCAGACAAATAATATATTTGAGAGGAAAAATACATTCCAACCAAACACAATCAAGAAAATTATGATGGATATATGCACATATCAACGGAGATGCCTGACGACCCTACTTTGGTGGATGGACAGCATCGATACCCAGGAAACTAATATTTCGTCAGAAACATATTGAACAGAAATTTTCACGGACGCCTGTTTGAAAGGGTGGGAAGCCCATTGTTATGTAGACCATCTTTTCAATTGCCTAAAGAACTGTTTGCCGTTTTTTCAAAGACTGAAAAGCTTCTCCAGAAGCTGGTTTCAATTGCCATATCTTATTACGTGTAGAAAACACTACATCCGTATCCTAGGTTCATAGGATGGGTGGATCGAAATATAAAAAATATTAATGACATATCTATGATATGACAACAGCGTGAGAACAAACAATTGGTAATTTATTCCTTCTATATAAATTCGAGAAAAAAGTTGAAAATGGCTTAAAATCTTCTGAACAGAGGTCGGCCTTGACTCCGACGTGGTTTGAAAACTTACAGAAGATTTAGGGAGACAAGAAATCGCTTTATTCGCTACCTACCTAAATATGAAATGCGAGAAAATCATTTATTGATTTGCTTGAAAGTGGTTGACAATGTTCCTTGCTGAATGGTAATGGTTCGGACTTCCATTGTCTATATTTTTTTAACTCTATTGAAACTTGGTTTCAACATTTTTTTCTCATAATATTTCATTCAATTTCTTCCTTTACATTTTTTGACTAGTATTTCATATTCGATACCCCAATTTTCTTGTCACAATATTATTTCATTTATTTCGTTATTTAAAATTTTTTTGACTCTTATTTCATATTCGAAATCTCGTTTTTTTTGTAACAACTGTATTTTCTTTGATCAAACAATCCCTAATTTCATTATTGACAAAAATTTTGATTTTGATTTGATTTTTTCCTCACTTGAAAAAATATAGACAATGGAAGTCCGAACCATTACCATTAGAATACTTTATTTCCTGAGACTTTTTCACAAGCATGGAAATCGTCACATATACCAGTAATGATTGGAGTTGAAATAAAAAAAATAATAATATCAGGTGATGAAATATGGAATAGACAGGCGAAAAAAGAAAAAATATACATAAATATTGAAAGTACATAAAAAACTTTCAATAGAAGATGTTGCAGATAGTCATTAAAACAATTACACAAAAATGGAGTATGAACAATAAAATAGTAAACAAGCAAGCAAAGCAATGGTGATGTCAACCAGTTAGATCAGTTTGAAAATATTCATCAAGTGAGTAGTAGGCATTTTTGTACAGAATACTTTTAACGCTATTTTTGAACTTTATGGGATTAGACATTTTCTTAATGAATATAGGAAGTTTATTGTAAATTTTTATAGACATGATATGAGGCCCGTTTGATACAGATGTTAACTTATGTACAGGAACTATCAGATTATAATTTTGTCTTAGAGTATAACCGGCGCCGGCGCGGCGGCTGTGCGAATAGTATCTCGATGCTGAAACTCATGGTAATGATTCTTAACGTAAGTGACACAATTTAAAATATACATGGATATCACAGTTAAAATTTGCAATTCAGTGAATAACTGCTTACAAGAATCGCCATATTTTTTAAAACACATGGTTCTTAGTATTTTTTTTTGAGCAATCAACAGATCATTCAATCTGCTGCAGTTACCATAGCAGACTAAGCAGTAATTTAGACTAGAGTGAACATAGGCATAATAGTAACTCAATAAAATATACAAGGGGACAAAATTGCTAAGATTCCAAATAACGAAACAATGCTTGGATAATTTAATAGAAACAGAGTCAATATGATCATTCCAGGATAGTTGGGAGTCGATATTCAAGCCCAAGAATTTGACTGATTTTTTCTGTACAATAGATTTATTATTGGCTCTAACCAATATACTACGGTCCATTTCTCTAGGCGAGAAAACAATGGTATTTGATTTATTACTATTTAGTACGAGGCCATTTCGAGCGCAGTAACTGCATTATCAGCCCGTTCAGATAAACCTTCACAGGAAGAAGAATTCAATAAGAAGGACGTGTCATCAGCAAAATGTACAGTACAATACTCTTGATTAATACTGGATATGTCGTTGACGAATAAGAGAAAGGGAGTAGGACCCAGTACATTACCTGGGGGAACCCCTGTTGAAATTTTACGATTTTCAGAATGATATATTCCGGATTTGAGCCTAACTTTCACAGATTGTGCCCTGCCAGTTAGATAAGTCTCAATACATCTGAGGCTTTGGCCGCGAATTCCAGTGTTATAAAGTTTATTGAGGAGAAGTTGATGATTGATGGTATCAAATGCTCGTGACAAATCAAACATAATACTAATCGATTTATCGCCATTTTCAAATTTGGATAAAACTTGATTGACCAGAGAAAGAGTAGCATCTTGAGTTGATAAACCAGATTGAAATCCATATTGGCTCTTAGCGAGTAGGTTATACTTTTTACAGAAGGATACAAGCCTACTGAGATAGGATTTTTCGAAAATTTTTGAAAATTAAGACAGCAATGCAATACCTCTGTAGTTGGAGATTGAGTGTTTATCATTTTTCTTGTGAACAGGAACCACAATAGCATGTTTGAGACAGGAGGGAAATGAACCCTCAAGGAAAGATAGATTAAGTAGGTGTGTGAGTGGTTCGATTATTAGTTCAGCGACATTCAACAAGACTCTGCTAGGCAATTCATCTATGCCGCTAGAGTTCTTAGACGATATAGACTTAATGATATCAAGAAGTTCAGTTTCGTCTAAAGGATGAAGAAAGAAAGAATTTGTTTTTATATCGTGATGATCTTCACCAGCAGGCTCAGTATCATTGATTAGAGAATTTACAGAGTCAACAAAATAATCATTAAAGACCTGAGGAATGACATGGTCACCATGAATCCGAGTTCCATCATCAGTTTCAAAATAATTCGGTAAACAATTTCTCACATTATTGTATGTCGTATTCTGTTTGATTATATTCCAGGCAACTTCGGATTTGTTATCAGCTTCAAGAAATTTGTTGCTGAAATACTCTTTTTTTGAAAAGTCGATTTTTTTTCTATGATTCCTCAACAGGATTTTATACTGCTCATTAATAATTTCATCAAATTGAATTCTATTCAGATTGAAAATATCTCGAAGAAGTATACCCTCATTGATGATTTCTTTGGTGATCCAGGGTTTGCCTTTTGGAAGTTGGGTGTTTTTGATTTTACATAGAACAGGCGGAAATGCTTTGTCAAATAGATCGAGGAATAAAGTGTAGAATTTTAAAAATTTTGTGTCAAACTCAATGTTGTTAAGATATACGAAGTCCCAAGATTGGGATGACAGTAGAGTTTTAAAATGATTAATGTTTTGGTCACTGAACGCTCGTTTGAGAGTGTAATAGGGCTCGTCAATAGAGCAAGATTCAATTGAAGGTTTGATAATTTGGAGTGCATGGTCCGAAAAATCAGGATGAATAACAACAGAGGGAGTTTGGCAAGGAATGGATGAGAATATATTATCGACTGTAGACATACTGTTTCCCTGTATTCTCGTGTAATCGGAAATACATTGATTCAATCCATATGAAGCGAGGAGATTGCGAAGATACTCCGCGTTTCTGTCATTGGAATTTGAGTGGAAATTGAAATTGAAGTCACCACAGATAAATGCCATAGATTTATGTTTGTTTTCAAGAAAAATATCAGAAAATTCTTCAATTTTTGAGAGGAACATTGAACTGTCAGTAGAGGGAGGTCTATAATGGCAGCTGAAGAGAAATTTAGAATTGTAAGCAGTTATTTCAGTAGCAGCATATTCAAAGGTATCTTGGACCTTATCAATATTCAAGCGAGATATTTTGTATTTGTGGTGAACTTTAACGAATATGGCTACTCCACCACCATCTTTGTCATTCCTACAGAAATAATCAGTGAGGATATAAGAATAGAGATTTACTGAGTTAATTTCATGATCACTGCACCAGATCTCTGTTAAACATACTACGTCAGGATAATCGAGTGATTGCAATAGGAAGTCGAGTTTGTCAATTTTATGTCTGATACTACGAATGTTGAGATGAAATATCACTAGATTTGATGAGTTAGAACAGTGGTCATGCAAGACATTAAGAGATATAGCGCATTCAGAGTGTTCACGGAAAAAACAGAAATTCCTTAATTAACACATTTTCAGGCCACAGGTCACTCTTCATTTCACACAATTCATCATTTATTGACACTCCGCAACACCCAGAGAGCATACTTTTACAGTTTACTCGATGGATTTCAGAGATTTTTCCATCCTGAAAATCTACAGAATACTCGAATACGACAATGCAGAAGGTATAAAAGTTCCCCTAATATGAAAATCACAATCATGGTTTCCTAAACCAGAATCCATGGTTATCTCCGATACTATCATACTTCAGCCGAAATCATCGCTGCTACTCCTTTCAGGAAACGTCACTCGCTTTGAATGCAGCTATTTCATCAGGGATGCCTTCAGCAGAAAAAATATTTCTGCGTCAGTTTCACATACTATGGTAGCAGTCCTAAGCTGCAATATGCAAAATCAATATAACTCGACTTATACCAATGATGGATATTCTGAAAAGGTGAGAGGGACATAATTTTTCGACCCGTAACTGGAACCATATTCGAGTGAGGAACTGAAAAGAGGGCAAATTATTCTTTCCGTCAATACTACCAGATCAGCGGCAAACTTTATTAAGGGCGCCATAAAATGCAAAACGGTTGATATTTTTGAAAAAGTCTTTTTGGAATAAAACCGACATTTTCCAGATATGGGGGAATATGGGATCCAGAATCTGTTCTTGAACACACAAGCTTGTTGTTTCCATTGAAGTCGTTAGATCTTGACAAACTGACATCAAGACTGATTCTCCTTGCTTTAGCTTCTGCACAAAGAGTCCAGACTCTGAGTTTCATTCGTCTCTCAAATATTGTTTCTCTCGGAGAAAGGATCAAAATCTACAAACCGTGTATCCTGAAAACTCCCAATCGATAATTATATAAGATCGTAATATCGCCCCCAAATCTTTAAACATCTGCATGGTGATAAATCTGATAGATGTGACCGAAACGAAGTATAATAGAAGTTCAAACGACTTACCTAAGGAAGTTCAATCCAAATTTTATGAGATTAGCACATTCGAATAGACTCACATCCCGCCCCTTATTTTGGGAGAAAAAAATTACACATCATGATCGAGATTCGGCCCTAGCGGCGATTTGCACCTTTCGAAGTATAATGATTCTATATGCCACGGAGAAGCAAGGTAATGTGGTATATCTTCTGGGTTGGGTATTGTTGTTGTTCAACTGACACAGTTGTCGGTATTGGTGAATTCATCGAAGGTGTTGCACTTTCGTCGTAGGAATGGTTTCTTTCTGATTCAATCTCTCTTTCAAATTGGAAGAAATTTGTGTAGAACATGAGGGAAATGAAAATAACTTGTTTCAATGTCTCTTTGGCATTCCTTTGGTTTGTCCGGCCAATGTCTGATCCACTAGTTCCTTCGGGTAGGCGTTCTTCTGAACATCCTTCCTTATTTTGATCAGTTCCTCTTCGAGACTTTCTTTGGTATTGCAGAGATTGACTGCTCGATCACTCAGTGTCTTGGCGATTCCCCGGTTCCAATACGTGTTGGTTTCCTGTAGACCGATGTTCCCCATATATTTCTGGCCCCCTTCACCTTCACGTCGAGAAATGGTGGGTTGCTATGGGATATACCTCAAGAGTAACGTTTCTTTGGGCAAAATAAGCTTTTTTGTGTTTGAGGATGAAATATTATCCTAAGGTATGAAATTATTTGCAAACTACTCTCCATTCATGTGGGAATATCTTATGAATATTATCTGTTCTATCGAAGTTTCATGTGCGTGGTAAACAAATTTACCAAGAAAAAGTGGATTGTATGAGATTCAGCGCCCGACGTGTCACATGGGCAGGGAAGTAGCTGTTTTCGATACATTCTTCCTTTCCTTTTGTGAATGAATTGAGTTCGAACAGTTTGATCTGAAGGTTCATTATCAAACTGCTCAATTGTTTGAATATAAAAATGCTTTTTGTATTTCAAATTTATGCCCCCCTACGTGGTCTCGGTAGTGTAGTGGTTAGCATATCTGCCTATCAAGCGGAAGGCCGGGGATCGAATCCTCGCCGGGCCACCGTGCTGGGTAATCGCACGTTAAAAGGTAAGGCCTCGTTGATCCATTGCTCGCACAAGTTTCGACTTTTGAGGGTTGACGTTCGTCAGCTGGTTAACGAAAACGAACAATCAGGCTCTATCAGGGTGACGAAGCCTCCTGTTCCCTGGCGGAAATTGAATATCAAAGAAATGATATCGTTCAGAAATAAATCTTTCAAAAAATATAAAGTTAGTGAATATGCTGGTAGAGCTACAGAAATTTGCATGACTACACCAGTGGAGCCATGGAGCTAGGAATGAAGGTATAGACTAGGGCTTGCTCCTTCTAAGATGTCTAGCTGTCTCCTTATTGGGAAGAACAATTTTATCGAGAAAGACACGGGTTACTTGACGGTGAGGTCAGTTAATGCAAGAAAGAAAAAGCCACTTGAGTACAAATTACCTGAAAATTGTGATTGATTGAAAGTACCACTTTGGAGGAGGGGGGCAGGATGATGCATCCTTGATTTTTAAAAAGACATAATTTTAAAATTTGAAAAACTGAAATTTTTTACATGTTTTGTTCTTTTCCTTTTAGTGTCCTGGGAACGCTGCTGATTTGGGACCTAAAAATTTGGAGAATGTTTTTTTTTTTTTTTTTTATTTTTTATTTTTTATTTTGGATGTATTGATTTTGTTTTGGTATTATTTTTTGGGTGTGGTCAATTAAATATATTGTTTTTTATTATTTTAGTTTTTGTTTGTAATTTTTATTTTTGTATTTATTTGATTTTGTGTTTCTCAGCATCTAATAGATATAAGATATTATTTATTGGGTGGCTTACCCTCCTACTTTTTTTTCGATACTTCCCCTTCTCGTTGTGCTCGGCACTGCACCCTGTTTCTTCTTTGAATAAACAAAAAAAAACTTTTGATGTCCTGATTTCGAATCTACTCACTCAAGACGAAATTAATAAGGATCAATTCCATTATACAATATGGAATTTCATTATACAATATGGAATTGATCGATTCAGATCGGTTCCGGGTGTTTTCTAGAACAGAATTCTGAAACCAAGTTTCTCAGTGCATCTGGGCAGTAACTTTTTAGCCGATAACGTATATGCAGAATAGTTGTTTTGCTAAACTAATCATTTATCATCTACACATCCATAGACACAGGAGATCATGCGGGTTTACACCATGTTTGAAACCTAGCAAAATAATTTTCTGAAATTCCTAATCCGATGAGGGCGGGGATATCCCTATTAACCCTTTCCCATTCTTGACGGCCTGCATAGACGGCATCAAGTGGTGTTTCTTCTCAATCCAATATCACGATAAATGAACGAATGAAAGAGGTTTATATTGAAGAAGCTGAGCGATAGACCCAAGTTTGCTAGAAGAGATTTCAAATAATATTATTACTCATTTGAACAACTGATGTCTGTTAACTTCATCCTTCAACATGATGAAAGTCATGTTATACTTTCATAAGTCTGATAAATTGTGGCCACTCTGGTCAGTCATAGATGAAAAATTGATTCAGCAGTCTATTGTTGCTTGTTCATTCTCAATGTATAATTCAAGAAAGAAAGCTCCCAAACATTGACAAACTATACCAAAAAGTTTTGCCAAATAGATTTGAAAACTGCCTGCTCTGTTATTCCGATTTGTAGATAACAAATATCTCAGATTGATTCTGATGGAAAAAATTATGATTTTGGGGTTTTAGGTGCAGTTTTATGTCTACAACGTACTCAGGGTTTATTTCATATGACTAATAAAGCAGAAGACTGCTCTCAAAACGCATCACACAACAATTACATTTTCCTATGACCACATGAGAAAGTAACACATATCATACTCTCTACAACCATGGAAAGTGACCTTTATTCTCATTCGTGCGGAAAGTAATTTTCCGCGCTAGTGCGCTGAAAATCGAACCCACAACCTTGCCGTTATCTTACCAGAGAGCCCCAATTCTCGAGACCATACGTTCGACAAACGATTCGTTCAGAATAACGTAGAGCGATATGGAATGTGTATGCTGAACTGCGATAGAAGATCACGAACGTTTTCGTTCGGCTCTCGAGAATCGGGCACCAGGATACTCTACCAACTGAGCTGATTCAGATTTGAATCAACGTTTTCAGAGATATGTACTTATATCTCATCGATTGACCTTTATCTAATTCTTATATTTATTGTATTTCCGTTTTATTGAAACAAAATTTAGCTATTTTGAAACTTAAGCTTGAAACTGATTATTTCAGTAGTTTGTTTTAATACGAACCACCTGTATTTAAGATACGCAACCAGAGAACCAGGCGCGGGCACATTGTTCGAAAATTTAAATGGCTCAGTAGGCTTCGAAAAAATGACTGTCACTAATGAAACGTAAGATTAGATCTGATATTTACATATTGTTTAAAAATATATGATCGTTGGAAAAAACAGGGTACATTACATTATATTATTACTTACTTATTACTCGGTTTTAGCATTTTGCTACAATACAAGGTGTTTTGGCGATCGAGCTCAAAAAATCAAAGAAAAGCGAGTTGATTGATTTTATAATATATAAAGTTCTTCTTGGTAGTTTTGGCGATAATCAAGTTGAGCAGTCTTTACCAAAATCTTCAATTCAAGATCTGAATCTACAACCCCATGTGCTAAACCAAATTGTCAATTCGACTCACGGAAGTGTCAGCAGTTTGAACGTGAGTGTTTGCTCCTGAAGAAACTGTCTAAGAGGCTGAAAGATCAAGAAGAAATTATATTTTTGTTGCAAACCAAATTGCGAGCTGTTAGGAGTGATCAAGCAGATTCCAGAACGGAAAAAACTCCAACTGGTAACAGAAATCAAGCTGAGAATAGTAGAAACTCATCTGTGCCCAATAGGATGGTAAACAAGCAAATTGAAAACGTTCAGAAATAATCAACCGTTACTCATTGGTTCAAATAAGAGACAAAATCTGATATCACAAGGTGTCGAAAAAGTGAATGATGAACTGGCTTGGCTGTATGTAGTTAAAATTAAAGGTCTGGTTGATAACGAAGTCATGCGCTCATTCCTTGATGAATCTTTCCCAAGTATAGACAAGCTTCAAATTGAACACTAAAGGTAAAAACAGTTCTTTCAAACACGTTATTACGGAGGCATCTAAACAGCTGTTGCTGAATAGTGATGTGTGGCTTGAAAATGTTGTGCTGAAATAATTTAAGTTTTTTCTGTGATAATTCTCGTTTTTCCAATGTATGTTGTCATTCCTCTCAACTCAAAATTCTAAACTTGAATGTTCGTGGTATTAGAAACAGAATTGATAAGCTTGAATTCATTCTACAATCACTTGAGTACCCGGATGTGGTTTCCTCACAGAAACTTGGTGCAGAGAGCACGAGATTGACGAACTTACCTCTTATTATATTTCTGATTACTATTGTAGAAAGGACAATGGGAGTGAAGTGACATTTTGGTGAAAGAAAAACATGATTTTAAATAAAACGTATGAAAATTCAAAAACAGTTTTGAATAAGCTACAACTAAAATGACTGTTTATGACCTTTCTATTCTCATACAGATTACTCTCGTCCGATAGCAGAGTTTTCTATGCAAGATGGAATGTTTGCTGATATCTTTTTTGGACAAGAACAAAAACCTGGTGTGTTTCATTTATGGTGATTTCATTTTCGATTTCCATGAAAGTTCGAATGACATTAATGCAAAAACGCTCCGCAATCTATTTTCCGCTTTTGGTCTTGAACAATGTATCGTCGAATATACAAGAATAGCAAGTCCACCCTCGATAATATTTTTTCAACCGGACAATATAAAATTCAATCGAATGTCTTGCGTATTGATTTCTCTGATCATGCACTGCAGTATATTTCAGTCCCTTTAAGTGATTGCAGTCATCATAAATCCCATTATCATTTTCGAAGAGATTTCAACGAACAGAATCTTCATTATTTCAATCGTTCATTATCACGTCAATCCTGGGATTTCATTCATATTCCGGTCATAGATTTTGATACCATATTCTATGATAATTTTCTTCGTGCTCTTGATAAGGATTTTCCTGCACAGTTACAAAAGACTGACAATAAAACCATGGGCAAAAAACCTTGCATCATTATAAATACCAGTTTCTTTGGCGAACAGATAATTGAAGTCTTTGTTTTTCTTGCTTGGTTATTTCGTGAGGGGAGTGATTGACGAGGACGGTATGGACATATATTCGTCTCACAGTTCTTGAAAATGACTTTGAAATGGGAGTCGAAACGTCGAACAAATTAGAAGATACCAAACGGATAAAAATCCGAAAAATTCATCTTGTATATCGAAAATCCGTGAAAATATAAATTTCTACATAATATCTTTACGGGCAGGATACAACCTTAGAGAGAGGTTAGTGATATAATCAATGAGATCGGAAAATATCAATACCAATTTCTTTGGTGAACAGACGTTGAAGCTTTCGCTTTGTCTTGCTTGATTATTTCGTAAGGGGAGTGATTGACCAGAGCGGTATAGACAGATATTCGTCTCACAATTCTTGAAAATGAATGATGAATTTCATCTTTAGAATCCCACTGTGACAACACTGATAACTTTGAATACAATCCTTTATGTCATAAGTACAACTTCAGACGAGCTAACTTTCAGTTATTGTACAGCTCGTTATTATACACTGATTGGTCAGGTATAAAAATATTTCTAATGTAGATGAAGCTTGCAATTATCTATACTCCATTCTATATCAAGCTTTCGATGCAAGCATTCCAACGTACAATCATTCAAAAAAAAAGAATCACTACCCCCATGGTTCACCTCGGAAATAATCCGAAATATAAAGTTGAAGAAATCAGCACATAAGAATTATAAAAAGTTCAAAATCAACAGTTATTTTCAAACATTCCAGAATCTCAGATCTAGAATAAAATCCCAGATAAAAATGGCATATGCCTCTTATGTACAAGAAGTGGAAAGTCAGGTAACTAGTGACCCAAATAAAAATGATACTACTCTTGACACTCCTCAATCAATAGGCGACTGCTTTGCAGAATTTTTCTCAAGTGTATATTTGAAATCTAGTGCTGTTGATTCCACAACTACATTTGATTCATGGAGTAACCTAAATGTCTCGATCAAGAACATTTCTGAAGACGACATCATAAAGGCTTGTAAAAAACTTAAAAATAAACTTACCGCTGGAGTGGATAACGTACCAAGTTTTGTTGTCAAAGACTGTATTCATGCGTTGATGTAACAACTTTTACACATTTTCAACTTAATTGTAACTTCTGAAACCTATCCTGAGGTATGGAAAAGGTCAAAAATATGTCCCATATTTAAATCTGGCGATCGATCACTAGTATCGAATTATAGATCAATAGCAATATTGTGCAACTTTGGAAAACTTTTCGAAATTGTTGTTTACGATCAAATATACAGCTCTGTTAGAATGATAATATCACCTAATCAGCACGGATTCATGTCCAAAAGATCGACAGTAACTAACTTGGCAAGCATGACAGAATACATTTCATTGTGTCTCGATTCATCCAAACAAGTAGATGTTATATACACCGACATAAGAAAAGCCTTTGATCAGATTGACCACTTTTTATTGCTAGAAAAACTTCAGAAAATCGGTTTCTCAAAGCCTTTAAGAGAACTGTGCAAATCCTACCTGTCAAATCGAATCCAGTTTGTCGAATACGGTGGTGTACAATCTAATAAGTACATTTCTACTTCCGGAGTCCCACAAGGTTCTAATTTGGGACCACTTCTACTGTTCATTAATGATATATCGGAAAGGGTACCATGCCCTCATTTACTTTTCGCAGATGACTTGAAGATATACTCAGTAATCAACAACGTAGAAGATTGTTGTCACTTACAAACCTCCATCGGCGAAGTTTTTACATGGTGTAATGAAAATAGGCTACAGCTTAATTTAGGCAAATGCAAAGTGATGTCCTTTTATAGAAAACGTCATCCAATAACTCACAAATATTCTCTCGATACTACGACACTTGAAAACTGTGACACATTTAGGGATCTAGGTGTTGTGTTTGATCGAAGGCTCTCATTTGACATCCATATATCCAATGCTGTATCGTCGGCATTGAGGCTGCTGGGATATTTCTCCAGGAACTGGGGAAACTTTTCAAATGTGAATACTCTCAAAATGTTGTATGTTACTTTTATCAGAAGTAAGGTCGACTATGCATCTTTAATATGGTCCTCAATCTATCAAAATTCCATTCAGCGTTTAGAGTCTGTTCAACGTAGGTGCATGAAGTTTATGTTTTTCAAATGCAATGGATTCTATCCGCCCAGAGGTGCAGACCATGCTACATTATTGAATACATTCAACTTAGAGGCTCTGTGCGATAGAAGAAGTTGCTCTGCTATTAAGTTCCTGTACAAACTCTTGAACAATCAAATTGACTGTAGCGACCTATTAAGCTAAATTCAATTTCTTGTACCTAGACCACAATCTAGACTTATGAATGCCTTTTATAACAAGAATCCGAAAACAAATCTACTAAAGAAATCGCCTGTGTTTGTGATGTGCGAGCTGTTCAATAAAATATCCAACGAATGTGACATTCATTATGACAGCAAACACGCTATTTTAAATACATTCAAAAATTCGCTCTTATGAAAGTATCAAACAATTTCTTTATGTATATATTTTTCCAATTGTATTTCATCATACTCAGTACTTGTATATTCTCTATTTGTGGGTGTAAACCTGTTGAGAATAAACAAATTATTATTATTATTATAATAATTATTATTATTATTATCTTGCAATATATATATATATATATATATAAAGGTGAGTTATATCGGGTGTTCAGTCGTTCAACTGGAGAAAAACTCTTCTTTACTCTACCAAGCTTTCGATAATTTTTATTATCTTTATCAATTTATCAAGGCTGAAATGTACAATTAATGGTCAAATAACTTGCAATTCTTGCAACAAAAATACATCGGCCAAACAAGTCAAACTTTGAAATCTAGATTAACTGGACATAAGAGTGACTGTAGACTACACAAAAAATCTTGTGCTCTCACTGAACATGTTATTGATAATGATCATAACATGAACTTTGAAGAAACTAAAATTTTACACACGGAAGAAAACTTAACAAAAAGATTATTTGTAGAAATGATTGAAATCAAACGAGAAAAATATACATTGAATAAGAAAACTGACATAGAACAATTAAGTAAAATATATTCTTATCTTTGTAACATTTCTAAAATTTATAAATTCCAATCAAGAAATCATACTCTCCAATCAAGAAATCATGCTCTCTTAGAAATTCTATCTGTCAGTGTCCGTCAGTATTCAATAAAGAATATTTTCTATTTTATATATTATGTTGAGTTCATCTATTTAACTCGTTTTACCAGTAAGTTTATACCATTTTTATTTATACATTAGTTATTTGACCATCAATACATTTCAGCCTTGATAAAGATAATAAAAATTATCGAAAGCTTGGTAGAGTAAAGAAGAGTTTTTCTCCAGTTGAACGACTGAACACCCGATATAACTCACCTTCATATCTATTGACAGTCGAGAACTTTCTACACTATATATATATATATATATATATATATATATATATATATATATATATATATATATATATATATATATATATATATATATATATATATATATATATATAAGGAACAGCTATAGCAGAACACTTCTTTTTGTCTTTCTTCCCTATCAGCCATAAGTCCGAGTGGACAGACTCTTTAATCGTTCGAACAAAAAGTAATACCTTCATGCTGAGCTTTCATATCCATTTCCCTAACAGGGTAGTCTCAAATCAATATAACATGAGACACTCATATTGTGATTCAATTCAATTTTACAACTATGTCTAGATGAATAGAAATTTACCCATATCTAGACTAATCATGTAACATAAAATAAAGCATGTTATTGTCAGATGACATTGCCATTCTGAAAAAATAATGTTCATGAGAATGAGATTATTATCAGCAATTAATTTCATTATCCAAAATTTGTTCAGATCACCTTCAAACATGTATCATGTAAGGGAATTCAATCTTTATTATACGAGAAGCCATGTTCAATAAGACCAACCCTCTACAATGACAAGAATAGGTTTTTTGTTCCCCTCCCCTTTCCCAAACTCATTTTTGATGATTCACTAAAAAAACGTAATGAGTTGTACACGGCACGGTGAGCGAGCGATATGATCTCACTGTCTTTGTGTTTTTAGTGGCTTATAGCACGAAAGAGGCTAGACCATTTTGGTTTAATCAATTACAGATGATATATTCAAATCAACTTCGACGAGGAGAAACAACGAAATCAGGAATAGCGGAGCATGTTTGGACAAACCATCACAGCATCAAATGGTCTGAAGCCGAGGTCATACACAAGGAGGAGCACCGGTTCAAGAGGAAATTCAAGGAAGCCGCCTACATCCTCAACAACGACGCATTCAGTCATGCCAGCGTGGAGATCCAGAATGTGTGGAGGCCGCTTATCCAAGGCATGGACCGGCTGCGGCTCGATGAGGGAAAATCTCGCGCCAATACATCCATTTTCTGCTGAAAATCGATCGGCACACTTCTAGTAGTAGCACCCGCTCGCCTTCTTGGTAGTAACACCCTTTCCCCACCATATGGAAATCGGGGGCTTTATAACCGACCACACCTCGAAATATTGTTAGTCATCACCCGAAGACGATTGCGGATACCAGCAATCGAAACGTCGTGAGTACACTCAACTTGAAACTTAGTTTCAACATTTTTTCATAATATTTCATTCAATTACTTCATTTACATTTTTTGACTAGTATTCATATTCTATACCTCAATTTTCTTGCCACAATATTATTTCATTTATTTCGTTATTTAAAAATTCCTTTTTGACTCATATTCCATATTCGAAATCTAGGTTTTTTTTAACAACAGTATTTTCTTTGATCAATCAATCCCTAATTTCATTATTGACCAAAAATTTGATTTTGATTTGATTTTTCCCACTTGATTTGCATTTTAATCCTTCCGCTCTCAGCAACAGGTTTCAATAGAGTTAAAAATATAGACAATGGAAGTCCGAACCATTACCACTCAATTTCGATTATAGCTTTCGACATCATAGATTCATATGAGAGCTCAGTACTCGAGTGATCGATTTCAAAGTATTATTCCAGAACTGATCGTTCTCTGAGAAAGCCTCGCATGCCTCACTAGTGACTGTTTTGCAGTCACTAGCATTTGTATCCTCCCAAGGCAATGCTGCTTGATGGTCAGCAGCACCCCTCGATTCAATGTATGATGGAATATCCGCAGTTTTGCAGCAATATTTCTATCGCCTGTTCAACCGGCTTGGTGGGGTACGCGCATACCCAGAGCAACACAGCAGGTTTTGGGCAGAAAAGTCATCATGCTTCGGGTGTGCTACACACCACAGAGCATGCATTCCCGCCATGCATCTCCTTAGGGATGGGCTCACTAGTCTGTACCGCAATAAGTGGTCCCTCAATTCGTCGGTCCACTCAAAACGTTTTCCATTATCATTGCCAGAGTTGCCATGGTTTGCCCTCCCCTTGCCCTTGACCACTTTCTGAATGGGATCGGTTATGGAGGCATTGTCTCCTAGTATTTGGAACCAGTATTGGGGGTTAGTTAATTATCATAGGAAGTCATAGGCGTCAAGAAGTCGTTTCACTGTTTCGTAAAATCGTTGTTAATCGTCGAATTCGTAATCATATATAGGTTTAATCAGATAAAATCATCCATAGCTCAGTTCAAAATGGTTTCTCAACAAGAAAATTGTAAATACGTTTGATGAAGGTTGCTCCAGCGGATTTCGAAACTGGACCTTTCAGGCATGTTCACAGAACCTACCTACCGTTGGTGTAGTGGAAAAGCTTAGAATTCATGAATATTCAGTGCAGTTCTGTTTTGGATGATTGGCTGTGAACAGAATATTTCCAAGATATTCTATTCGAAAATTCCATCAATTGCAGGATTGATAGTAACAGAGTAGTAATATCCTAACCTTGTTTAGATAAGGAATCATAATTCCGTTGAATATTCATATATCGAGTAGACTGTGAGGAAATCAGCATACTCACGGCGTGAATATGTTTTTCAATTGTTTTCAGGTTCAGAATGAATAGATGTACTGTGCCTGTGGGTCGACTTAAATGTAACTGTTAATAGTGGAACAATAGTCTTCGTATCTATGAACATAACACAACTCAATCTAGGCATTTCCTGTTTTCATATTGACACGGAAGGAGAAAACCTGTAATGCCCAAAGAACATTGTTGGAACCTCAGATGTTTTGAAAATTATAAGCTTCAGGAAACTTCTTTTTCACCAAGGAATTTCAAAGCTTGGCTATTCAGTTGAAGAACAACCTTTGAGACAGAGAGATTCGACAGTGATCTCCAGGATAAGAATAATATGGTAGGAGAACTGTACTCATCAGGTCAACTATTATAGAGCGTTTGGAGGCGGAAGGAATAATTATGATACTACTTGAGAGAAATGCTACGACCAAGGCCTCCCCATATGGCTCAACGTTTTCTGTAGTGGAAATCGAGTTGAAATCAGAATAAGTTGATATTTTATTAATCTCATCAGGATTGAAGGGCTTGAATCCCGTATGTGTCCGAAATCAAGCTAATGAGCAGAGATTGGAAAAGTATCTCAATCAGATACAGTACGGTCACTTACAGAAAGAGATTGAGAGCAGAAAGTAACATCGAGTTCGGAGTAGTATCATTCAAAATGTTAATATTGCGATCTCCTGCACGAAGTGTGCAATCGAAAAGAGGTAGGTATATCTAATTAATAATAAAGTTCCGTAAGGGATTTTCACAAAGAATATACATTACAAAAATCAAACTATGTGCAAACAGTGAAAATGTAGTGTCAATAATAATAATAATATCTCCATTGATCCCAACAAAAATGATTTTCAAAACAGGGGTATTATATATTTGAGATAAAAAAACATAATTACGATTTGAATAGTAATGAATAATCTATTTTGGAATTATCATTTTAGAAAGCTGAAAAATATGCAAAATGTATGTTACCAGGTCACCACTTGAATTCGTATTTTCGAGAGTTGATTATTTCTGACACAGAAATTTTGAGTAGGTATGAGGTGAATATTCATTGCTTTCATCATAACCTTTATAACAGTTGCGCAATAGATTGAGGTTTTATGTCTCTTTTTAGACATTGGTTGATCGTATCCCAGGTATAAGATAATAAACTAGAAGTTGATTCAGTAGCAAAGCATACCATGAGAAACATTTTTGAAATTCCATCAAATCCACTTGCCTTTTTGGTGTTTATAGATTCATTTTAATCCGGTCACAAATAGCAAATTAGTGTATTGTTATTGGTAGAAAAGATGATGCTTTGTATGTGTTTTAACGCGGAAAGTATAAATCTCTGGGGAATATTGAATCAAATTTTGAAACTGTTTCGAAAATAGTTTTATGGTAGGCGACAGGAAAGTAAAGTAAAACGGTAATAATGGTTTGATTTCGATAGGAGAAAAACGTCAACTCAAATTTTCAATGACAGTGTGTGTGTGTGTGTGATTGGTTTTTTTGGCTTTGGAGTAAACCAATAATGACAGTGAAAACATTCAGTATCACTAATTTGGTTCGGGTTTGACGGCCGTCGTTTTTTTGGAATTTCTTTCGACGTTTCACTGGCGCGAGTGGCTAGCTTCTTCTTCTTCAAAGGCTCATACATCTTGAGGTAGACTCCATTGACTGGATATTACCACTTACCACTTCGTGAAGCTTTTTTATATGGATTCAGGTAGCCTGGAGTGATAATTACGTTTTCTAAATTCGGAGAATTTTCATTAATATTGATTGCCGTAATTACTGGATTCGGAGAAGTATTATCAGCATTCATTGCCTCACTACCTGTAGGCATGTTATTTGTTATTTTTGATCTTCTTAAAATGGAATTCCATATTCGGTTCACAGCTTCTTCGTGTTATCCGTGTGTTTATGGATCTCTATTGCCTCCCGTATCAGTTGACTATGGTATCCCTCCCTGGTTGGGGGCAATGAGTTTCGCGTTTTCAAACAGAATCCTGTGTTTTCCCTCGCTGAGTGCGTGTTCCGCCACAGCTGACTTGTCAGTTTGTCCGAGTCTGTAGTAGTGCAGCAATAAATGCTGATGGTACTTCTCCGAATCCATAAATTATGGCAATCAATATCAAGGAAAATTCTCCGAATCCAGAAAAAGTAACTATCACTCCAGTCTACCTGAATGCATATAAATACGCTTTACGAAGTCATCGGAGTCTAACTCAAGATGTATGTGCCTCTGGAGAAGCTAGCTACTCGCGCCAGCGAAACGTCGTCAGAAATTCCAAAAAAACCACGGCCTTCAAACCCGAATCGAAGTAGTGATACTGAAAACCTCAGCCGCGAAAGCGTTAACCAATTTGTCAGTGAAAACATTGTTTACGTTTGAAAAAAAATATTTCAGACATAAGGCTATCGGCAGTCATGATTTTTGAGGGTTATTTTCAATAGAATTTCCAGCCAATATGAAAGTAAATGTATACACTTTTTGTGAGGCGGTGGTGATTTTGATGCCATCCGCGCTTTTTGGAGGAGAAAATGTGTCAGACATGAATTCCCGCTTACAGATTGCATTTCCAGTTTGAATCCAATGAGCCTAGTAGATTGGAATATCTATTAAATGTATTTACCTTCAGAAAAGCTGTGATAAGAAACCGTTATTCATCCATATTTTTGTTAAAGACACATCTTGCATACTTTCACTCGGGCGAACAAGGGCTCTAATGGGGAAAAATAACCAAGCATTTTCAACTGTATGCGAACTGATCCATGAAGTCATTCGCCCCAGTGTCATTTTCCTGTTCATTAGTTATTTTGATATCACCTTACTTTCGGACTAGTGAAAAACAAATGGAAATCAATTCGAAGTAAAGCCGAAGAAATTTTCTTTAAATTTCGCATTTATTTTCAACACTTATATTAGACATGGAACTTTTAATTTTGTGCTAATCTGAAGACAATATAATTGAATTATCGCAGCAACTTCTCGGGGTAGATGGAAAATCTGCCATTCTACACTTGTATAGATTCAATATTAATTTCTATTTTTTCCGATTGTGGTAGGTTAAGAACCCAAAAAATCAAGAAGAAACAATATAATATTATGAACTGAATCAGACGATAGTTTCTAAAGTTTTCCAAAGTTTCATATGGAATTTTTCCGTGATATTTTCCTTTCGAATACTAAAGATTGATCTAAATATGAACAACAATATCAAGAATAGTAGGGATCGGATCAAGAATGATAAAAACATCGTAAAATCTCTAACACCATACTTGGATGAAAAATAGATATTCATCAAAATAATCGTAATTAAAATATATCGTGGTTGATAGGCTACCTACTTTCTCTTTTCTTCGAGGCCCCACATTCATCAAGGTTTGTGTAGAACACAAAAAGCATGAAAATGAATATCAAAAGAAACTTCATTGTGCAACTAAAGTCTGGACTGGATACTCTTTCCGAAATTCACTCACTGAATAGAACTACTTGGTAATTTTGTATTGATAATTTTAATGAGTGTTATATCAGTTTTGTCCAGGGTCGGTTCAATTTAACTGATATGGTGAGCTTTTGTGACTTGCCTGAAACTCACTTTGAAATGGAACGGATTCGTTGTAGGAATTTGTTATGAAATCACATTCAGGTGAGTCGAGAGTGGCATCTTTTGCTCAAATGGACCTATTATTCTCGAAACTGATGGACCCATCGGGCTTATTATTCATAATTATATGTGAATTGAGTGCACGAAAAAAAATCAGTAGTAAACGTAATTGTTACTTTATACCAGATGTCATCGAATTCAACGGTCTTTCAGCAAGTTTGCCCTCTTACATACTTCTTATGCCAGGAGAACGGTTATCCGTAGATCCGTTTACCTAGAAATGGAGCAGAGTCATTTCTCAAAACATGACAGATGAATTATGGAGAGAAAAATCTCTACCCTATCGAAAGATCGCAACCGGGACATCGGTCATGGCCGGTCGAGTATTGGCATTGTTTACTATGCTGCAACGCATTAATGCTGTTGCAACGCGGTAAAGAATGACTGAACCAATGCTCTCTCTACTCAGACATTTCTCACCACGACTCGGCACAGGTAGATGTTCAGACGTAGTAACTATTGTATGATGGATACTTTGCCATTCTCGAAAAATTGTTTACCGCTTTGCAATCCCAACCTAACATATTCACATCCAGATGTCGCCCAGTCGTCATCTTGAAATTTTCATATCTCAATTTTACTCCAAAATATAGTATTTATGCTTCAAATGCATTATCCCAAGTTTCAATTTTTTGGGTTGACCGTTCAAAAAATAAAAGGGGGCGACATTAAAGAAAAGCACTGTATATACTACAAACTCACACACACATTCTTATAACTCTAGCACAGAATATCGTCGAAAGCCAGTACCTCCCAGAGATTGAAAATCATCTAATATCGCTACAAATACATAACATGCTCTCTGAGTAGAACTTTCGAAACCTAGCCTAACCCTATTCTCAATTTGAACGATGAATGTGTATATTATCATAAAATGGTCTATATATTATTGCGGTATTTGAAACATCCATTCAGGAAGATTTCAGTACTGAAATATAATTAGATTTATATTAATCTTCTCATGTTGTTATATGCTGTATGTATGTGTTGTTAACCTTTAAAGTAATTTATTGAGGTCTGATACATAATGCAAGTATTATTCTTATGGTTTATGAATTAGTCGTGAATAAAGTAGAGTGTGCTTCCCGCAGTAATGACTTCTATTCTCTCGGAATATTACTGCCTCGCCGCTGACGCGGCTCGTTTCGTAAAAATTCCTCAAGAATAATCCTATCATTATTGACTCGTGGAATAATCTACTATTTTTGGAGCAAATAAACTTGATATGCCAACAGCAAATGAATACTGTTCTCAGATGTTCCACAACAGATCTTATCAGGATCCTTCGATATCCACCACGCAACAGAAGAAGAATACATTCTAGCATTTCACCATGATTATTATCATTGTGGGGAGAAAAAAGTGTTGGAGGTCATAGCATTCAAAACAACTGTACAAAATCTTTTTTTTTTTTATTTAACATCAACAAAATTCAAAATCATCATGAGATAAAAAGTTTACCTGGTAAAAACAATGTGGGATATGCAAATGTTGATAGGCCTCTGTGGCCAACTAGTTTGAACTCATCTTTGGCTGTTTGGCTTTCATGAATGAACTCTTTCGTACCTTTGTTGAGTAAAGGTTTGTTCAATTTCCCTATCCACAATTCAAAAATTCATGCTCAATGTTCCGGTTTGAGAAACAGATGACGTTCACACTACGAATCATTACGGTCTGGCACACAGCACTTCTGGGGTGAATACTACTAAACTCCATTTTTACAATCACATTGATGAATTGATTGACGTTTGACCGTCTTTTGGAAAATCTTATGAAAGGTAATCTGTTTTATTCATAGAAACATATTTTTGACTTCAGCGCCATATTTGGTCCGTTAACAGAACTAAATTCAAGTTCCCATAGGGCCCATTTGAGAGTTTTCTCGGAATATATGTGCTTTGTGATCCAGTACTCCCTGCAATTTATTGAAGTAACTCTGAGCCGTCTCGACCCATCAATTTGCTGTGCATATCCTTGCACCATCAGAACCAACTAAAAAGTAGTCATAATATAAATTGTAGCATGTATGAATCAGCAAACCCGACGAGGCCAGCTGTAAAGAACTGGAGAAGTTCCTGGACAGTCAAAAACTAAAATTACACACCTTCACCCTCACGAAGGAGATTCCACTGCACGCGCTCATCAGAGGAATTCCCGAGAAAGTCGGGGCGCACGACCTGAAATCAAGGTTGAAAGCACAAGGAAAGTCCTGGAATGCCATCGCATGGTATCACGAAAGACCCTCTCCTCCTTTTTGCAGTGAAAAATTCCTCGATTGAGAGAATCTTCAGAGAGTCATCTCTCAATGCCATCGTTGCCAGAAGTTGGGGCATTCGCAGCGATGCTGCCTAGCAACAGCCCGTTGCGTCGAGTGCGGAGAAAACCATGAGACAAACACGTGTGTCAAACCAAAAGACACACCGGCAAAATGCGCTAACTACCGTAAAATGCACCCAGCTAGCTACAGGGGCTGCAAAATATTTCCTAAAACGTAGCAAACACCCGCCACCAAAAACGCTCAGGCAAAACCGGTGCCAAATCCGAGAAACAAAGACTCAAGAATCGGGAGGCACCGTCGGAACGGACCTCAACGCGATTCTGAACAAACTTTCAGATGAGCAGAAGGCAATGGTCCACGCAATGTTATCTGCAGTCTTGAAGGAATCCGGATAGCTTTATGGCAGTACAACGAAATCCGGGAAGGCTCATGATAGGCTCCTGGAATGCCAACAGCATTGCCGGCCGCAAAAACGAGCTGATTGAGCTGTTCTCCCGTCTCTCTAGTGCTGGCATTTCAAGAAACCAAGCTAAAAGCAACGCAAGACTTCCACATCCCAGGATTCAATACATACAGAGCCAACAGTCCAGGTCTACGTGAGCAGGAGGTGTAGCACTTCTAGTGAGAGACGACCTCGTGCAGAACGAAGACCGAAAGCCGAAACTTCAGGGCGGCGAGGCAATCGCCGTCAGAGTGATCCTAAGGCTTTGTTTCACGATGCCGACTCTAGTAGCTTGTTCCGCACGTGAAGCAATCCCTATGCCCCATCAGGGGCGAACGGTTTACCCCTGTGGGGCATGATAACTTCATAACCAGATCTCAGGAACGGAGGGTCGTAGCGGAACCGGACTTTTTGCGGCCATATTGCACCATGGTACGGTTGCCTGAATGTTTACTAACACGAGCGGACTCCTTCTCTCTCTCTCCCCTTTAAATGCAAATCAACCATGCTCACCCATTAATCTGTTACCTTTTTATATTCAGCATTATGTTCTGTTACGAATACTGCTATCACATGAAAATCATATATTCATCTGAATTGGACATCACAGCTAATAACTCAAATCAACATATTTCTTATATTTATAGTTAAGATATGCCCTATATATATATTTATATATATATATATATATATATATATATATATATATATATATATATATGTGTGCTTTGGCAGAACATGTGACTAAGAATAATCATACAATGAACTACAATCAAGTCAAAGTGTTGTGTACCGAAGGTAACTGAAGACTCTTCAAAGAAATGTTCTTCATTGGGAGGAGTGTTAACAGCATGAACAAAAAAACAGATCTTAACAATCTAAGCAATATTTATAACTACATTTTAAGACTGGAATCAGGACTTCCCCCTAGGGTTGAAGGTTAGTTTCTGCGTTTTTTTGTGTTTTTAGTTTTTTGGGGTGTCTTGTTGCTTATACCCGATCATGTTTCCAAAATGTTATTGGGTGTGGGTGGTAGCACTACCCTCGTGAAACGCAACAGGTTCCTTACAATGCGTTTTACCTTGTGATTTTCAGACCATGTCGTTGGCACTCCTCGTGATGAATTTCAGACAGCCGTCAATTATTGTCAATGTAGAAAATGTTTCCTCTCTGTTTCGAATTGTTTCTCTTCATGAATAACTTCTTAGCACGTGCTCCTAAGTGTTTTAAGTAATAATGTTTTCCAAAATTTTCTGTACAATCAGTTTTTATTAACATTTTTAATAGTTTTTACTCCACATTACCATGAGAAAATGATGTTTTTCCATTTTCCCTCATCTCTACGCATGACTTCTTACATAACCTCACGTTAGTAAGTAATCCTAACCCCATATTTTACAATTTGTTTGTAACTTCATATACATATTTTAGATGTCTTGAAAAAGAGAATAAACATTCTCGAAAGCTCACATTTTGACTGCATCCTCACAAAACATTCCGCTTTTCCTCAACTAGTCAGTCAAGACTACCCTTCGCCTTCTATATATATGTATATAAGTAGTATACTTAGAAAGTAATATTTGCTATGGAGCAAAGAAATCAGGAAACTGATAAATAGATTATCAAATTCTCTGTCTATCACAATTTGCATTCAATTCGAAATGTCCACCACAAGACAACTAGCTGTTTCTGGCTTTGGCCTTCATCAGCTGTGGGTTGGCATGGTCCTCGTATCGAAGACAAATTGTGATAGAAGGACAGAGGATTTGAAATGTTTCGCGCATCGTATATGGGTCGAGTGTTTCTTCAGGATATATATATATATATATATATATATATATATATATATATATATATATATACTGAAGAAACACTCGACCCATATACGATGTGCGAAACATATGGAAGGATAATGCGTCCTCTGTTGGCGGGAAGTCCACTAGTATGTTGACTCTAAAAACGAATTGCTTGCGGCACTCCAAGATTAATGGATCTGATCTGAAAGATACAAACAATAATGATAGAATTTATTATATTTTTTATATTCTTTACTGCGGGTACTGAAAGAACTAAAAGTGTTCCTTTCAATTTTGATCGAGTGATGTTTGGCGTGTATTTTTCAAAGAAATCAAAGAAGATGAAAAATGAGCGACACGATGCAAATATTATAAATGCTATAATAATGAATGATTATTGTTTGTATCTTTGTGATTTCAGATCACATCCGTTTTCAGCAATCTTGTGGTGCCGTAAACACAACTCATAGACAACGCCCTACCAAGAGAGGACGCATAATCCCTCCATATGCTTCGCGCATCGTACATGGGTCAAGTTTTTTGTCAGGCTAAGGAAGCGATGCAAGAGCTTTCATCGCCTGGAGATTGGGGCAGGAAACGAAGCCCCGATTGGGTAAGATGGAAATCAACAGACGCACTCTCCCAATCGCCGAAAAGAAGAACATTTCTACCACTGGTGTCAACCACATTCAAGCAAACACTGGCTGCGAGTGTGGTTATGAGTATTGCGGCAACTGTGGTTGCTTGGAAAAATATACTGCTTGTGGGAAGAGGCGCAAGTGTAAGTGTCCAAGTAAGAGAAATACGAGTTTTCTCTCAGTCTTTTTGACTTCAGATATATCTTATCAGGAAACCACCCTGCTGAGATTCACACGTTGAGAGGTAAGGCCTCGTTCGCTCAAGTTTCGACTTCTAAGGGTTGACGTTCGTCAGCTGGTCAACGAAAAAAAATCAAAACCGTATAAAAAAATATGTCAGAAAAGTCAAGAAAGAAGCAGAATATGATTCAAGTAACTAGCTGTGATGCGTAATTTGTATAAATGAATATCTGATTCCCAAAAATTCATGTGATTGTAGTATTCATAACGAAACGTTATAATTCATTTATATAAATATTGTGATATAAATGTCTCATTCTGAGCGAGAGCTTATGCAATAAAGAATTATTTTTCAGGTTCACATACCTTTTTTTAATGAGAGAGAGCGAGAGAGAGAAAGAGTGAGAGAGAGGAAGGGAGGGAGGAAGAGAAAGAGCGCTCTTGTTGGTAAGCATTTCAGGCGATCAGACCTTGCCACAATATGACGTCTCTCTGTTCTTGAGATTTGGTAATGATGTTACCTGATACCAAGACGCCTCTTGGTGCCCCATGAGCCTTCCTTGGGGCCTCAAGGCCCCTCAGAAATCCTCAAAGATGAGTAAATGATCGATTGTGATCATTTTGAAATAAACCGCATCATTCTATCTGCCTCGGTTGCCGAGTAAGAGCTGTATCCAGGTTGAGGGGTAAAATGTTTTTGAAGGGGATGGAAATTTGTGACTGCATGGGGGATTTGGTGGCAATTGCCCTAAAAATAACTCCTGTGGACTAGGGCCAGTGCGCGGAGACATACAGAGCAATGACTCGAACGTTTATGAACGTCTACTTGCGGATGTCCGTAAACGCTCCTTTCTACTGTCCTAACCAAATTATTTAGCGGGACCTGAATATCAGTGTCTGGTACATCAACAAATATCTACGAGCCAACGCAGAAAGTATCTTCAAGCGCATCAGGAGTCACTCCAACGCAGCGCTGCATGACCTTCACAACGCACACAACATGGATGATCCCAGATTCCGCGAGAGGGACAAACACCCGAGGCCGACCAAGCAAAATATGAAACCACGTCAAAGGTCGCCCGCTGGCATTTTCGGTCGCCCCAGCGACTCCGGTAAGTACAAACACACACACCATATCACCCAAAACACAAACCAGATCTGCGACAGGCGAGCACTGTCCCGGACAGGTACTTACAGACAAAAAGGAAGCAATAGCACCTGAAGGCTAATTTCCAACCACAGGAGGTTATATATCAATCTTGCTGAAGTGCCTAGCAACCGGTTGAAGACCGCTCCGTAGAGGGCGGGGAAGGAAAGGAAATGAAGAAGATGGCGAAGTCTCGTATTCAGGCAACTGGATGTGGCATACCGTCATCCTGGGCGATCTCAACTCCAGGGGGTTATTGTTGTGTTCTCCGACCGGACCAAACAGACCCGACTACCGCATCCGAGAGGCAGCCGTTACACAATATTCTCGGCCATTACCGATCGCCGCCGATTTTGAGAGGTAGGAAACCGCAAGTTATTTCTCTGTCCGCCGGTATCCCGAGTAATGAATCGCGAAACACGTCGGGAGCTTTGATGCCGCATGATCTATTTCTTTTTCCAGTCACTTCGTGTTCATACACTGGTGCCTGCTATCTCTCTCTTATTTCCCGCGCTTAGTTTCAGTCACACTGGTGCTTGCTTACTCTCTCTTCCTTTAGCCCTTCGTGTCCATTACACTAAGATTCCCGTCTCTTATTCACGGCACTTCGCGGCAGTTACAAGGGCACTTGCTATCTCTATATCTCTCTCCATTCGAACCCTTCGTGTCCGTTACACTGGGTTTCTTATCTCTCATTTTCCTTCGTGACAGTTACACGTTTGCTTGCTATCCCTCTCGTCGGGCCCTTCGTGTCCGTGACTCTGGGATTTCTGTATCTTCTTTCCAGCACTTCGTGATAGTTTCTCTACTGCTTGCTTTCTCTTTATTCTCTTCCTTCCGTCGTTTGTGTCAGTTACACTGAGGCATCCTGTCTTTCTTCCGTCAAGTCATTCTTGTCCGTTACACTGATACATCTTTTATCCTTGCCGGATCGAACCGTCTTTGGTTGTATACAAGGTTGATTAAGTCTACATCGGGTTGGTGGCTATACCGTGGTGAGAATACCGTAGAGCTTCTTCTGACCCGCTTTTAGTAATAACTCTGCTCTGAGTTGTTCTTTGCTTTCAGTTCCTTCCTCCATCCGGTTCAAACTGCATATTTGAACAACCGTAACACCGTCGCTTAGGGCGTTGCAAATCTGAAACAGCTAGTTCCCTACCTGAATCACTCGAATCGAATAGATAGTATTTATTGGAAAATTTTACACAATAAAAAAAATAGACAGTGGTTTGTAATAAAATTCAATTCAGCATGATAACATTTCATTCTAACCCCGAAAAAGTGCACGTTCCGTTCAGAGAAAATATTGAGCTCCTCAGTGGGCGCATAGATAAATTATAGAACTTAGACGAGAGAAGGGAGAGTTTCTGTGGAATATATCCAAGTTATAGAAATAGTACCTGCAATATAGATATATTGAATTCTTCTGACGGAACTAGTGCAAAGTCCGTGAAGTCATTAACATCTTAAAATGGCTACGTTGCCAACCATTACTGGCATGCGTGGCAGTAATGTGATGAATTCGCGGCATTTCCAATTTGCCGTAAAAATGTCTGTGTTTGAACATTATTCCGGAAGCTTATAAAGTTTTTTGAAAATTTGCAGAAATATTGGGATACCAGAAGGCTATAAAATTCTGACGGGACGAAAACATAAATATGTAGGACGGCCCAATTAAATTTTTCAATACAGCCGTAACTGATTTGAAAGTTTGAATCCACTCTGTACATTGGAATGACAGTGGCGGTAGTATTTTTTTATATTTCCTGACTATGAAAACGTATTTTGGATTCAGACTGAAATTATATTCGTTTTCTGAATAGCCTACCTAAGTACTCAATTAGTTAACTCCCGCTCCTTGCAATCAATTTTGAAGTGATCACCGTTATCGATTCTAACATTAACGACAATCTTCTGAAAGTCGTTCCATTATTTCATTTCGGCATTTGATATTTCAATCTAACGGGCTTTTGTTGGTATAACCACCCAGGCGATTGTCCTAATGAATGTTCCTTGGAAAATACAAATTATATTATTTTGTGGTGCGTGAAGTGATTGAGAACAAGCAAGTCTCGATATTTTTCATACAAACACCTCAATTGTACGTCATAATTTTCAACCGACATTATCATAATTGTAATTTTATCTTTTTTATTTAGAACGTTTTGTGCAAATTGGCAAGTAAGTGTTACATGAAGCGTGACGAATGGTTTTTTCAGAAATATGTCACCAGAATAAAGGATAGCTTCTTGTCGATTCACACTTGGAGGTATGGTTTTTTCCTCCGACTGACAGCAAATATTAATTTTGCTGACACATATCAATCAGCGGAGTATTAATTTTCTTGCCTAGGGAAAGGCAGCAGAGTAAGGATTTTCCTGCCTAGGCAGTAAAGTAATTATTCTCAATGGGAATCGAGACTTCTCCGGCAACAAATTTAATTCAATATATTTTGCCACCTCCCTTATTTCTGGAGTAGGTACTTCTGAGCCTATCTGTTTATAAATATCCCGATATTTTGCCACAAAACTGTCAGAAATTTCATGAGTTGTCAAACTATAATTACTATGAACATACATATTTTCATAGCAACTAACCATTCCCACACTTGCGATCTCTACCAAATTTTGTTTCAATTCATCCCTAGGAGAAAAATGTAAAGATTGTTAGAATTGTAATAATTTGCAAATACAATATTCTACATATATCATTATAAACAATCGGGGAAAGAATTATATGTTCAACTAGGAAACAAAGTAGATTGGCGGTATTAGCTGAATTCCTGCCCTCGCTACGCTCGGCAATGAACTATCAGCCGCGGCAGTCAATCTACTACATTGCTGCCTTGTAAAACAAATAACCATTTTTTATACATTGTTGTTGCCATTATCAGTATCCTATAAGTAATGCATTTTTCCTGAACTAGTAGAACAAGAACTGTTTTTGATTGATTAAGGTTGTTAGTTATGAGTATGCAATAAAAATAGAAAAAGAGAACTGTGAAAATGAACATGGAATCAAGAAGAAATTATTTACAAAATGCCCGTGACGGTAATTTGGAATATATGAAGGTATGTTTGAGTTTAGGTATAGGTTCTTTTAGTTGCGTGTTACAGTTCAATTTTTCCATAGCTCTCTCCTAACTTCAGTGAGGCAAAAAATTATGTTCCAGGAGCACCTCTTACGATCTCGTTTCATTCGGTTATTGAAAAATCAGGAATGTTGACCAGTACATTCGTTAAATCTTGCAACCACTGCAGCCCGAAAATATACCATAATTCATGAATGTTTACAGAAAATACTGTACCTGGAACCAGGAGAATTTAGTCAGCATTTTTTTGTGAACAGCTTTATCGACGGAGTCAAGAACATCGAAATGCAGCAGGCTGGGACGTCACTGCACCCTGGAAGATGCTGTTTTCTATGCTACCAGACGTGCTCGAAGAGCTTCACGACCGCCGCTCTGGAGGACACTTTGAGGTAATTAGAACACTGGCTAGCGTACGCAAGAGATACTACTGGGTAAGCTGCCACCAGGATGTGGTTGAATGGTGTTAATGGTGTGACATGTGCTCCTCTAAGAAGGACCGCACAATAATGCTCAGGGGAAAATTGAAGCAGTACCTCTCAGAGTGTCCATTCGAAAGGATCACAGTGGATATACTGGGACCATTTTCCTTGACAACTTATGGAAATTAGTACCTGATGGTGAACTACTTCTTAAAATGCCCTGCAGCTATACCCAGCCAGGAGTCAAACACGGTTGTTGGAGACCTCCTGCAGGGTAATCTCCAGACATGTTATACCCCTACAAATCAACTCTGATCAGGGCAGTTATTTCGAGTAGGATGTTAGGGGGAGAGGGATACGCCTGCTATGGATAAAAAACCAGGACAACTATTCTTCACCCCCAGCCAGATGGAATGGTCGAGATACACAACCGAACGATCAAAAACTATCTGTTGATGTTCGTTCCCGAAAACCAACAGAATTGGTACAAACCGGTACCTTCTTTTATGTTGGCGTACCGAGGTTCCCAACATGGAGCTACCGGGTACACACCCTTCATGTCGCTAACGAAGGAGGGTTTCATTTTTTGCCGTACAAATTATTTTCGATATTTTCCATTTTCCATATGATGTTCTTTTCTGAACCGAAAAATATGATGAGTTAAGTGAAATCGAAAAAAAAAATAGAACTACTCACTGTTCATAGGTACGTGTATATATCATTATAAATGGCACGACGGGCTCTGAGTTACATAGAAATTACTTTTATGTTTTCATATTGTATGTCGAGCATATCAAAATTGCATCAAATAGATAGCATACTCAGAAAATATTTACACAATGAAGCAAAAATAGGGAGTTACCAAAACCAGACAAGATCTTGTTTTGCTCAGATAAAATTATATCTATTGATCGAAATAGAATCTTGTCTGGTCTAAATGGAACATAAAAATGGCAGATATCAACCATAGACATTATAACTAATGGACTGGCCTTTATGACAGTTTTTCATATAACACGTTGCGGAATACATTAGAGAGAAGGAATCAATATTTCAAAGTGAATAGGAGAAGGATGGTTTTAGAATTCAATTACTTCTTTTGAGAGCTACCACCCATTTCTCTTTCAGCTCTTGGTCTTTTGGAAATCTATATGAGGAAATGGATTATTATTCGTGAAGAATAATATGAGAAATAATATTCCACCTATGGAATTTCAAGTTGAGTTCTTTTTTATATCTGCTGAAGCAGTTGAACACTTCACTTCAAGTAATTTGAAGAACAAATGTTTCAAATATGACTAAAATTCAAATAATGTCATAATGACATAGAATATGTAAAGCATTTCATTCAATTTGCTTCGTCTGCGTTCATTACTTTTTCATTGGTGGAGTGAGAGACACAGGAGAGTAGAGATTCTGGCAATGAGAGATTTTCATGAAAAGGAACCATCAACTAGACTTGAAGTATTCCATCTTGTTCATTCAGCAGTCCTCTGTCTCTTTCTCAGGGCCAATTCATTAATTATAGTCTATAATATCAACGCGTTCATGGTAAACTGTCCTTTGACGCAGCGTCCAGACCAAGCTCGCGAACTGTTCTCGAACAGTTTTTTTTTCCGCTCCGTGGAAGCCGTCTGACCTGTCTTTCACAACCAGGTCTCCGGAAAGCACCTCAGCCTCTAGGGCTTATTGCGCTTTACTTTCCTATATTTCATGACACCCATTCCAACAGCCTTGTCCCCTGCACAAGTTTGTGCAGGTTGATTGCTGGGTGTTTGTCATATTCTTCTGGATCCAGAATTGGTTTTCCATATATTTGTTGCCTTTTGTGATCCAGAGCCTCACATTCGCAGAGTACGTGTCGAGCTGTCTCCGTCCCTTTGTTGCATTGTCTGCAGCTAAGGTCGCCGTTGTACAGCCCTATCTTGTTCAGGTGTCCTTTGAATGGACAGTGTCTAGTCAGTAGCCCTGTTATAATCCTAATCTGATTCCTGTTACACTGAAGCAGGTCTTCAGTATTTTTCTTCAACGGTCCTTTTATGAAAGTTCTCCCGTGAACACTACTAGGTAGATTTTCCCAGTAATCTCTGTGTTTTGTTCTCACCCAATTCCTTATATGATTCCGTACCATCGTTTTGGGTACCCCCACTGCTGGTTCGGGTCCAGTATATGGTGTCGATGATCCTTGCCTTGCAAGCTCATCGGCTTTTTCATTGCCTGTGATACCTGAGTGACCTGGGACCCATTGTAGCGTAAGTCTATTATGATCTGCCAGATTTTTCAGTTCCTCGCGGCATTCCCATACCAGTCTAGATGTCACTCTGGGGTTTTTCAATGCCCTAAGGGCAGCTTGGCTGTCCGTAAAAATATTGATCCTCCCATTTCGTTGGGACCTCAGATTGATTGTTCTCGCGCATTGGAGTATAGCATACGTTTCTGCTTGAAAAACAGATGTGTATTGTCCGAGCGGGTAGCTGTACCCTAGGTTCCTCCCCTCACAGTATACACCGGCCCCTGTACCCTGTTCCGTATTGGATCCATCTGTGAACCAGTTGCTCCAGCCGGGCTTGATTTCAGGGGCATTGTCTTTTTGCCACTCTTCACGATCTCCCATCATTACTGAGAAGTTCGTGTTGAATGTAAATTTGGGTACCATGTGGTCC